>CM060979.1:197877759-198467759 GCA_030765065.1 Deroplatys truncata
CACCTTCCAAAAATGCGTCACAACGCTTTTCAAGACTCTCACCCCAATCTAACCTTTACATGGAACGTTTTTATTTTCTGAAAACGGGCTTTAACGATTTTGATTAAAATGCCACATATTAAAGATATTTACATGGCAAATAGAATATATACCTTCAATTTTCTGGCCTACGAAGTCCTCTTCATTGGGGAGGAATTTTGTATAATCCAGCATAACTGGTAAACGTTAATAGAGGAAAACATACTTCACAAAAAATGTAAATCTCTTTAAAATACACAATTTATTTCAGATAAGTGTCTTGTAGCATAAGCCATTTTTTTAAATATTCGTTATTAAAGGCTCGAATTGTTCATTACTTGGTCATTCTCTTTATAGCCTTTCAACATTCAGTTGTTTTTCGCGATTCCCCTTAAGGTGGGGGAGGATTCCGATCTCTTCAGCTGCCATGGCACGGTAGCTGTGGACCCTGAGCACTCGTGATACTCCTGACGTTACTAGAAGTACAATGGGCCCAACATCCGAGCTCCAGCCGTAAAGATTAGGTTGGACTCGGTGGGGAAGTGGTTCCCGAGATTCGGTACGTCTGTGCAGTTTTCTATCCAGGCGGGGCTGTAAGACGCCTCAAGCTCCTCCGGTACCGCACTGGAGAGCCGGTAGACAGCTGGGTTGCTGACGTCCCCACCGAGGTCTCGGTTATCTTCCCCTTTCTTAGAGGTTGACGCGCGTAAGTGGCGCATCTACTTCCACCCTGTAATGGCGGCGGGGTGGATTAATTTCCAGGTGCTGGTCTACTAGAGAAGCTCTCGAAGGAAAGAGAGTCACTCGGATGACGTCCTTCTCCCAGAGTCACATGGGGGACCAATCCCCCCTGGTGTTTGTTTCTCGCGATTGAAACTTTAAGGCCAGTACATAGCGTCCAGTTGTTAAACAGTTGACTATCGCTGTACTCTTTGTATAAATAACGAAATGTGTAATGTAGCTGTTTCCGCAAAGGTTTATTGTAGCAGATACAAAAATAAGGTTCAGTAAGAATAGTTTGTTTATCCACTCATAAAGAGAGAAGGTAGGGAAAGTCATGTGAATGTATTACATTCAAATATTTTAATAAATTAACCCATGCAGCCGTAAATGTAGGTTTATGCAGGTTCAAAAACTGTTATTCATAACTGGTTAATCTCAAATCCTTTGTATTCCATTGACGAATACTCGTATTTGATTCAATACTGTTGTAAAGTTTTAATTACTGTGTGTTAAGCTTTGTGTGTTGAAAGGGGATATACCACACATACACACACACATATATATATTCACATAGAGGTACAAATCAATATTAAACAAGAATTGTACATAATAGTATAATTCACCAAGAAATATGCTGGAATATTTAACAAACAAGAATTGTACAAAAGCAGATTGTAACTTAGTGAGCTAGCTAATTCTAGGTAGAGCCCGCCTTTTACCAAGCTATGAGCAGCGAATTGGTAGCAGTAAGGAGAAATAGAAAGAGACAGATGGAGAAAGGAAAGGGACAGAGATATTGAATGCGCTCCACTCGGAGGCGTATGTGAAATCCTTTGGAGGAGAATATTCTCATACATAATAAGGTAACACGGTCTGGGGACCAATTAGAAATGACGTTACATTTTGAGGCGCGAAGGTGAGCGTCACTAGGCTTATGTATAAAAAGGGGAAGAAAGCCCAGACTTTCACTTTCATATAGAATCTCGTCGACACGCAATGTTATTCTCTGGACGACAAATGCACGTGTGTGCATTGGGGTGGGAAGACGTGTGCAGTTAGTTTAGGCTCCTAATTCATTATAATGGTGGGAATTGTTATAATGGGAAAAGCTAGCCGCCCATAAACATTAATTGAATAAAAAAATCACAATTTTTAAGGGGAATGCAGTGTATTTTAATTTGCCTCACCTAGGAAAAACTCTGAGATCCGTGAAATTAGCTAGATAATTAGGAATGGAGAATACAGCAGCCGACGAGCAGCAATAGCCGGAGACAAGAACACTGCAGCTGAGGACATCAACCAGTGGAACAACGCTTTCAGTTACAGTGTCCACGATGTTTATAACCTCTCACTTGAGGTTTCGACTCAATAAAATTGATCTGATGGATTCATCTATTCCTATATTTGATTTGATTTAAGAAGTGTTAAGCAAGTGTGTTAGAATATCTCAACAAATGATGCAGCTGTACAATTCCCGCTATTCTCCGCACTCCAGAATTACTCGACTGTATCTTTGCGCGGCTAGTCTGGCGATTCACTCGGTTGAGCACGCGGCGGTTGCAGCTGAATGGGCTTATATCACCCACTACAACGTTGTTAGATGAGCTAAAGCAGTTTCATACTTTGAAACAGCACACAGACATATCATTGGCCGTTTGCGGGAAGTTCAAACTTTAAACTATATAATTCCAAGAACCTGCTATTAGGATTAGTTAAATGGAGCGGACCCTCAGCCACTGGAGCCAGCACAGTAGTAGACCACTGTAGGCCCTTTGTGACTAACGTGACTCTTGGAAGAAACGAATGAAGGGGAGACCCGAAGGGCGTCCTGATCCGGACGACGATGCGCGCTAGCAAAGACAGCATCCTTAACGATTCCAGAATGACACTATTCCAGTGACGCCGGCACGAACATGGCTGCCACTTCAACCCTTGAACAACCCTCAATAGGAAGGGGTATCAGCCGGGCTTCCAAACGCCAAGGAGAAATCATTAAGCAACCTCCACCGCCCAGCCGTAACGCACCAATCGCCTTTGCCTGGTCCTAAAACCCTGAAACATATGAAAATGATACAGACGAAAGGAAATGGGGGCAGGAAATTCTTGGTGGATGAGGAATCACACCTGCATTCGCCTACCCACCTGGGAAAACCACGAATAAACCCAATGCCAGAGTGGTCGTTCCCACTTCCCGGTCGGGAAGGGCTTCCAGAATACGCGCTTCGCAAGTTACTGCGGAACCATATTCTCTTTGGACTATACTCCCATAGGAGCGGAGTAGGAGTAAGTTAAAAGACAAAAATATCAGTAAAGATTATGGAACTAAATATTGCAGCGTAAAAGTAATAATACTACATGCACAAGAACTTCGTTTATCCGGCCCTCGTTAACCCAGATTTCCATTGATCTGAATTGATTTTTGCTTACCTTTCCACCAAAAAATGTGTGTGTCTTTTGACTATACATATGAATGTATACGGTTGTATTGTTGGCCCCGCAGGTAGCGCAGGTCGCACGCTTCAAGCAATCAAGTTATTAGCATGATTAGTGTCACAGAACAACGAATCTAAAATGCGTGAGATCATGCTTCATTAGTTTTCATAACAGTCCTAATAGCGTTCTTAGACGGCTTTTCCTTCTGCTTTAGCCGTAATCCATATTTTACTACTGTACACTAGGTGAAACTAAAAGTGGTCAGTCTCTTGAAGAAATACATTTTTCGAAGCCCCTTCAAGTGAGCGCGCGGTTCACAACTGTCAACTTACGTGCGCCGTTTTTGCTAGCTTTATAATACAAGTCACAGGGCACTGATCCGGGCTACCTCCGCTTCATTTTACTTAAAAATGTCATTACAATAATGGTGAATCTTTTGAATTGAAACCTCCTTCCGACCGATAAATTAATATCATGGTTCCAACCTACCGGTATGACGGACTAGCAAATAAACGCCACTACATAAAAAATGAAGAAAATCTGTTATGTTATCACTTGTGTATTTAAAATTTGAGGAAATAGATACAGCTCCACAAAGATTTGAGCTTGCAACTCAGGAACAGTAGGCTAATTCTATCACTGAGCTAAGACCGCTACATTAAGCGAACCATTTGTAACAAGCTTCTGGCATACTCTACTTAAGAACCACATTGTATAAAGTGCGTTTTGGTTACAAATACGAGGGGCACTACTTACAGTTTGAGCTTAGGCAACCCTGAATGTTGTAGGTGTCATCTGACGTTACCAATGGAAAGTTTGACATTTTTGACCATAACCTACTTCAAACATTTTGTCAATAGAGCGTCATTTGTTTTGTTTACACTAACTTGAAAGTTGTGTGTCAACAAAAACATGGAATCATTCCCCGATGCTTCTCATAGTCCAGAGTGACATTCCCTAGAGATTTTCCACGGGCCACTTACGCTATGTGATCAAAATGGTCCGGATACCCCACAAACATTCGTTTTTCATCTTTCGTGCATTGTGCTGCCACATACTGCCTGGTACTCATTATCAATGATCTCAGTAGTCATTAGACATCATGAAACAGCAGAATGGGAAGCTCCGCGAAACTCACGGACATCGAACCTGGTCAGGTGATTGGGTGTCACTTGTGTCAGAAGTCTGTATGTGAGATTTCCACACTCCTAAGCATCCCTAGGTCCACTACTTCTGATGTGATAGTGAAGTGGAAACGTGAAAAGATACGTACAGCACAAAAGCGTACAGGTCGTCCTCGTCTGTTGACTAACAGAGACCGCCGACATTTGAAGAGGGTCGTAAAGAGTAATAGGCAGCCATCTATCCAGACTATCACACAGGAATTCCAAACTGCACCAGGATCCACTCCAAGTACTATGACAGTTAGGCGTGAGGTGAGAGACCTTGGATTCCATGGTCGAGCGGCTGCTCATAAGCCACACATCACGCAGGAAAATGCCAAACGACGCCTCGCTTGGTGTAAGGAGCGTCAACATTACACAATTGAACAGTGGCAAAACGTTGTGTGGAGTGACGAATCACGGTAACCAATGTGGCGATCCGATGGCAGGGTGTGGGTATGGTGAATGCCCCGTGAACGTCATCTGCCAGCGCGTGTAGTGGCAACAGTGAATTTCGGAGGTGGTGATGTTATGGTGTTGTCGTGCTTTTCCTGGAGGGGGCTTGCATCCCTTGTTGTTTTGCGTGGCACGATCATAGCGCAGACCTACTTGATATTTTAAGCACCTTCTTGCTTCACACTGTTGAAGAGGAATTCGAGGATGGTGATTGCATCTTTCAACACGATCGAGTACCTGTTTATACTGCACGGGCTGTGGCGGAGTGGTTACACGACAATAACATCCCTGTAATGGATTGGCCTGCACAGAGTCCTGACTTGAATCCTATAGAACGCCTTTGGGATGTTTTGGAACGCCGACTTCGTGCCAGGCCTCACCGACCTACATCGATACCTCTCCTCAGTTCCGCTATCCGTGAAGAATGGGCTGCCATTCCCCAAGTAACCTTCCAGCACCTGATTGAAAGTATGCCTGCGAGAGTGAACTCTATCATCAAGGCTAAGGGTGGGCCAACACCATTTTGACTTCCAGCATTACCTTGGAGGGCGCCACGAACTTGTACGTCATTTTCAGCCAGGTGTCGGGATACCTTTGATCAGATGGTGTGAATCTTTATCCATGCACATTGTTCTTACTTGGAGAACATCCGCTTTAGGGCGGTGTGGTATGACAACCTACATTCAAAACACGCCACTCCTATCACTGCAGCACCTATACTAACACCGCTAGCGAGTTGTATAGCTACACCCATCCTTTACATGTGTTGCCAACAGCAGCTGGAACAAACTCCCTGCGCGACGATAAAACTGCTGCTTATTTCTTTCCAAGCCTCGTATAGAAGTAATGTTCGAATGGCCACGGTTAATGCAAGGACAAAGTAAATGCGGACGAAAATATTGAATGCAAGTGCTGTATTTTCCTATGGATTAAATTGTGAGTAGTAATATAATAATAATAATAATAATAATAATTTTATTAAATGAATTTATTTCTAGCACCAAATAATCGATTGGACTATTCATGTTCTTTATACGTGCAACAATAGCACGTTACTGAGAAGATCCGTATAAGGTTATCTACCCGGGCCAATGATGTCCTATACTGCATCCGTTTAAGGTGATTCACCTTGAACGGCTTACCCCAAATCGTGGAGCTGGTCAGGAAGGCCATCTCTGAGGAGAGAATGATGTGCGGGCGCCTGTGCCTGCTTGTGATTTTGTTGCTGGCTGCAGTGTAATTTTTTATGGACGGGGGTGCTCTCAGCTTAAAGAAATGTCCAGAACTCCTTTAGGGACGTGGGCATAAATATCCAGAATTCCGCCTCCTTCTGGACCCACATGAACATTCCTCAGGAGTTCTTGGAGCGTGAAGACAAATAACGCTAGAGAACGACTGGAAGAGAGAAGTGGCTGAGTTGCGTGCTTTGGAATTGAAGAGCCACATGCAGGAAATACCAAACAGTGACTAGAGAGATACAGACAATGAAATTAACAACCAAACCGCTGAAACTAATTCTAATCAAGAACTCTGCTTACAATCCTATCCAACTAGTTAAAACTAATTTTAATGTCTGTGTCAAGTTATCAGTTAATGCTAGTTCGGAAGCATTTCGTGTTTTTAGGAACATACAGTTACAAAGCGTTTTATTTTGTCCAAAACATACTACATTGTAGGCTTGGAAAGATAAATCTGTCAAGCGTATCTGCATAGTTTTATTAATTTTTTATATAAGTCTTAAAATTTTTCAATGTGCCCATCAAGGTATAACTTTGGCTTAGAGCACTATTCTCCTTCTTTTCACTATGAGAAAACATGTATCCTTAGTACTGATAGTCTGCTTGCTATTTTTTTACATTTGCTAAATACACTATGTGATCAAAAGCATCCGGACACCCCACAAACATACGTTTTTCATCTTAGGTGCATTGTGCTGCCACCTACTGCCTGATACTCATCCGCGACCTCAGTAGTCATTAGACACCGTGAAACACCAGAATGGGACGCTCCGTGGAACTCACGGACTTCGAACGTGGTCAGGTGATTGGATGTCACTTGTGTCAGAAGTCTGTACGCGAGATTTTCACACTCCTAAACATCCCTAGGTCCACTACTTCTGATGTGATAGTGAAGTGGAAACGTGAAGGGACATGTACAGCACAAAAGGTACAGGCCGACTGCGTCTGTTGACTGACAGAGACCGCCGACATTTGAAGAGGGTCGTAAAGAGTAATAGGCAGACATCTATCCAGACCATCACACAGGAATTCCAAACTGCATCAGGATCCACTCCAAGTACTATGACGGTTAGGCGTGAGGTGAGAAACCTTGGATTCCATGGTCGAGCGGCTGCTCATAAACCACACATCACGCAGGAAGGTGTCAAACGACGCCTCGCTTGGTGTAAGGAGCGTCAACAATACACGATTGAACAGTGGCAAAACGTTGTGTGGAGTGACGAATCACTGTACACAATTTGGTGATCCGATGGCAGAGTGTGGGTATGGCGAATGCCCGGTGAACGTCATCTGCCAGCGTGTGTAGTGCCAACAGTGAAATTCGGAGGTGGTGGTGTTATGGTGTGGTCGTGCTTTTCCTGGAGGGGGCTTGCACCTCTTGTTGCTTTGCGTGGCATGATCACAGCGCAGACCTACATTGATATTTTAAGCACCTGTTTGCTTCCCACTGTTGAAGAGCAATTCGGGGATGGCGATTGCATCTTTCAATACGACCGAGCACCTGTTCATACTGCACGGGCTGTGGCGGAGTGGTTACACGACAATAACATCCCTGTAATGGACTGGCCTGCACAGAGTCCTGACTTGAATCCCATAAAACACTTTGGGATGTTTTGGAACGCCGACTTCGTGCCAGGCCTCACCGAACTGCATCGATACCTCTCCTCCGTTCCGCACTCCGTGAAGAATGGGCTGCCGTTCCCCAAGAAACCTTCCAGCACCTGATTGAATGTATGCCTGTGAGAGTGAACGCTGTCATCAAGTCTAAGGGTGGGCCAACACCATATTGACTTCCAGCATTACCGATGGAGGGCGCCACGAACTTATACGTCTTTTTCAGCCAGGTGTCCGAATACTTTTGATCACGTAGTGTATTTTGGATTTAAACATTTAAAGCAATTGGCGATTTAATTGTCTGTTTCCGTTCAGTGTATGAAAATGAAGAATGTGGTAGCAGAAATAGCTATATTACACATTTCGTTACAGATTCAAAGGGAACAGCGATAGTCAAATGCTTAAGAACTGGACGCTAACCCTGATTTTAAAATTCCATACTGTTTCCATGCAATCGCGAGAAACAGCTGAATGCTGAAAGGGCTTTAAAGAGTGACGAAGTGATTAACAAGGAAAATATATGGAACCCCTTCGAATGCCATAAAGCAATCGGAAACCCGTCAGCATATTTAAAGTTAAAGATCTTCCTCAGAGACATCGAAATACTAAATAAACTGTAAATCACGTTTATCATACGCCGCACTAACCATTAAATATCACTTGTTACAGTTACTATCTCACAGATCAATTGTATTGTCACTCATCTCAGTATTACTATGTATTTCACTCACTGTTATTCTCAATGCATCCAAAACATAATTACGTAATGATAATTCTATAACATGCTACCTGCTGTATTATGTACTACCTTATATTAACTGTAAGACCTAAGATGTTTTAGCGACTATAAATATATAAATACGTTTTTAAAAAATTCGACATTTAGGCTGGCCCCGTAGCTCAGTCGGTATAGCAACTGCCTATGTGTAAAGGATCCTGGGTTCGATTTCCTGCTCGGGTGGAAGTTTATACGAAATAGACGCGTCGGGTGGCCAATAGGAAAGGAAGCAGCCTCAGTAGCCTGCGACTATAAATGGATCTGTTTGGAGCAAATTCGAGGCAGTTCAGGCAGTTTGGTAGTTTTGGTAGTTTAGCATTGCAGCTGGGCAGTTTAGCATTGCAGTTGGGCAGTTTAGCATTGCAGTTGGGCAGTTTAGCATTGTAGTTGGGCATTGCAGTTTGGCATTTCATTTCAGTTTGGCATTTTGTCATGTGTGGTCAGGGAGAGATGCTGCAGGATGTGTGAGATATCGCGCCAAAAAGGGAATAAAGACAGTTTTAGAAACACACCTAAGAACCGTTACTCGTAAAGAGATAAAAAGCATATTTAAACTTCGTGTCACATCCGCGCCGCGTTTTAACAGCGGTGGACAGTATTTTAACAGCGGCAATACCAGTGTTGTATACTACGTATGTTAGTTAAATAAAAAGAAAGCACGTCTATGTCTTCCTATATCACCACCCGAGATCTACGCTTCCTTTACCGAGGATAACTCCATGCTCCCATATAGTTTAAGGAAAACTACTGCAGCTAGCCGAGGATAAAATTGCAGAGAACCAGCACACTGCGAACTTTTGGAATTAACATGGGAGATGCATCAAGGTAAGCCTACAGCAACGGACGGAGGAAGTGACTGCCGCAGGGTGGGGGATTTTCTTGAAAATTTTCCTGTTGCACCCTTGGAAGGTACTAAACCTATATACCAAGTTAGCTATTAATACGACTTTTCGTCTTGTAGTTATGCTGTTCAAAGACACACACACGTACCTTTTTCTAAAAATGCTTTTTCTGGATTCCGGGGGCTCCAAAACATGTATTTCCGGTGAAATCTGGGCATCGAATTTTTTATTGGAGATTTTTCTTGGAACTCTTCACAACAGGCACATTTCTCGTCATAGTCGTCATTTTATATTATTAGGTCTGTAGTAATTTTTATTAGAATATCATAAATTTAAACTACTTTGCATGAATACAGATGTTAAATTTACTCTGAATAGCTCCTTATTTCACAGAATTTTATACAATTGGTAAGTCAGGACAGGAGTTTACAGCAGGAAAAGTTTAGATTTCGTTAAAGCATGCAAAGAAAGTTGGATAAGTAATTTATGAGTATTCGCCATGCCCATAATATTCTCCCTAATAGCTTAATGTTGTTAGATCAAATTTAATGCACTGTATTTTGAAGAGTTAACGTTTCATTTTTCACATGATTTCGTGGCTGGCACATTTGGAGTACTCTAATTTATACTTCTTATTCTGTTTCCCGGGAAGAATCAATATGAAATGGCAAGAAAAACGTCGTATAATCATTACACTTATGTATATTTATATATTTGAAAAATTTAATACAAATCTTACATTAAAAACCTGGGCAAAATAGGATATAAAAAGGTCAGCGGCATTTTAATGACCTTTGAACTTTATAATTTAACCGTGTAGTCTAATTCAACGCATTTGTATTGTTTTTATGTCAGCATCTATTTGAATTCCACAAGTTGGTACAAAAACACTGCCGGGGTTGTTATGGGAGCGTAGGTGAGCGTGGGAGTGGCAGTAGAAGGTCACATTAGGAATGGATGTGGCAGCGTGGGTTTGTGGGAGCGACAGTAAGTCATTTTGGAAGTGTATTACTGGAGTAATCATTTAAAGTCATTAGATTTTGCTAATTTGTATGAATGTATTGAATATAGGAGCAATTAAACAAAACATAAAACACTTACAATAATTACTTTAAAAACCTCTGACGTGTTATACGACTGTCTCTACCAGTTCTTCAACGAACTATTCTCTTAACAGCTCATTCTTCTATCTACTTCATTTTAATCGATATAAACATTTATAGCATTTTTTTACGTATTTCTTTGTAGATATATTGGGAATTGGGGAATACTGTAGGCTTAAGAGATAGTAAAATCTTTTAAGAGCTGATAGCTATGTTATGGCTTCGAAATTTCGTTCTCTTTGCATAGCAAGGAATAAAAAGCAAACTGACAAACAAACGAAAAACGAGTTCCTATTTGAGAAAAGTATAAGCATTACAAAATTGAAACCAGTTACATAATATATCTCAGTAATAGTTAACTTAAAATGTATTTCACATAAATTGTGCACCTACTTCAACGAGATCCACATTCTGTGTGTAGTAACATTTTGACTATCTCTAACGTTTACAAATTATGCAAAAGTCATTCGAAATGAAAAAGACTTCAGAGGCTATTCCCAGAAAATTCAGGATGTACATTTCATTTGTCATGAAACTTTCTAAAACATGTGGTATGTTAATCAAAATCGTTAGTCATTTTTGAGAAAATCAGAAATTTCGAAATTATTTAGTCTGTAAACACCATACTCAAAAACGAATGGTCCGTTAAATACTAAACTTGGGATTTAAGGCCAGTATCTTCCAAGGATGCGACACGAAGATTAAGAAAATCCTCCCACCCAAACCATCCTTTAAGTAAAAAAAATCGAAAATGTTGATTTTCTCGAAAATTACTAATGATTTTGATTAAAATACCATGTGTTTTAGAAAATTCATGACAAATGAAATGTATATCTTGAATTTGTTAGGAATAGCCTGTGATGTCCTCTTCATTCGGAAGGAATTTTATATAATCTTGTATAATTGGTAAACGTTAAGCGATAGACAAAAACTCACTACTCAAAAAATGTAGGTATGTTTGAAACACACAATTCATTTCAAATAAATTATTCTGGCATAAGCCATTTCCGAGATATGCGTTATTTATGGGTCGAACTTTTCAGTCTTGTCAATTTTCAGCTATTTCGCGCAATGTCATGGAAAGAGTATGGAATTTTAAGGCAGCATATAGCGTCGAGTTGTTAAACATTTGACTATCGCTGTTCCCTTTGTATCTATAACGAAAAGTATAATGTAGATATTTCTGCAAAGGTTTGTGTGAATCCCAGTGAAGTAGTTAAAACATATGTTTTATTAATAATACTTTGTATACCCACTAATAAACGATAGAGAGTAGAGAAGGTGACGTGAATGTAACACATGATATTTTTTTCTGTTTACTACTGTGAAGCCTTTATCTGTCAAATACATAAATAAACTTTAAAGCTGAGACGAATACGGATTTGACGCATATCAGATCATGGTTTTGCTTAAAATCTTGCATAAAGAATAAACATTTGCTTACATTGGACTATATAAAACGCCCAGGGATAAACATCGCGCTAAATGGTTGTTACTGAAGGAACTAAATTGGCA
This sequence comes from Deroplatys truncata, assembly GCA_030765065.1. NCBI lineage: Eukaryota > Metazoa > Arthropoda > Insecta > Mantodea > Mantidae > Deroplatys > Deroplatys truncata. The sequence goes on from CM060979.1 coordinate 197,889,643, forward strand.
AAGTTTGTTAAGCCCAGGCCTTAAGCACTTACGAAAGTATAAGGCACCATTAGGGTATGTTATCTCAAACGAATTTGAGAACTGCTTGAGGTTGACCGGAAAAAATGCGAGTAATTTGGGGCATTTGAGGTCGTAACGGCATTGTGCCATGCTAGCTCAGTTTTTTAAAGCAACGGTACGGATCCGAAGATCCGTGCTTCAAATCCCAGTTATGGTATGTGTGACAGAACGGTTACTTTTCATGACCTCACACTGCTACTGTCTACCTAGAGCAAACAATGTAATTCAAGTTTGTTATTTCTCCTCCTGGGAGGTAAAACGTGTAGAAACATACATTCTTCATATCTGCAAGCTGCTTCCCAAATAGACTCTTCGTTGTAGGGAAACAATATTTATTATTCATAAAAAATTCTAGTTCTCTGGGTTTTAAAGTTTCATCAGTTAAAATCACGAAGAAATAATACCTAGATGCTCTATACGGCTTCCTTTTACCTTCGTTTTTTTCACTTCCATATCCTCCATAACGTGCTGCGCCGTGGCGCGTGGACTCGATCGTGAAGCTCCACGAAATGCGCCCGGGTTCGATCCCAGTCATGGGAAGGCGGGTTTTAAGTTCCGGGTATAAGTACCCACTCAGCATTGAGAGGAAAATGAGGAGCTACGATAGCGATCCCGACCACGGAGGCCAACTTTCTGGATGGGGGATGCGTGATGCTGGCCACATCACCTCCCCGTATCGACTGATGATCGCCCACCTCTGCCGTGCTTACGTGGGCGTTAGGCCGGCATGGTGTTGGCAGGTCAAGAGCCTTCATGGTGTGTAGCGTTACGGGATAAAAAAATATACTCCATAATCTTCATATTGTTGTACGTACAATTGCATGATACAAGTGTATATCTTCAGGACACTTATATAGGCTTATCTGATGGATTCTCTCCTGCCTTCCTCCTCAGGTTCTAAACATTCGATACTCCACTGTTTGGTTTCAAACGCGCCTCTTCCATATTTTCTTTAATCCCATAAGTAAACATTATTTATTTTCCTAAACTGACTGGTGCATCTACTGCCAACAGTACTCCAGTAGCGTCTTCTATTACTATCATCTAATAATGAAAATTATATAGAATTGTAACAATAACTATGCTGCTAAAATCCAAAAAATAAATGAATGAGTATAAAAACTTAATTATTGTCGTCGTTGTGGCCATTAGTGGATGTAGATATTTTGTGTCTGAGGACCAAGTATATTTTATATTTACTCTAATCAATTATTGTTAAGCTGACCTTAAGATATCTAATTTAAATAACTTGTTATCCCTAAAGTAGCATTAATGACCGTTCGAAGAACAGTTCAGGCTAAAGTCTATAGGAATAAAAAACGGGTAAAAATAAATCATGTACTATCACTAACACTTTCTACACATGTTATATAAATATCGCTGAATCAAATATTAATACATTTTAAGATAAATTATATAAATTCTACTCTGTATTATTTACTAGTGAGAGGTAACATTAATGAAGACGAAAATATTTTACATGAGGCTGCCTTTATTATATCATATAACTGCTGGTTTAATACAAATGTATCTACAAGTAAAACCAAAACGACCATATCTGTTGGACCTTATTCAGTTAGATGGAAAATAGCCGTAGATTATAAAATAATAGAAGTTAGTACGTTGCTTGGTAAATTAAGAACAAAACTTGAAGGCTTAGAAAGAATCTGTTAATGTATGATAACGTTATAGCAGTTCTTGTGACTCCTGGACATAAAAAAGCTAATGTGTTACATTCACATCACATTCTCTCTCTCTCTGTATATCTATCTCTTATTAGTGTATACAAATTATTTGTATGGAAGTTTATTTTTCTATCTGCTTCTTTTTAATCGAGATAAACCTTTGCACAAATAGTTACATTACACATTTAGTTATGATACAAATAGAACGGCGATAGTCAAATGTGTAAGAATTAGACGCTATATACTGACCTTAAAATTCCATACTGTTTCCGCGCAATTGCGAGAAACAACTAAAAATCGACGTAACTTGGAATGACAGGCTATTGAACAAATCCAACTATTAATAATGGATATCTCGGAAATGGCTGATCCCACAAAAATAGTTATTTGAAATCAATTGTGCGTTTTAAAGAGATCTACATTTTTTATGCTGTACGTTTTCGTCTATATTTTATAGTTTATCAGTTATACTGGTTTGTCATATCTGTTCATGACAATCCCCGGCCACACACAGCCAAACAAACAAAAGGATCTGATCACATCGTTTGGTTGGGAACAATTCGACCACCCACCCTACAATCTGGATTTAGCACCAAGCAAATTTCATCTGTTTCTTTATCTAAAGAAATTCCTTACTGAAAAACATTTCAACGACGACGATGTTATAAAACAAGTTCATCACAAGCGGCGTGAAGGCATACAAAAACCTGTTCCTTACGACAAGTGCCTGAATAACGGCGGTGACTGTGCGGAGAAGTAGTGTAACGTGTAAGGAAATGAATGCTAATAAACTATTTGGAAACTAATTTTCTGTTAATTTTTAAACATTATCGGTACTAACTTTAAAAGCATGCCTGGTGCTTACAGTTTATTTTCATGTAAATATCTTTAATATGTGGTATTAAAATAAAAACCGTTAGAGCCATTTTTATAAAATGAAATATTTAAAAAAAAATATCTGATGTAAAGGGTAGTTTCGGGTGGGGATTTTCTTTAAAATCTTCGTGTCGCATCTTTGGAAGGTACTGAACCTAAATACCAAGGTTCGTATTTAATCGCCTTTTCGTTTTTGAGTTATGCTGTTCACAGACACACACAGAGACAGTGTACAGATGATATTTTTCTAAAAATACTTTATTTCTTCCTTCCTTCCTTTGTTTTTGTTTTTATTTTTTTATTTAAGGTGCCTCAAAACATGTATTTCCAGTAAAATTCGTTATCGAATTTTTAAGTGGAATGTAATACTTCCTCTGCCTTCTAGATGCGTGGTAAAGGAATTAAAACACTGTAAATGTAAATTAAAGGGAAGAAAAGAGATTTTTCAGATTTCTACATAGCTCCGCGTAGCTCATTATATAGTTTAAGCGATAATTATTTCATGGAATTTTAGGCATGTAAAATATATTTTTAAACACTCAAAGCATTAAAGTATCCGCTAAATTAAGTACTACAAGTACTTTAAATTATAGGGTAGAGCAAAGCAAATAAAGCTTTCTCTAGCATTTGTAGTTAATACACATTAAGTGTTCCAGTATGAAGAGTAGATTGGCTGCAGGCTATAAACGCTTGTCTAAACGCAAACGTTTTCATTATTAATTTGAAATCGTTTCTAAGAAAATGTTTCATTCATGATTAAGGAAAATACATACAAGAATACTTTTTAAAACTGGTTATATAATGTATGAGAGAGATGTGGAATTTGTACTGGGAAGTGGAAGTCGTGTTTGTTGCATATAATGTTGTAACACACCTTTTATAATAAATCAATATTATGCCATTATTTCAGAAAATGTCATTGTGTACACTAATGTCTTCCACGATCTAGATAGAAGCGTATTGGTTAATAACATGGTTTTATTTTTTCCGCATTTTTACAGAAAAATCTAAAGGAAGCCTATCATATGAAGTTTCTTTTGTGGAAATCGAAAGTCAGAAACACGTCATTTATTACTTTCAATCCCGTAGAACTGGTAAACGCCTTTGCTTTTGGCCTGGCCTAACTATACGATAATATATCCGCAGTCTGTAAAACATTTTGGAAGCGTCTATAAGTGGTGCTCTCGGCCTCGTGAGGTCTTTGGTGACCAACTGAGGGGCTGCTAGACAGATATAATAGTACCTCACCCACACGACGTGGTGTGCTAAACTGCTGCTAACCGCATTACTGACTCTGTCCACAATGTCCTATGCGATTGGAACAAAATCAGATGATGCAGCGATCTTGAGGTGTAGTCGTCCTCTGTGGTGTAATGGTTACCATGCTAGCCTCTAGCTCCCGAGGTCACGGGTTCAAACCCGTCGGAGAGCGATGGATTTCTTTCGGGCGTAAAAATCCTTAGCATGGCTTCCTTCGAAAGGGAAGTAAAGTCGGTGGTCCCGTGTCGTAGATTTATGGCACGAGAAAGAACCTCAAGCCTGATAAAGAGGCCTATGAGCAAAATTTGCGATCTTTCATGCCCAGTGTAGAATGGGACCACAGCAATTAAAGAGCGTCCATGAATAAAACTAAATTTAGTTTTATTTTGATCTTGAGGTACGATCCAGACTTATTTGTGGTTTAAATAGTACCTCTGCTAGAGACGCAATATGGTCTAGAGTTTAGAAATAACGAAGTGCACAGTATGTTTATGATTCCCAGGACGGCGAGGAGAATCTCGACACTTAAGCGCATATAAAGGACTATTACGCTTCCAGAAATCTCCGGGAGGAAGGAGCGAACTGAATGATACAAAGGGCTACCAGAAGCTGAGCGGCTGCTCGGACGCAGGCGGATTTAACAATCTGATGCTGGTGGGACACCCCACAGTCCTACCTCTCCTCACGGAGGCGTCTCTCTGAGAACCCATTTCGCACCAGACGCCAGAGCGTTCCTCAAAGCCAATTCCACCACCACGCGCCTCACGTGTTGTCCACTCGCCTGATCCTCCCACCTGAAACATCATAAGAAAGTGAAATGATAGGTAATGGGGAAAAGAAATATTCCGGCATTGTATAGTCCACTCAACACTCGCCTATCAACCAGGATAAACCGTTAAAAACCCAGATCAGAGCGACCGCTAAACGGGAATCGAACCCGAGACCTCGCGAATGCGAGCCTCACACGTTAATGCGGAGTCATCTCGTTTGATAAGTGTGCAGTACACTCGCAATAAACAACAAATGCGCACAAATGAAGCCATTAGCACTTAGTCGTATGCTAGTTTCCCTAAAAATGAAGCACTGTTGTGCTTTAATTTTCCGAGTTTATTTTTTGCAAGAAAACGCTTTATATTCGGTTCCTGTTTGTCCAGTATGGACAAAACCATAATTTACTTTGGAGAGACGATACCTTGCCCGTGCTCACAAGTATCTTTTTCCCCAGGGAGACCCGCCTAGAGTATATTCTACTCCCCCTTCGCCCTTGTTTCATTACCGTAATTTCGCTTCGCAGGCTCGAGTTTAACGTGCTTTGCGTTAATGATGTCCTATGAAACTACATTGAAATCTGAAATCTTAGAACCTCATATTGGCTCGCTATGCTTACTCGCAATTTTAGGTTTTCTGTACCGTTATTTCAGTTAGTTCAACCTGAACTCCAGCAATTGTTTCTCCGTAACATTACTAATTGCTCCGGAGCTGTTACCCGTCATTTGCCCCCTGTAAACAATAGCTTACGCAGACATGTTATACTAAATGAACTTCCTTCATCAACTCCTGATACTACTTGCTCTTTGCTTACGCATTGCTGGTTGCATATGAGTAGAGTTGTTGAAAATGCTTTTATTTTCTTCAAGGATTGGTTGATTTTAAATTTAAAAAGTTTTTTATTGTTTGTATAATCTTAAAGTACATAATGTAACTTATATTTACTTGATTATCCATGCGTTAAATTTATTGAACAGGTACATTTATTTGTTATTACGATATCACTACTAGCAGTATAAATAGGTGATGATAAATGAAAATAAATCGTGTTAACAGACTCCGACACTTTCTGCTCTCATTTGCCTACTTCGTCGCTATCTACAAATATATATCCTATAAAATATCTCTCAGAATATAATTGGAGCATGGAAACCATACACAACGTAATGCAACTGTTTCATAGTCCTGGTGAGCAGGTCTTAATTCAGTGAGAATCTCAGACACATCCACCTTCACACGGTTTTCTTAGTGAAATTGGTCCTTGGCTGTGGTCACATGCATGTTGTAAACTTCTAGGAACAATTCTGACCCTATATGTGTTTAGAAATGGAACATTCCTCTTAAACGTGAGATATTTGTACTGGAGACACACTTTTCCGTGCATGTCCGGGATCAAAGACTGACCCCAGAGCTTCTGCACTTTTCCTTGCTAAATCCATGGACTCCACATTTCCAACTTTAAAAGAGTTGACGACAAAATTCGTAAGATTTCACCTCATTGCTACTGACATTGGTTGTGAGAGTTGATCTAAGGATTACAGGATCACATGATTAAATATCCCTCGCCAGGAACATCAACTTCATTTCGAGGTCATCTATTTTCCCAGCAAGCAGATCAATAGTGAAACATATTGACCCATTCAGTAAAGTAAGAATTTCATAAGACAGGGTCAGCTGCAGGGACATCAATTGCCTGCAGATTATTATTTAAATTGACGAAACTGCTGGGAAAACTTAATATCCGAAATTACTGCACCCAACGTTTTGAAGCATTCAGCAAGATTCTCCAAATGTGCTGCCATATAGCTAGTAGACTACAATACCTTCGTATACATATATGCACGAGAAATGCAGCAACGTTTCTTTCTATTTTGTGTATTTTCATACTTCGCCTTCAACATTGCAGAAAAATTGTTTTTTTTTTTCTTTTCCGAGAATTCAAAATGACATTCTACAATTTCACTAAAACTGCATTAAACTCTTACACTACACTTTTAAAAGTACATTACAAAAGAATGATTTTGTGAGCGCAACATTGTACAAGATTAACTTCTTCAATTACTTCTTGAAGTTTGTCATGTAGCAAGAAGCAAGTTTTCACTCAAAGTGTTACGAAGAAAACGTGTCTAAATGGCATTAGCACAATTTGCACTATTCGCCAAATCCAGTACCAGCGAGCAGCCAGATTTATACCTAGTTCAGAAAATGATGTACGAGGCAGGATACTGAAGATACAACTGTCATTCCTTTGTTTCATCACATGACACAAAACATATATCCCTGTCACCTCCTTTTTGATTTCTTCTCTCTCCCTTTCATTGAAATGTGTCTTTGTTGTATGTGGTTTGCCACAGCATGCTTCTTCAGCCAACTCGGACAGCGGATGGTCTAAGTTTTCAACGGGCATAATGGCTTCAGAACTCGGATGCAGTTTCCAAAACGCATTCTTCTTTAGACTCCTTCACTCCTTTCCAAAGTTTCTTTTAAAGTCGCCACATGAGGCGTTTCGTGTGCTTGTTAGACTTAGTAATTATCCAAATTGTCTTTTCGCTTATATTCTCCCTCAACTTTTGCACATTAAAAAGTCTCCAGAAATTATGAAGCTCTCATTTGTTTTCCTTAGCTTTGTCTGTCAAAATAATCGTTATTTAAGGTAATTTCAAACATGGAAAAAATACATATCAGTGAGTTGGTAACTCAAAGCTGGAGAGAAGCAAAGGAAATAAACACTGAGATGCCACAAAAAGGTTATTAGATGGTTTCTATGAAGCCAAAGCAAATGTTTTTTTTTTCAAGTATACTTATTCTCCATCATAAATTGCGCACTTTCCCGTTTTTAGACCTACAGGAAATAGGGCTGTGCAAATTATACAGTGAATTAAACAAAGATGAAAACCTCTATTAAAGTAATTAATGTTATTTTACTATATTAATACATTCTGTGTATAGAATAGTATGCAAACAAATCAATAAGATTATTTTGTCATGCACCTTTAATGGGTAAAAGAAGCATACCTGAAGCAAGAATGCATAGGCGTTAGGTTTTGTCATCATTTGTGACACTTTGTCATTTTCTTCTTTAAATGATTAAAGTGGTGTTAAGTTAGAAATCGTCGCTGTTTTTTCTGCAATCGCATAAGATGTAGCTTCTTCCATGGGCAATGATGGCAAGTATTAAAATCGACATGGGTGCTTCTCCAATCCTGACATAATAATTGCAGTACTTGGATCACACTTTTTCAGACCTAGAGCGTTACTGTTATTCTGTAGCTCTTCTATGTACGTCAGCATTAATTTTCTATTCATGAACATCCCCTGTTTGGCCCTCGAATGCGCGACAAGAATTGCTAGTGGAAGTGAGCGACCGAGCACTTTAAAAACGAAACAACCGAGACCCGATATTGGAAACATACAATGTGTTTCACAAAATTAAAAAAGGGAACAAAATATTTAAAAGTGTAGGTGGGTAAGTTACGCGAGTGTGAAAAATGCGCACGAAAATACGATCGTTGCTGGTGCCTGACACAGTTTACTACATATGCTGCTGTTTCATTCAAACCTTCCGTGTGTTGATATAAAAGCCATCAGAATGGGAATGGAAATAAGTATACAAATCAATTTTATATTGAAACAATAGAAGTTCACTAATTTTGGCATTGTTTCTCCAAAGGTGCTGTCAGAAAATTGGATTTAAAACTTTCACTAGCTGTTATGACTGAAAACAATGCGAGCTCGAAACATCGATTGATCAACCTGGCAGGTGAAATTGCAAATAATTGGCGTCAACAGGGAGAAAGCAATACTCAGTTACAAAGTAACACAGTATCATAAAATGGTGACTATTGATTAGAATATTTATCCCCAATTACTATAAAAATTGTTGAAAATCCTAATACGAACCACGTTTATTTTTATTTCGTGAATTGCATTATTTCTAGATTTAAATTTAGTACCAAGCAACGCAGTACATGTAGATGGGCACGGAAATTTAACTTTTAACGTCGAAATACATTTGTGTCCTATATTAACAAACACCAACACCCGTCTACAGATGACTTCTGCTCAGTGCTTCAATATTCTGTCTTGAGATGCGCCTGCGTTTGAGACCGCCCATAGGGGTGCAGATTCATCGGCTCAACTCAGCATAGAACGGATTCCTATGAGGAGGTACGATAGTTAGCCATTTGTAGGTTCAGTAAACCTTCTACCGAGAATGTGTGATCTTGACCACAGCATCCTCAATTATCGTTAGGAGGATGCGGACGTGAGGTCGACATTCGGGTTGGAAGCTAAGTGAAGGCTGACGTGACAGTAGATTGAATGCGAAGTATATGGTTCATCATCTGCATGTAGAAATATTACGTGACGAGCCAATCACAATGTAACGAGACTCAAAGCGTTCGAGTTGGACTGCATCGAAACAAAAATCTGATGTTTTACACTCACATGACTTTCTCTAATCTTGTACAAACTATTTTTACAAACGCTTATTCTCCATATGCTTCATGGTAATCAAGATAAACATTTGCAGACTCTATCTTATAGCTAATTTTCTTGTAGATGTAAGGAGAATATATATTTGCAAGGGCAATATAGAAATACAGTAGCCTTTAAGCACATACATATCTCTTGATAGCTGGTTGCTGGATGCAGCACCATTCCCTTTGCCACAGATTAATACTCTTTGCATATCAAAGACAAAAAATGAATAACGAATTCCCATTTGAGAAAATAAGTATTGAAAAATTTAAGGGAATAACAAGTAATATCTCGAAAATGGTTCACTCAACAAAAAACATGTATATGACATAAATCTACATTTTTTGTTTAGTAAACCTTTGTCTATCTCTTATGGTTTACCAGTTATGCAAAAGTCGTTCACAATGATGAATACTTTTGGAGACACTCCCAGAAAATTCAAGATATACATTTTATTTGTCATAAAAATATCGTAAACATATGATATTTTAATCAAAATTGTTAGAGCCATTTTTGAGAAAATTAAAGTTTTCGAAAAATCTTCCAAGTAAAGGGTAATCTGGGGTGAGGGGATTTTCTTGAAAACCTTCGTGTCGCATCTCTGGAAGATACTGAACCTAAATACCAAGTTTGATGTTTATCCGACGGTTCGTTTCTGAGTTATCCTTTTCACAGACAGACAGACACACACACACACACACACACACACACACACACACATACACGGACATGTTTCCAAAAATGCTTTTTTTTTTGGATTCAGGGGTCTCATAACATATATTTCCGGTGAAATCTCGGTATCGAATTTTTGGGTGGAATACAATACTTCCCCTACTTACTATACGTAGTAGAGAAAATAATAAAGCTGATGCGTTGCATTCAACCGATTTTCTCCATTCACTCTTATACGGAATATTAGCACGATTTACGGTTATAATTATTATTTTATAGTATTCATGCATTTATAGCTTGTAAATTATAAACTTTGGAAGAAAAGGCTTCCATACGGACGTGAGAGTTCAGATGCCCGCTGTGCAGTGTCAGAAATCGTTCACTTTAGGAGCGTAGAATTCGCCCGTAGGAGTAAGGTTCTGTCTAGCTAGCTAGAATGGGCCTTAAAAGCCCCAGGTTTTAGACCTCATGGTTGATTATGGAGATTTGCTGGAGGAACGTATGTCGCTCGACTGGAGAGGTGCTGCAGGACGCTATGTAGACCGTTCTCTTAAGAATTCTACGGAAATAAGGCATTATTTTAATACCTCTATCCATGCATCGGACACCATCGGATTAACTTCAGGCCAGCATTTCAACTATTTAATTATTTGTATTCGCCTAGCCGGCCATATGCTTAGTTAAACATTTTTGATAACTTCAGTGATAGGCAACATGTAAGACTTTAGCTTCGCCTTGGTCATGTCCATACCCGCCCTAGGAGCAGTTTATAGAGTTCCCCAGAACCTATACATTCCTCGTCAAGTAGGCTAAACACCCTGTGCGGGAACAGAGAGTAAAGATAGCCAGTTGCTCTAGTTTGGTCCCGGCCCATGAGCCACCCCTGTAGTGCTCATGGTACGAGCGTGGTCCCGGCGTTCAGAGCAGCCCCCATGAATAGTAGCCAGCGAGAAGAACAAGCATCCTCAAGTGATAGAGGCGCGCAGGCCTCGCTCTACTTTGGATTAGTTACCCCCAGTAAACCACCCTTTTATTTTAACCGCCACAGTTGGGGAAGGCGCTAGTGGCCACCCCTTTCTCACCTTTTCCTCAGCCCTAAAATATAACGGCAACAATATTATTACAAAAGCTTATCATTCTAGCTGCTTCTTATTAATCCATATAAACTTTCAATTCAATTCACACACACACACACACACACACACACACACACACATACACACACACGTATTTCATTGTGCAATACAGCAGTTAAGCAATAGTAAGATTTTTTTAAAAAAAGTGTCAGAATGTGATGGCGTTGAAATTCCATGCTTTCTGTATGAACACGAGAAAAATGAGGATATCCATTTCCCATTTGGAAAAGTATTTGAAAACTCTATCCAACAGAAGGAAAATTTTGGAAATGATTAACGCCACAAAGAGATTTGCACATAAAATATTCGTATGTGCTTTAAAGAGATATGCATTAGCAGTATAATAACATTTTGGGTATCCCTTAAGTTTATATACACGTCATCCAGAATGAGACATCACAGGCTGTTCCCAGAAATTTCAATACATACGTTTCATTTCTCATGAAAAAATCTTAAGCATATGGCACTTTAATAATCAAAATCGTTATTCGCGAGGTCCCGGGCTGCAAATCTGTATGCCGAACAATCTAACAAGGGCTTTTTCGTGATTTCCCTCAGTCGCCAAGATAAATACTGATTGAATATTTAATACCAGGACCAAAGTTCCACCTCACGTATAAAAACAACAGTAAACTCTGAAAATAGATGGTAAAACGAACGTTGTGTCATCTAATCACAGATAATGAAAGCAGTAAATTGGACGGCACCTAACGTCATGTACCCGGCACGTGTGAAAAAACTGCTACAGCTGCTGTATACCTGCCTCTTTGGACACGTTTCGAGGTACCCGTCACATATCAGAGGTACAGCTGCTGTGCACATGCCTCTGTGGAAACGTTTCGAGGTACTCGTCACGTAGCAAAGGTACAGCTGCTGTGCACATGCCTCTGTGGACATGTTTCGAGGTACCCGTCACGCAGCAAAGGTACAACTGCTGTATACCTGCCTCTGTGGACACGTTTCGAGGTACCCGTCACGTAGCAAAGGTACAGCTGCTGTATACCTGCCTCTGTGGACACGTTTCGAGGTACCCGTCACGTAATAAAGGTACAGCTGCTGTATACCTGCCTCTGTGGACACGTTTCGAGGTACCCGTCACGCAGCAAAGGAACAACTGCTGTGCACATGACTCTGTGGACACGTGTCGAGGTGCCCGTCACGTAGCAAAGGTACAGCTGCTGTACACATGTCTCTGTGGACACGTGTCGAGGTGCCCGTCACGTAGCAAAGGTACAACTGCTGTGCACATGCCTTTGTGGACACGTGTCGAGGTGCCCGTCACGTAGCAAAGGTACAGCTGCTGTGCACATGCCTCAGTGGACACGTGTCGAGGTGCCCGTCACGTATCAGAGGTACAACTGCTGTGCACATGAATCTGTGAACACGTGTCGAGGTGCCCGTCACATAGCAGAGGTACAGCTGCTGTGCACATAATTCTGTGAACACGTGTCGAAGTGCCCGTCACGTATCAGAGGTACAACTGCTGTGCACATGACTCTGTGAACATGTGTCGAGGTGCCCGTCACGTAGCAGATATACAACTGCTGTGCACATGACTCTGTGAACACGTGTCGAGGTGCCCGTCACATAGCAGAGGTACAGCTGCTGTGCACATGCCTCTGTGAACACGTGTCGAGGTGCCCGTCATGCAGCAAAGGTACAACTGCTGTGCACATGACTCTGTGAACACGTGTCGAGGTGCCCGTCACGTAGCAAAGGTACAACTGCTGTATACATGTCTCTGTAGACATGTGTCGAGGTGCCCGTCACGTAGCAGAGGTACAACTGCTGTGCACATGACTCTGTGAACACGTGTCGAGGTGCCCGTCACGTAGCAGAGGTACAGCTGCTGTGCACATGCCTCTGTGGACACGTGTCGAGGTGCCCGTCACGTAGCAGAGGTACAGCTGCTGTGCACATGCCTCTGTGGACACGTGTCGAGGTGCCCGCCACGTAGCAAAGGTACAGCTGCTGTGCACATGCCTCTTTGGACATGTGTTGAGGTGCCCGTAACGTAGCAAAGGTGCAACTGCTGTGCACATGCCTCAGTAGACACGTGTCGAGGCGCCCGTCACGTAGCGGAGGTACAACGGCTGTGCACATGCCTCTGTGGACACGTGTTGAGGTGCCCGTCACATAGCAGAGGTACAGCTGCTGTGCACATGCCTCTGTGGACACGCGTCGAGGTGCCCGTCAAATAGCAGAGGTACAGTTGATGTGCGCATGCCTCAGTAGACAAGTGTCGAGGTGCCCGTCACCTACCAGAGGTACAGTTGATGTGCACATGCCTCTGTGGACACGTGTTGAGGTGCCCGGTACATAGCAGAGGTACAGCTGCTGTATACATGCCTCTGTGAACACGTGTTAAGGTGCCCGTCATGCAGCAGAGGTACAGCTGCTGTGCACATGACTCTGTGAACACGTGTCGAGGTGCCCGTCACGTAGCAAAGGTACAACTGCTGTATACATGTCTCTGTAGACATGTGTCGAGGTGCCCGTCACGTAGCAGAGGTACAACTGCTGTGCACATGACTCTGTGAACACGTGTCGAGGTGCCCGTCACGTAGCAGAGGTACAGCTGCTGTGCACATGCCTCTGTGGACACGTCTCGAGGTGCCCGTCAAGTAGCAGAGGTACAGCTGCTGTGCACATGCCTCTGTGGACACGTGACGAGGTGCCCGCCACGTAGCAAAGGTACAGCTGCTGTGCACATGCCTCTGTGGACATGTGTTGAGGTGCCCGTCACGTAGCAGAGGTACAACTGCTGTGCACATGACTCTGTGGACATGTGTCGAGGTGCCCGTCACGTAGCAAAGGTGCAACTGCTGTGCACATGCCTCAGTAGACACGTGTCGAGGCGCCCGTCACGTAGCGGAGGTACAACGGCTGTGCACATGCCTCTGTGGACACGTGTTGAGGTGCCCGTCACATAGCAGAGGTACAGCTGCTGTGCACATGCCTCAGTAGACACGTGTCGAGATGCCCGTCACGTAGCAAAGGTACAGTTGATGTGCACATGCCTCTGTGGACACGCGTCGAGGTGCCCGTCAAATAGCAGAGGTATAGTTGATGTGCGCATGCCTCAGTAGACACGTGTCGAGGTGCCCGTCACATAACAGAGGTACAGTTGATGTGCACATGCCTCTGTGGACACGTGTTGAGGTGCCCGTCACATAGCAGAGGTACAGCTGCTGTATACATGCCTCTGTGAACACGTGTCGAGGTGCCCGTCATGTAGCAGAGGTACAGCTGCTGTGCACATGACTCTGTGGACACGTGTCGAGGTGCCCGTCACGTAGCAGAGGTACAGCTGCTGTATACATGCCTCTGTAGACACGTGTCGAGGTGCCCGTCACATAGCAGAGGTACAGTTGATGTGCACATGCCTCTGTGAACACGTGTCGAGGTGCCCGTCACGTAGCAGAGGTACAGCTGCTGTGCACATGCCTCTGCGGACATGTGTTGAGGTGCCCGTCACGTAGCAGAGGTACAACTGCTGTGCACATGACTCTGTGGACATGTGTCGAGGTGCCCGTCACGTAGCAAAGGTGCAACTGCTGTGCACATGCCTCAGTAGACACGTGTAGAGGCGCCCGTCACGTAGCGGAGGTACAACGGCTGTGCACATGCCTCTGTGGACACGTGATGAGGTGCCCGTCACATAGCAGAGGTACAGCTGCTGTGCACATGCCTCAGTAGACCCGTGTCGAGATGCCCGTCACGTAGCAAAGGTACAGTTGATGTGCACATGCCTCTGTGGACACGCGTCGAGGTGCCCGTCAAATAGCAGGGGTACAGTTGATGTGCGCATGCCTCAGTAGACAAGTGTCGAGGTGCCCGTCACATACCAGAGGTACAGTTGATGTGCACATGCCTCTGTGGACACGTGTTGAGGTGCCCGTCACGTAGCAAAGGTACAGCTGCTGTGCACATGCCTCAGTGGACACGTGTCGAGGTGCCCGTCACGTATCAGAGGTACAACTGCTGTGCACATGAATCTGTGAACACGTGTCGAGGTGCCCGTCACATAGCAGAGGTACAGCTGCTGTGCACATAATTCTGTGAACACGTGTCGAGGTGCCCGTCACGTATCAGAGGTACAACTGCTGTGCACATGACTCTGTGAACATGTGTCGAGGTGCCCGTCACGTAGCAGATATACAACTGCTGTGCACATGACTCTGTGAACACGTGTCGAGGTGCCCGTCACATAGCAGAGGTACAGCTGCTGTGCACATGCCTCTGTGAACACGTGTCGAGGTGCCCGTCATGCAGCAAAGGTACAACTGCTGTGCACATGACTCTGTGAACACGTGTCGAGGTGCCCGTCACGTAGCAAAGGTACAACTGCTGTATACATGTCTCTGTAGACATGTGTCGAGGTGCCCGTCACGTAGCAGAGGTACAACTGCTGTGCACATGACTCTGTGAACACGTGTCGAGGTGCCCGTCACGTAGCAGAGGTACAGCTGCTGTGCACATGCCTCTGTGGACACGTGTCGAGGTGCCCGTCACGTAGCAGAGGTACAGCTGCTGTGCACATGCCTCTGTGGACACGTGTCGAGGTGCCCGCCACGTAGCAAAGGTACAGCTGCTGTGCACATGCCTCTGTGGACATGTGTTGAGGTGCCCGTAACGTAGCAAAGGTGCAACTGCTGTGCACATGCCTCAGTAGACACATGTCGAGGCGCCCGTCACGTAGCGGAGGTACAACGGCTGTGCACATGCCTCTGTGGACACGTGTTGAGGTGCCCGTCACATAGCAGAGGTACAGCTGCTGTGCACATGCCTCTGTGGACACGCGTCGAAGTGCCCGTCAAATAGCAGAGGTACAGTTGATGTGCGCATGCCTCAGTAGACAAGTGTCGAGGTGCCCGTCACCTACCAGAGGTACAGTTGATGTGCACATGCCTCTGTGGACACGTGTTGAGGTGCCCGGAACATAGCAGAGGTACAGCTGCTGTATACATGCCTCTGTGAACACGTGTCAAGGTGCCCGTCATGCAGCAGAGGTACAGCTGCTGTGCACATGACTCTGTGAACACGTGTCGAGGTGCCCGTCACGTAGCAAAGGTACAACTGCTGTATACATGTCTCTGTAGACATGTGTCGAGGTGCCCGTCACGTAGCAGAGGTACAACTACTGTGCACATGACTCTGTGAACACGTGTCGAGGTGCCCGTCACGTAGCAGAGGTACAGCTGCTGTGCACATGCCTCTGTGGACACGTCTCGAGGTGCCCGTCACGTAGCAGAGGTACAGCTGCTGTGCACATGCCTCTGTGGACACGTGACGAGGTGCCCGCCACGTAGCAAAGGTACAGCTGCTGTGCACATGCCTCTGTGGACATGTGTTGAGGTGCCCGTCACGTAGCAGAGGTACAACTGCTGTGCACATGACTCTGTGGACATGTGTCGAGGTGCCCGTCACGTACCAAAGGTGCAACTGCTGTGCACATGCCTCAGTAGACACGTGTCGAGGCGCCCGTCACGTAGCGGAGGTACAACGGCTGTGCACATGCCTCTGTGGACACGTGTTGAGGTGCCCGTTACATAGCAGAGGTACAGCTGCTGTGCACATGCCTCAGTAGACACGTGTCGAGATGCCCGTCACGTAGCAAAGGTACAGTTGATGTGCACATGCCTCTGTGGAAACGCGTCGAGGTGCCCGTCAAATAGCAGAGGTATAGTTGATGTGCGCATGCCTCAGTAGACACGTGTCGAGGTGCCCGTCACATAACAGAGGTACAGTTGATGTGCACATGCCTCTGTGGACACGTGTTGAGGTGCCCGTCACATAGCAGAGGTACAGCTGCTGTATACATGCTTCTGTGAACACGTGTCGAGGTGCCCGTCATGTAGCAGAGGTACAGCTGCTGTGCACATGACTCTGTGGACACGTGTCGAGGTGCCCGTCACGTAGCAGAGGTACAGCTGCTGTATACATGCCTCTGTAGACACGTGTCGAGGTGCCCGTCACATAGCAGAGGTACAGTTGATGTGCACATGCCTCTGTGAACACGTGTCGAGGTGCCCGTCACGTAGCAGAGGTACAGCTGCTGTGCACATGCCTCTGAGGACACGTTTCGAGGTGCCCGTCACGTAGCAGCGGTACAGCTGCTGTGCACATGCCTCTGTGGACACGTGTCGAGGTGCCCGCCACGTAGCAAAGGTACAGCTGCTGTGCACATGCCTCTGCGGACATGTGTTGAGGTGCCCGTCACGTAGCAGAGGTACAACTGCTGTGCACATGCCTCTGTGGACATGTGTTGAGGTGCCCGTAACGTAGCAAAGGTGCAACTGCTGTGCACATGCCTCAGTAGACACGTGTCGAGGCGCCCGTCACGTAGCGGAGGTACAACGGCTGTGCACATGCCTCTGTGGACACGTGTTGAGGTGCCCGTCACATAGCAGAGGTACAGCTGCTGTGCACATGCCTCTGTGGACACGCGTCGAGGTGCCCGTCAAATAGCAGAGGTACAGTTGATGTGCGCATGCCTCAGTAGACAAGTGTCGAGGTGCCCGTCACCTACCAGAGGTACAGTTGATGTGCACATGCCTCTGTGGACACGTGTTGAGGTGCCCGGAACATAGCAGAGGTACAGCTGCTGTGTACATGCCTCTGTGAACACGTGTCAAGGTGCCCGTCATGCAGCAGAGGTACAGCTGCTGTGCACATGACTCTGTGAACACGTGTCGAGGTGCCCGTCACATAGCAAAGGTACAACTGCTGTATACATGTCTCTGTAGACATGTGTCGAGGTGCCCGTCACGTAGCAGAGGTACAACTGCTGTGCGCATGCCTCAGTAGACACGTGTCGAGGTGCCCGTCACATAACAGAGGTACAGTTGATGTGCACATGCCTCTGTGGACACGTGTTGAGGTGCCCGTCACATAGCAGAGGTACAGCTGCTGTATACATGCCTCTGTGAACACGTGTCGAGGTGCCCGTCATGTAGCAGACGTACAGCTGCTGTGCACATGACTCTGTGGACACGTGTCGAGGTGCCCGTCACGTAGCAGAGGTACAGCTGCTGTATACATGCCTCTGTAGACACGTGTCGAGGTGCCCGTCACATAGCAGAGGTACAGTTGATGTGCACATGCCTCTGTGAACACGTGTCGAGGTGCCCGTCACGTAGCAGAGGTACAGCTGCTGTGCACATGCCTCTGAGGACACGTTTCGAGGTGCCCGTCACGTAGCAGAGGTACAGCTGCTGTGCACATGCCTCTGTGGACACGTGTCGAGGTCCCCGCCACGTAGCAAAGGTACAGCTGCTGTGCACATGCCTCTGCGGACATGTGTTGAGGTGCCGTCACGTAGCAGAGGTACAACTGCTGTGCACATGACTCTGTGGACATGTGTCGAGGTGCCCGTCACGTAGCAAAGGTGCAACTGCTGTGCACATGCCTCAGTAGACACGTGTAGAGGCGCCCGTCACGTAGCGGAGGTACAACGGCTGTGCACATGCCTCTGTGGACACGTGATGAGGTGCCCGTCACATAGCAGAGGTACAGCTGCTGTGCACATGCCTCAGTAGACCCGTGTCGAGATGCCCGTCACGTAGCAAAGGTACAGTTGATGTGCACATGCCTCTGTGGACACGCGTCGAGGTGCCCGTCAAATAGCAGAGGTACAGTTGATGTGCGCATGCCTCAGTAGACAAGTGTCGAGGTGCCCGTCACATACCAGAGGTACAGTTGATGTGCACATGCCTCTGTGGACACGTGTTGAGGTGCCTGTCACATAGCAGAGGTACAGCTGCTGTATACATGCCTCTGTGAACACGTGTCGAGGTGCCGTCATGTAGCCGAGGTACAGCTACTGTGCACATCACTCTGTGGACACGTGTCGAGGTGCCCGTCACGCAGCAGAGCTACAGCTGCTGTATACATGCCTCAGTAGACACGTGTCGAGGTGCCCGTCACATAGCAGAGGTACAGTTGATGTGCACATGCATCTGTGGACACGTGTCGAGGTGCCCGTCACGTATCAGAGGTACAACTGCTGTGCACATGAATCTGTGAACACGTGTCGAGGTGCCCGTCACATAGCAGAGGTACAGCTGCTGTGCACATAATTCTGTGAACACGTGTCGAGGTGCCCGTCACGTATCAGAGGTACAACTGCTGTGCACATGACTCTGTGAACATGTGTCGAGGTGCCCGTCACGTAGCAGATATACAACTGCTGTGCACATGACTCTGTGAACACGTGTCGAGGTGCCCGTCACATAGCAGAGGTACAGCTGCTGTGCACATGCCTCTGTGAACACGTGTCGAGGTGCCCGTCATGCAGCAAAGGTACAACTGCTGTGCACATGACTCTGTGAACACGTGTCGAGGTGCCCGTCACGTAGCAAAGGTACAACTGCTGTATACATGTCTCTGTAGACATGTGTCGAGGTGCCCGTCACGTAGCAGAGGTACAACTGCTGTGCACATGACTCTGTGAACACGTGTCGAGGTGCCCGTCACGTAGCAGAGGTACAGCTGCTGTGCACATGCTCTGTGGACACGTGTCGAGGTGCCCGTCACGTAGCAGAGGTACAGCTGCTGTGCACATGCCTCTGTGGACATGTGTTGAGGTGCCCGTAACGTAGCAAAGGTGCAACTGCTGTGCACATGCCTCAGTAGACACGTGTCGAGGCGCCCGTCACGTAGCGGAGGTACAACGGCTGTGCACATGCCTCTGTGGACACGTGTTGAGGTGCCCGTCACATAGCAGAGGTACAGCTGCTGTGCACATGCCTCTGTGGACACGCGTCGAGGTGCCCGTCAAATAGCAGAGGTACAGTTGATGTGCGCATGCCTCAGTAGACAAGTGTCGAGGTGCCCGTCACCTACCAGAGGTACAGTTGATGTGCACATGCCTCTGTGGACACGTGTTGAGGTGCCCGGAACATAGCAGAGGTACAGCTGCTGTATACATGCCTCTGTGAACACGTGTCAAGGTGCCCGTCATGCAGCAGAGGTACAGCTGCTGTGCACATGACTCTGTGAACACGTGTCGAGGTGCCCGTCACGTAGCAAAGGTACAACTGCTGTATACATGTCTCTGTAGACATGTGTCGAGGTGCCCGTCACGTAGCAGAGGTACAACTGCTGTGCACATGACTCTGTGAACACGTGTCGAGGTGCCCGTCACGTAGCAGAGGTACAGCTGCTGTGCACATGCCTCTGTGGACACGTCTCGAGGTGCCCGTCACGTAGCAGAGGTACAGCTGCTGTGCACATGCCTCTGTGGACACGTGACGAGGTGCCCGCCACGTAGCAAAGGTACAGCTGCTGTGCACATGCCTCTGTGGACATGTGTTGAGGTGACCGTCACGTAGCAGAGGTACAACTGCTGTGCACATGACTCTGTGGACATGTGTCGAGGTGCCCGTCACGTAGCAAAGGTGCAACTGCTGTGCACATGCCTCAGTAGACACGTGTCGAGGCGCCCGTCACGTAGCGGAGGTACAACGGCTGTGCACATGCCTCTGTGGACACGTGTTGAGGTGCCAGTCACATAGCAGAGGTACAGCTGCTGTGCACATGCCTCAGTAGACACGTGTCGAGATGCCCGTCACGTAGCAAAGGTACAGTTGATGTGCACATGCCTCTGTGGACACGCGTCGAGGTGCCCGTCAAATAGCAGAGGTATAGTTGATGTGCGCATGCCTCAGTAGACACGTGTCGAGGTGCCCGTCACATAACAGAGGTACAGTTGATGTGCACATGCCTCTGTGGACACGTGTTGAGGTGCCCGTCACATAGCAGAGGTACAGCTGCTGTATACATGCCTCTGTGAACACGTGTCGAGGTGCCCGTCATGTAGCAGAGGTACAGCTGCTGTGCACATGACTCTGTGGACACGTGTCGAGGTGCCCGTCACGTAGCAGAGGTACAGCTGCTGTATACATGCCTCTGTAGACACGTGTCGAGGTGCCCGTCACATAGCAGAGGTACAGTTGATGTGCACATGCCTCTGTGGACACGCGTCGAGGTGCCCGTCAAATAGCAGAGGTACAGTTGATGTGCGCATGCCTCAGTAGACAAGTGTCGAGGTGCCCGTCACCTACCAGAGGTACAGTTGATGTGCACATGCCTCTGTGGACACGTGTTGAGGTGCCCGGAACATAGCAGAGGTACAGCTGCTGTATACATGCCTCTGTGAACACGTGTCAAGGTGCCCGTCATGCAGCAGAGGTACAGCTGCTGTGCACATGACTCTGTGAACACGTGTCGAGGTGCCCGTCACGTAGCAAAGGTACAACTGCTGTATACATGTCTCTGTAGACATGTGTCGAGGTGCCCGTCACGTAGCAGAGGTACAACTGCTGTGCACATGACTCTGTGAACACGTGTCGAGGTGCCCGTCACGTAGCAGAGGTACAGCTGCTGTGCACATGCCTCTGTGGACACGTCTCGAGGTGCCCGTCACGTAGCAGAGGTACAGCTGCTGTGTACATGCCTCTGTGGACACGTGACGAGGTGCCCGCCACGTAGCAAAGGTACAGCTGCTGTGCACATGCCTCTGTGGACATGTGTTGAGGTGACCGTCACGTAGCAGAGGTACAACTGCTGTGCACATGACTCTGTGGACATGTGTCGAGGTGCCCGTCACGTAGCAAAGGTGCAACTGCTGTGCACATGCCTCAGTAGACACGTGTCGAGGCGCCCGTCACGTAGCGGAGGTACAACGGCTGTGCACATGCCTCTGTGGACACGTGTTGAGGTGCCAGTCACATAGCAGAGGTACAGCTGCTGTGCACATGCCTCAGTAGACACGTGTCGAGATGCCCGTCACGTAGCAAAGGTACAGTTGATGTGCACATGCCTCTGTGGACACGCGTCGAAGTGCCCGTCAAATAGCAGAGGTATAGTTGATGTGCGCATGCCTCAGTAGACACGTGTCGAGGTGCCCGTCACATAACAGAGGTACAGTTGATGTGCACATGCCTCTGTGGACACGTGTTGAGGTGCCCGTCACATAGCAGAGGTACAGCTGCTGTATACATGCCTCTGTGAACACGTGTCGAGGTGCCCGTCATGTAGCAGAGGTACAGCTGCTGTGCACATGACTCTGTGGACACGTGTCGAGGTGCCCGTCACGTAGCAGAGGTACAGCTGCTGTATACATGCCTCTGTAGACACGTGTCGAGGTGCCCGTCACATAGCAGAGGTACAGTTGATGTGCACATGCCTCTGTGAACACGTGTCGAGGTGCCCGTCACGTAGCAGAGGTACAGCTGCTGTGCGCATGCCTCTGAGGACACGTTTCGAGGTGCCCGTCACGTAGCAGAGGTACAGCTGCTGTGCACATGCCTCTGTGGACACGTGTCGAGGTGCCCGCCACGTAGCAAAGGTACAGCTGCTGTGCACATGCCTCTGCGGACATGTGTTGAGGTGCCCGTCACGTAGCAGAGGAACAACTGCTGTGCACATGACTCTGTGGACATGTGTCGAGGTGCCCGTCACGTAGCAAAGGTGCAACTGCTGTGCACATGCCTCAGTAGACACGTGTAGAGGCGCCCGTCACGTAGCGGAGGTACAACGGCTGTGCACATGCCTCTGTGGACACGTGATGAGGTGCCCGTCACATAGCAGAGGTACAGCTGCTGTGCACATGCCTCAGTAGACCCGTGTCGAGATGCCCGTCACGTAGCAAAGGTACAGTTGATGTGCACATGCCTCTGTGGACACGCGTCGAGGTGCCCGTCAAATAGCAGAGGTACAGTTGATGTGCGCATGCCTCAGTAGACAAGTGTCGAAGTGCCCGTCACATACCAGAGGTACAGTTGATGTGCACATGCCTCTGTGGACACGTGTTGAGGTGCCTGTCACATAGCAGAGGTACAGCTGCTGTATACATGCCTCTGTGAACACGTGTCGAGGTGCCCGTCATGTAGCAGAGGTACAGCTACTGTGCACATGACTCTGTGGACACGTGTCGAGGTGCCCGTCACGCAGCAGAGCTACAGCTGCTGTATACATGCCTCAGTAGACACGTGTCGATGTGCCCGTCACATAGCAGAGGTACAGTTGATGTGCACATGCCTCTGTGGATACGTGTCGAGGTGCCCGTCACATAGCAGAGATTCAGCTGCTGTATACATGTCTCTGTGGACACGTGTCGAGGTGCCCGTCACATATCAGACGTACAGCTGCTGTATACATGTCTTTCTGGACACGTGTCGATGTGCCCGTCACATAGCAGAAGTATAGCTGCTGTATACATGTCTCTGTGGACACGTGTCGAGGCGCCCGTCACATATCAGAGGTACAGCTGCTCTATACATGTCTCTGTGGACATGTGTCGAGGTGCCCGTCACATAGCAGAGGTACAGTTGATGTGCACATGCCTCTTTGGACACGTGTCGAGGTGCCCGTCAGGTAGCAGAGGTACAACTGCTGTGCACATGCCTCAGTAGACACGTGTCGAGGTGCCTGTCACATAGCACAGGTACAGCTGCTGTATACCTTCCTCTATGGACACGTGTCTAGGTGCCCGTCACATAGCAGAGGTACAGCTGCTGTATACCTGCACCTGTGGACACGTGTTGAGGTGCCTGTCGCGTACCAGAGGCTGTGCACATGCCTCAGTAGACACGTGTCGGGGCGCCCGTCACATAGCAGAGGTACAGCTGCTGTATACATGTCTCTGTGGACACGTGTCGAGGTGCCCGTCACATAGCAGAGGTACAACTGCTGTGCACATGCCTCTGTGAACACGTGTCGAGGTGCCCGTCACGTAGCAGAGGTACAGCTGCTGTGCACATGCCTCTGTGGACACGTGTCGAGGTGCCCACCACGTAGCAAAGGTACAGCTGCTGTGCACATGCCTCTGTGGACATGTGTTGAGGTGCCCGTCACGTAGCAGAGGTACAACTGCTGTGCACATGATTCTGTGGACATGTGTCGAGGTTCCCGTCACGTAGCAAAGGTGCAACTGCTGTGCACATGCCTCAGTAGACACGTGTCGAGGCGCCCGTCACGTAGCAGAGGTACAGCTGCTGTGCACATGCCTCTGTGGACACGTGACGAGGTGCCCGCCACGTAGCAAAGGTACAACTGCTGTGCACATGCCTCTGTGGACATGTGTTGAGGTGCCCGTCACGTAGCAGAGGTACAACTGCTGTGCACATGACTCTGTGGACATGTGTCGAGGTGCCCGTCACGTAGCAAAGGTGCAACTGCTGTGCACATGCCTCAGTAGACACGTGTCGAGGCGCCCGTCACGTAGCGGAGGTACAAAGGCTGTGCACATGCCTCTGTGGACACGTGTTGAGGTGCCCGTCACATAGCAGAGGTACAGCTGCTGTGCACATGCCTCAGTAGACACGTGTCGAGATGCCCGTCACGTAGCAAAGGTACAGTTGATGTGCACATGCCTCTGTGGACACGCGTCGAGGTGCCCGTCAAATAGCAGAGGTACAGTTGATGTGCGCATGCCTCAGTAGACACGTGTCGAGGTGCCCGTCACATACCAGAGGTACAGTTGATGTGCACATGCCTCTGTGGACAAGTGTTGAGGTGCCCGTCACATAGCAGAGGTACAGCTGCTGTATACATGCCTCTGTGAACACGTGTCGAGGTGCCCGTCATGTAGCAGAGGTACAGCGGCTGTGCACATGACTCTGTGGACACGTGTCGAGGTGCCCGTCACGTAGCAGAGGTACAGCTGCTGTATACATCCTCTGTAGACACGTGTCGAGGTGCCCGTCACATAGCAGAGGTACAGTTGATGTGCACATGCCTCTGTGAACACGTGTCGAGGTGCCTGTCACGTAGCAGAGGTACAGCTGCTGTGCACATGCCTCTGAGGACACGTTTCGAGGTGCCCGTCACGTAGCAGAGGTACAGCTGCTGTGCACATGCCTCTGTGGGGACTAGTGTCGAGGTGCCCGCCACGGAGCAAAGGTACAGCTGCTGTGCACATGCCTCTGCGGACATGTGTTGAGGTGCTCGTCACGTAGCAGAGGTACAACTGCTGTGCACATGACTCTGTGGACATGTGTCGAGGTGCCCGTCACGTAGCAAAGGTGCAACTGCTGTGCACATGCCTCAGTAGACACGTGTAGAGGCGCCCGGCACGTAGCGGAGGTACAACGGCTGTGCACATGCCTCTGTGGACACGTGTTGAGGTGCCCGTCACATAGCAGAGGTACAGCTGCTGTGCACATGCCTCAGTAGACCCGTGTCGAGATGCCCGTCACGTAGCAAAGGTACAGTCGATGTGCACATGCCTCTGTGGACACGCGTCGAGGTGCCCGTCAAATAGCAGAGGTACAGTTGATGTGCGCATGCCTCAGTAGACAAGTGTCGAGGTGCCCGTCACATACCAGAGGTACAGTTGATGTGCACATGCCTCTGTGGACACGTGTTGAGGTGCCTGTCACATAGCAAAGGTACAGCTGCTGTATACATGCCTCTGTGAACACGTGTCGAGGTGCCCGTCATGTAGCAGAGGTACAGCTGCTGTGCACATGACTCTGTGGACACGTGTCGAGGTGCCCGTCACGCAGCAGAGCTACAGCTGCTGTATACATGCCTCAGTAGACACGTGTCGAGATGCCCGTCACGTAGCAAAGGTACAGTCGATGTGCACATGCCTCTGTGGACACGCGTCGAGGTGCCCGTCAAATAGCAGAGGTACAGTTGATGTGCGCATGCCTCAGTAGACAAGTGTCGAGGTGCCCGTCACATACCAGAGGTACAGATGCTGTATACATGTCTCTGTGGACACGTGTCGAGGTGCCCGTCACATAGCAGAGGTACAGTTGATGTGCATATGCCTCTGTGGAAACGTGTTGAGGTGCCCGTCACATAGCAGAGGTACAGCTGCTGTATACATGCCTCTGTGAACACGTGTCGAGGTGCCCGTCATGTAGCAGAGTTACAGCTGCTGTGCACATGACTCTGTGGACACGTGTCGAGGTACCCGTCACGTAGCAGAGGTTCAGCTGCTGTATACATGCCTCAGAAGACACGTGTCGAGGTGCCCGTCACATAGCAGAGGTGCCCGTCACATAGCAGAGGTACAGTTGATGTGCACATGCCTCTGTGGACACGTGTCGAGGTGCCCGTCACATAGCAGAGATTCAGCTGCTGTATACATGTCTCTGTGGACACGTGTCGAGGTGCCCGTCACATATCAGACGTACAGCTGCTGTATACATGTCTCTGTGGACACGTGTCGAGGTGCCCGTCACATAGCAGAAGTACAGCTGCTGTATACATGTCTCTGTGGACACGTGTCGAGGTGCCCGTCACATATCAGAGGTACAGCTGCTCTATACATGTCTCTGTGGATATGTGTCGAGGTGACCGTCACATAGCAGAGGTACAGTTGATGTGCACATGCCTCTTTGGACACGTGTCGAGGTGCCCGTCAGGTAGCAGAGGTACAACTGCTGTGCACATGCCTCAGTAGACACGTGTCGAGGTGCCCGTCACATAGCACAGGTACAGCTGCTGTATACCTCCCTCTATGGACACGTGTCTAGGTGCCCGTCACATAGCAGAGGTACAGCTGCTGTATACCTGCACCTGTGGACACGTGTTGAGGTGCCCGTCGCGTACCAGAAGCTGTGCACATGCCTCAGTAGACACGTGTCGAGGTGCCCGTCACATAGCAGAGGTACAACTGCTGTGCACATGCCTCTGTGAACACGTGTCGAGGTGCCCGTCACGTAGCAGAGGTACAGCTGCTGTGCACATGCCTCTGTGGACACGTGTCGAGCTGCCCGCCACGTAGCAAAGGTACAGGTGTTGTGCACATGCCTCTGTGGACATGTGTTGAGGTGCCCGTCACGTAGCAGAGGTACAACTGCTGTGCACATGATTCTGTGGACATGTGTCGAGGTGCCCGTCACGTAGCAAAGGTGCAACTGCTGTGCACATGCCTCAGTAGACACGTGTCGAGGCGCCCGTCACGTAGTGGAGGTACAACGGCTGTGCACATGCCTCTGTGGACACGTGTTGAGGTGCCCGTCACATAGCAGAGGTACAGCTGCTGTGTACATGCCTCTGTGAACACGTGTCGAGGTGCCCGTCACGTAGCAGAGGTACGACTGCTGTGCACATGCCTCTGTGAACACGTGTCGAGATGTCCGTCACGTAGCAGAAGTACAAGTGCTGTGCACATGCCTCTGTGAACACGTGTCGAGGTGCCCGTCACGTAGCAGAGGTACAACTGCTGTGCACGTGCCTTAGTAGACACGTGTCGAGGTGCCCGTCACGTATCAGAGGTGCAACTGCTGTGCACATGCCTCAGTAGACACGTGTCGAGGTGCCCGTCACGTAGCAGAGGTACAACTGCTGTGCACATGCCTCAGTAGACACGTGTAGAGGTGCCCGTCACGTAGCAAAGGTACAGCTGCTGTGCACATTGCTCAGTAGACACGTGTCGAGGTGCCCGTTACATAGCAGAGGTACAGCTGCTGTATACATGCCTCTGTGAACACGTGTCGAGGTGCCCGTCACGTAGCAGAGGTACAGCTGCTGTATACATGTGTCTGTGGACACGTGTCGAGGTGCCCGTCACATAGCAGAGGTACAGCTGCTGTATACATGTCTCTGTGGACACGTGTCGAGGTGCCCGTCACATAGCAGAGGTACAGCTGCTGTATACATGTGTCTGTGGACACGTGTCGAGGTGCCCGTCACATATCAGAGGTACAGCTGCTCTATACATGTCTCTGTGGACATGTGTCGAGGTGCCCGTTACATAGGAGAGGTAAAGTTGATGTTCACACGCCTCTGTGAACACGTGTCGAGTGCCCGTCACGTAGCAGAGGTACAACTGCTGTGCACATGCCTCAGTAGACACGTGTCGAGGTACCCGGCACATAGCAGAGGTACAGCTGCTGTATACCTGCCTCTGTGGACACGTGTCTAGGTGCCCGTCACATAGCAGAAGCACAGCAGCTGTATACCTGCCTCTGTGGACACGTGTTGAGGTGCCCGTCACGTAGCAGAGGCTGTGCACATGCCTCAGTAGACACGTGTCGAGGTGCCCGTCACATAGCAGAGGTACAGCTGCTGTATACATGTCTCTGTGGACACGTGTCGAGGTGCCCGTCACATAGCAGAGGTGCAACTGCTGTGCACATGCCTCTGTGAACACGTGTCGAGGTGCCCGTCACGTAGCAGAGGTACAACTGCTGTGCACATGCCTCTTTGAACACGTGTCGAGGTGCCCGTCACGTAGCAGAGGTACGACTGCTGTGCACATGCCTCTGTGAACACGTGTCGAGATGTCCGTCACGTAGCAGAAGTACAAGTGCTGTGCACATGCCTCTGTGAACACGTGTCGAGGTGCCCTTCACGTAGCAGAGGTACAACTGCTGTGCACATGCCTCAGTAGACACGTGTCGAGGTGCCCGTCACGTATCAGAGGTGCAACTGCTGTGCACATGCCTCAGTAGACATGTGTCGAGGTGCCCGTTACGTAGCAGAGGTACAACTGCTGTGCACATGCCTCTGTGAACACGTGTCGAGGTGCCCGTCACGTAGCAGAGGTACAACTGCTGTGCACATGCCTCAGTAGACACGTGTAGAGGTGCCCGTCACGTAGCAAAGGTACAGCTGCTGTGCACATGCCTCAGTAGACACGTTTCGATGTGCCCGTCACATAGCAGAGGTACAGCTGCTGTATACATGCCTCTGTGAACACGTGTCGAGGTGCCCGTCACGTAGCAGAGGTACAGCTGCTGTGCACATGCCTCTGTGGACGTGTGACAAAGTAAGATGGTATGGTAATGGAATGAGAACTTGAAGGCTAACTGTCTGCCAAACACCGATCCAAAAGATATCTCTTGTCAGGTACGTCTCGATATGAACACCTAGTTAAAGCGGCATAAATAGAGGAAGAATCGTTATAGCCATTTTTTTGGAAAATCAAAACTAACGAAAACCTTCCTACATAAATGGTAATTTTCCTTTCCGAGCTTTGATGTTACACAGAGAGGCCGTTTTCTAAAAAATGCATTCTTTTTTTGTTTCCAAGGAATCTCGAAACACGTATTTCTGTTGAAATCTGGGTGTTGAATTTTTGGACGGATTGCAATACTTGCTATATTTGAGACAGTATTTTTAACACTTAAATGATTTCAGTCTAATTATATAATATAAATTCAATAAGAGCCCGCCCTAAATCAATATGTGTATACTGTAATATATAAAAAGTATATGTAACAGTCATTGTATTATGTTTATATTATTATGTGCATATATAATAATGTTATGTGAATGTATTACATAAGTTTACAATGTAAGAGCTGTGAGAATAGAAGCCGAAATTTGCTATCAATGAGGTAACAATGAGGTAATCTTGAGGAATTAGTGAATAGGAAAGTTTAATAATGCTACTATTAATTCTTGGAACAACAATGTAATGTTTAATACCGGTTATAAATAGCCAATCAAAAACTAGAAAAGCTTTAAGTTAAATAAAAGTATTCTATAGGAGTAAAATTAAACAATCAGTGACTTGAAATAGAGAAATTTACAAATTTAAGCGGTAAACGCCAGACGCTAGAAGATAGCGTACCCAACCGGACGCAGGAAAGCAGCGTTTCCGAGAAGTTCGATACGTATTTAGTGAGTGACATATAAAATTCATTACGGCGTGAATAATATAAAGTTTACGTGTTAAAAAGTGGAATTAATAAATAATCTCACAGCTCTACAGTGTGATATATCAGTGAAAAGTTATTTAATCGTGTGAAAGATTAATAAAACAAGGAGTGAAGTAGAAATAATAATTTGTGTAAGCGTTCATTCTTTATTCACACCACCCCTGCTAAGAGATACATGTTTATACAAATTACTACTGACGCAGCCGAGGCACACATATATCATATTTAAATAAACATCCAAATTACAAAGTTGATTTCTAAACGTGGGGGCGAAGGCCACCGGCAAAGTGAACTTGGGGCGAAGGTCACCGAAAGCTTTGTATCGTACGTGGGGCTGCAACTAACTCAAGTTTAGTGCCCAAATCGTGGTGCTAAAATAATAATTTAAAGATTTTCTACTTCATACTTACTATAGATAACTGTAGAAGTAAAAATAAACGAATCAGTCGTAATAAAGGTTAAAATAAAACTTATTTTAACTGACAGAGCAGGAGAGAAAACTATGTATTATGCAGTGGGTGTAAAGAAGTAAATCTTGGGTTTAGGCATACAGAGTTTAGATTTGTTGGTGTTTCTACATCGCAGGAAAAAAGAATGAAAAACTGTAACAATTTTATTCTGCACAGCCAGCTAAGAGGGATGGAAAATTACAGTTGCTGCAAGCGGTAAATTAAATCCAGTGCCAGAAGATGGAAAGCAAAGAAAAATAACATCTATGAAAATGTGAAACCAAGATGTCACAGAAACCCTTCCAGAAGGAATATGATAACGGAACGAGAAACTGGCTTCAGTGTAAGAAGCCAGTAAAACCTTTATTTTTAAGATTATATAAATAAATTAATAAAGGATCATAACTATAAAGGTGGAAGGCACATTAGTTTAAGGTAAGCTACTAAAATGTTCTGAAATAATCTTTTTGAAGTAATCATAACATAACATAATAGTAACACATTTAAAATAAGCAAATATAAAATTCAGAATTGTATTACCAGAAAATTTAAGGGAATAACAAGCAATATCTCGAAAATAGTTCACTCAACAACAAAAAATGTATGTAACATAAACTGTGTATTTTAACGCGATCTACATTTTTGCGTAGTACAAATTTGTCTATCACTTATGGTTTACCAGTTACGCAAAAGTCGTTCACAATGAAGAATACTTTGGAGACATTCCCACAAAATTCGAGATATACATTTCATTTGTCATAAAAATATCTTAAACGTATGATATGTTAATCAAAATCGTTAGAGCCATTTTTGAGAAAATTAAAATTTTCGAAAAATGTTCCATGTAATAGGTAATCTGGGATGGGGGATTTTCTTGAAAACCTTCGTGTCGCATCTCTGGAAGATACTGAACCTAAATACCAAGTTTGGTGTTAACCGTCTGTTCGTTTCTGAGTAGTAGAGAAAGTAAAAAAGGAATTGAAAATTACATTTATTCTTTTGGATATCTAAGCTAACAGTAACAAAGTTATATATCGGATGACTGGTAATCATGACAAGTCGTGGCCGTATCTTACTGTAAATGTTTGTCTGCGAAGATGACATACGTGGGTTTAGTAGTGCATTAAGAATAACTAAAATTACAAATACTAACGAAGCCCAACCTGTTCTCTTAAGAGCTAAGGTTCGAAGTCCATAGTTCACCCTATCTACTATATTTGAAGAGACTGACAAGCTAAACCAATCAAGTTTTAGTTCTTGGCATCACAAGTGGAAATGAGTGGGAAGGGAAACTCCGTTCATCCCCTCTCTCTGTCTGTTTGGTTATCCCTGCTGTATACACATTGCTCGTGTTTATAAATATTATATTGCATATCATGTCATGGGATGAATGTGGGAGAGCTGAAGGCATTTTTAAGCTGTTAATTATTCAGTCACTCTGCATTCTAGTTCAGTTTTGATTGTGAATGTTGAGTGGCCGGACGTTACGTTTCGGTCCCCGTACTGTTATAGTTAAACCCCAGTGTTTGCTTGCAGAAAAACACCGCCAGTGAAATTACGGTTATCTACTCAACTCAGCTCATATGTACGGAAATGAATGAGTGCTTACAACAGATGAACTCGTGTTATTTTGCCTGCGTGTGGAAGACGTACAAGTTTTCAAGTGACATAACATTTGAAAACAGCTAACAGTGTGTGCTAAAGGTTGCTATTGTTAATTGTTTAATATCAAGCGTAATAGAGGGTTTTCCTTAAATCTCGAGTAGAATCAATTTGTTTAGACGAAATTCCACTTCCTCCTGAACCAATTATTACGAAATGGGGGACCTTGTTAGAGGCTATTATACAGGGTGGACCATTTAAGTTGAGACTGTACAATATCTCAAATACTAAGTGTTGTAGAAAGGAATGTCCTTAATAAACATTTCTTGATATTATGTGGAAAAGTAAATGTCATTATTCGTGTTTTGTTTAGAGGTCGTTACGAATCATTCTAATGTCAATTTAAATTTTTAAAATTGGAACCTACAATTAGGGTCAAATTAAGTTCACTCTAAAATAACGATGACCAAACAAAACACGACTAATAATATTTAATTTCCCCCATAATATCAAGCACCTTTTATTCAAGACATTTCCTTCTACAACGTCTAGTTTTGGAGATATTGTACTTGGTCTCAACTTAAATGGTCCACTCTGTACAACGTCTTTTATTCGTATGTGTTTATTGAAATTAAATTGTACCCTTTTTGGAACATTTCAATATCGACCTTTTATGAAAATACTTGCATTTTGTGTACATGTAGAAGCTATAAATGTGTTAAATTTAGGTTTAAATCTATGGATGTGCACGTGAATTTTATCCATTTATATGTAATATTAATGTTCAAATATCTCAACTTGTTTGCTTACAGGTTACTCTTCAACCTGCAATTTCCAAACAATGAAATTTTCTACAGTTCAAAAACTGTTGAAAAATAGAGAGCATATTTATATTTAAAGTGAAATTTCACTTAGATATCAAATGCAAGCTTAAACCTTGACTATTATATAAACTTCCATTATTAACTTTCCGTAAGAAATGTCATTCGAAAGGTTTTTGAGTAAATACACCTAAATATTATTATTAATTACAAGTACAAATTTCACTGAACGTCCAGTTACAGGATCCAGAAGTCACTAGTTCAAAGCATAGGTCATGAATCAGCGGCAATTTAGCATTCAGTTAAGCATATTCAGACATATTGAAAAATAATTTTTAAGCTTGCCTTTTGGCCGCAAACAGTTATTTATATAAATACTATTAAAAATGATTGTTTTGAATACACTGGGAATTTCGAAACAAGTACGCCTAAAACCATCCTTGCGTACAATGTTTTTAAAAGCGGAATGTCGATAATAAAAATAATCTTATTTATTATTCAATTTATTTAACCGTTTCTACGTTATAGATGCGAACCTATGCGCCAGTGGATTAATGGTAGGTTTATAGTTTAAACTTTTTCCGAAAGCATTTCTCATCCATTCTTAAAACATACAAAGTTTTACAAAGTAGTTTTTTTATTATATCATTAAGGCTAAACAATTTCATTCATCACTAATTTTAAGGTTTCTGGTTTTATCACTGCTTCTATATCTAATACGTTCCTTAGAAGTTTCATTTCTGCTACATGAAGAATTGGTTCCATCCAATTCTCTTTCATGTTTACTACCTATGTTTAATGAGATATATGTAGCGATTGATCAACTCTTATTTGCTCTATGATATACGTGTTAACCCCACCTATTGAAAATCATGGATTAGATGCAGTTGTTTCCTTTAGTAGTTTATAATATTCTAAACATGCAGATTAAAGTTGATAAGAGCTATTCAAGAAGTGTTTAAGTATCGCAAGGAAAACAATCACGTTAAGCTTATATTTAACGACGCAGTACTAGCGTTTTTGTTACAGAACATGTGTTTGCTTCTTTTTAGGGTACTCTGTTTCGTATATGTATTTTTACCTATATAACTGACATTTTTTCATATTAAAATGTCCATTCTTTCACGGTATGGTCGCTTGAAATAAACATGATGTCATGTGAACAACTGGAAGGAGGTTTGGTAGAACACAACACGAGTATTTTATCTTTAAGCTCTATACAGTCTAATCTCCATGCGATAAGATTACCACGGCGTTAAAATTAGCCAACAGAGTAGTATTTCCGTAAATCGTAAACTGAGAAATAACTTATTGGCTTATTTGTTTGGCTCATAAATGATCTTCCCTAATGACACAGATTCAACATATAAATGTAGGGTTTGAAATGAAGTTAGAATAGAATGTTACAAAAAAACATAAAATTATAAGCTTGTGTTAAGCATAAATTATAAGTTACACTGTTTTGAGAACAAATTGTAATGATGATTATAAAAAAGTGCAACAACACTAAAGGTTATAGTAATAAAAAGAGCTTGTAAACGAAGCGCTTTCTAAACGATAATACATTTTAGATGCTCTTCAAACTACCTACGCATGATTCCGAAATATTTTACAATGTTCTGTGTAATTGAATCCGGAATACCTTAATTTTATACTTGCTCCTCCATTTCACAAAGATATTTGTGGTTGTTCCTCGGGATCCAAAACAACGCCTGCTTCTCTATTTTTTGAAGTTGTAATGTTCTTGAAAGCATGCTAGTAGGCTCTTTTTGTAGATGGACTTCCTGAAGTTGGTGTTTATTCAATTCAAAGCGTTTTTCATGGCTATGTGATGAGTACTACCACTAGGCAGTGAACTTCTTGTAAACTTCCATTCCAGTTTCACTAGAGCGTTTGCCAAGAAGGATTTCATGGTGTTGTGTCTCTTAATTCTAAGAAGTCCTCTTTGAGGACATTTCCCAGGCACATGACAAAGAGTTTCATACTTATAACTGGCGCAACAGTTCTAGACACGTGAAAATCTTAATGACAGCTATGAAGCGAGTTACATACCAGTACAAGAGGTGACCGGTCGTCAGCATGCTGCAGGAGTGCGTGGGACAGTCATTGTCAAATATTCGCACACCGGTTATGCACTGCACTACACGATAAACTTATAGTTATATACAATATATTTAAATCCACAGCTGTAAAATGCCCTTAATATAAAAACACTGTCAACCATCTCTCTCCAGTTCTTCCACACCTGACAGCCCTTCCTTTTCTGCGGAATCACTCACGTCATTGCCGCTGTCGCTACTTTCTGCACCATTATCCTGGATGAGAATTTTTTCTAATTGATTTTCTGCAATTCCGTATTTTTTGAAATAATGATTCTCAATTTATTCAACATGTCGATATACATTTTCCCATTCTGGCCTTCCAATTTCTGCAACATTCTGCTGGCGACATAACTGTTCCACATCTTTTAGTTTAAAAGTGATATTTCTGCAGGCCACCCAGTTTTTGACATCAGCCCAGATTAATTCGATTGGGTTTAGATCTGGGTGAGACGGTGGCAGTCAAGTACATTATGGCGATGTTGTATTAATATCTGGCCAAGTATTATGAGTTATGACTTCTGAAGGGATTTGTTGGCTTTAACTAAGTTATATTTGTTTTACTCATGCTTTCATCAAAAGCTATATTATGCCTAAGCAACCGGGTTTTTATTTCTTCTTTCAAGGAATTTGAGGTAGGTTGTTTGTCGATTTGAGTGTTACCACATTGTGAAGCATTGTCGATAACCAGAATAGACCCAGCAGGCATATTAGGTATCAACATGATGATCCACTTCATGTAATTTTCTGTATTCACTTCTTGATGAAAATCTCCTGTTTTTTGTTGCGACTTGTAAAAGAAGGGCATTTGGAACGAACAGCATGAACGATAATAAGTATTTGCCCTTTGACAACAGGTGCCTGAAAACCAACTCACTATCGTCACTTCAACTTTTAGATGTATGACTGCTGTGTATGTACGACTCATGTTCATACACTATAGTTTGACCCTCTAATTTGTACCTCTGAGTAAGGTACTCTTCCAGCTGAGATTGTATGTCGTGCTTTTCTATTAGAACTCTATTTGGTTTCGTGTTCTTCCACTTAAACCCTAAATCTTTTATAATTTTTCTGAGATTTGTAGCAGCATCTTGAAAATTTATGCTGATATAAGTACATATAAAATTATAGTCATTTGGAAAGTTAGTATCAGACTGCAAAATTCAGTGCCATAGCCGGGATTTGCGGCTTGTAGTACCACCTTGAACATTTATGGCATCTTTGAGATTGATGAGCAATCTCCTTATTGTTGGCACAGTTTTTTCTTCCACATAGAAATTGTGAATCGTGCACCGAATGACGCATTTGTCGAAATCGTTTCTTTCTGTAATACGTTTAGGGACCTTATGTTTCTTCACAGGTGTGTCAAATGGTATTCTTTCATCTATATGGTTTTTCTTGTCTTT
Source organism: Deroplatys truncata (assembly GCA_030765065.1). NCBI lineage: Eukaryota > Metazoa > Arthropoda > Insecta > Mantodea > Mantidae > Deroplatys > Deroplatys truncata. The sequence goes on from CM060979.1 coordinate 197,925,585, forward strand.
GAGAAATCTGGAAACGGAACTCAGTGAAACAGCAGTTACTTTGGCTACACTTTCTTTCACTCTCTTAAGGGTTTTGTGGAACTCGGGTAAACATATATTTTCTTCCTTCATCTCTGTTCCTTGCTTCATGAAGTCGAGGACATTTGCAATTATTTCCCTGCTTTGAATACGTAATACCTTACCATTTAACTTTGAAAACGTAGGAGCCATGGTTATAAATATCACAAATATAAAATAAGCACTATTTACGTACTGATCTCTTTAAAACTACAACTAGATGCAGACACTTTCTATGCAGACTGTATGTGTTACGCACTGTGAGTAAGCAAAGGTATTATATCGCTTTCGTTGATTAAGCTAAACTTAAACCATTCCTAGGCTCGGCAGCTGGGGTGGCAATCAAGGTCACGATTCCAGAAGTTTTGCGCGAGTTATACTACAGGTGTGCAGTGGTTTGTGCTTGAAGTGCGGAAATACTGCAAACTGGACCAAGCATTGCATTCATCTTAAATTATGACAAAATAGTACTGTTACTATAAGTATGAAAATTAAGGTCACCCATCTGTGAAATTTCAAAAATCCACAACTTCAAGTCGATTCATTTGAAATCTTAACACAGAAACGGGGTTTAGCAGATAATATGTTGACGAAATTTTATTAATATTTATAAATTAGTCCCAAAGATATTCTTCTTTTTCAGTATTTTTACTGCTTTAAAAAAATGCCCACAGGTTGCAATTATTTGTCGCGTACCTCACTATTTAATTATTATTTAACTACAGAGGAGGGCAACTCGCTTGTGAGAGGGATCGTTGAACAAACAAAGGAAACTTTAAAACTCGAGGTATCGACAAGGGGACGCAGCTAAAGTTAAATTCACAAATATTCTTACACTAACATAATTCCTGGCTGAAGGGAGAGGCAAGGATTCTATACTACCATAATTAAAAAGTCAAGGAAGAAGAATAACTAGAAGATTTATTATATGTGCTTACCCATGTGTCTACCGGGCGAGGGCGCCATGGTACAGTTATCCGTCTAGCTCACGCGAAGACTCGTCACAGACTGTCTTGAAAAAACTCGTTAAGCTTGGCGTCCTAACGCCATCCCCACCAATGAGACTGTTTCCCCTCAAACGCCCCTCCTCGGATAAACTGCCAACCTTCAACTTGGGTAACCAGAGAACGCAGCTATTACTATAATCTGTGCACATGCCACATCTCCCCCTGGCCACCCAAGTCGACGTCCTCGTCGACAGAAAGAACATAAGTACAAAATACAGGAAAAACAAAAGAAAGACATACCAAAAAAATGAGATAGAAATGTGTGATGTAAAATAAAAGAGCAATACATATGTGTGGTTGCACCCAGCCGACGACACAATGGTGCTGGGTGATGTGGCGAGAGAGGAGCGATGTAAGTGCAGTCGACTTAGTATTGTTAATGCACTAGCTTTAGCATCCCGCACACGCATACACCACGCTGCCTTAGTTCACAGGCACACTACACTGCGCAAAAGGGTGATGAACTGCCGTAACTGTTTGTGGGTGGGTTTAGACAGTGCCCACAACGACGATTTGTCCTGGTGTAGAATTAGCAACGCAGGTCTCTGATGATGACAACAGGGTGGGCAGTCGCTGGCTTGGACTGCCCCCCGACATGGTGGCTCCTTATGCCACGGCAGTGTAGTGGCTGCCCGACAGCTTCCCTGTGGTGTTTCTTGACTTCTGGTGTGCTCTGGGGATGCTGGTGCATCTTCTCGCTCTCTGCCCAGTACAATACTAAAACAAAACCACCACACAATAAACAGGATGCTCCCACAAAGAATCACACATAAAAGAAGGGTATGTCATTTACAATTAAAGATTTTAAAGTATGAAAAGTGTACACTAAAAGAATTTTTATGACATGGGGTAAAGAGAAAAAGAAAATTAGAACAAATTGGCATAAGACAGAAATTTTACAGAGTTGCCATCCAAAGTGTAACTTACAATGTTTCATAATCCAAATAACAGTAAAACAGACTCAAAGTACATAAACATGACAGAAATGAAACATAACCTTATCTTGGGATCCCAATATTACAACTCAATAACCAGCTGGTATCACTAACAAAAGAAAGTAAGTGCACTTACAAGACAATCACACATGACGATGAAATGAACTCATTCACACTGACCATGGCCCCAAATTACACACAACACTGACTTAACTATCTACTCAAACTAGTGTATGCATCACTACAAGCTACATCCACAATACATTTCTAAACTACGCCACGTGACATGCTTTCAACTACTAGTGTCCTACTCTTGTCATGAATACAATTTCTTGTCCACATCATTGTCTTTCTCATCGCAGTATGAGCATCAACTCAATCATAATCATCATGAACATCATCAGCAGTAGCAGTAATAGTGCAATCTCGATCATTACTTCAAGCATCATCATCTTTCAATTTTCTCTCCAAAACAAAACATCTGCACTTACGTGTCTCATTTAACATGCTGTAAATTCAAAACATTTGACATAGGCATAACCTTCAAGAAATCACATTAATTCAGGAATTACACAAATAACATGACATTATAATGTTGCATCTACATCCTCAAAATCAAGAAATAAGCTGGAAAACAGGTGGTATTAAAATTTGCTATCTAAGATGGTACTAAACTTGTTGCATAAACAGAAAAAAAAATTATTTTCATTACATTCACTTCCATCCATTTAATCTCTCGTGTGAATTCATCACACACGCTATACTGGGCACGTTACAGCAACACCAATAAGCAAAATCAGTACAATCATCACATCAACTTTCCAGGTACATGTAGCCCTCCTGAAAAATCAACACATTCATACACTTCAACTATCGGGGTTACACTGTGGCACTTCCACCGAAGCTGACATCATCTCATCTCTTCTCATCTCTCCTCATCAACACCGTCGGGGTTACTCTTACGCACATCCACCGAGGCAAATCTCAACTCTTATCTCTCACATAACCTCACACTACGCCATCGGGGTTACACTTTGGCACTCCCACCGAGGCAAATCTCACCTATATCACATAACCTCAAATACACACATACATACACACACTATTCATGCAACAAATTTCTGCAAATAAAGATCACAGCATCATTATGGAACCCAAAATCAAATCGAGTCAAAATCAAATCATATCATATCAAATCAAATCGAATGCAACAAAACAACATCACATCATTACTCAAAACAATATTGTCACATAACATTCCTGAAAATGAAAGCTCAATTAAGCACATTGTACACCTAAAACACATTCCTGCAGCATAACACAACAAAACAAATGATTTGCAGTTCCCAAAACATAATTCAAAATTTAAGTTACACCCAAAATAATAATACACTCGTAATTTAGCAGAGACATTCATAGCACAGAATTCCTGAAAAACAAAGCTTAATTAAGCATCAGTCACTGAAACAAGAAATTTAGCATACCTGTGTGAGTCGTAAAACTGTTTCATTCATCCAAACTTTAGCACTCACAATGATTACATACTTACGGGTGATTTTTTTTCTTTTCTCTTACTCGTTTACCACAAAATTCCCGTGCAAATTGTCCAAAATCTGGTAACACACGTACAGCTGGTTCATCAACATCCACATCGTACTGGTCCATATTAGAAGCACATCAAACCTAATTAGGTGTAGATACTGGCAAGGTTGGTAGCTCCTGAAACTTTTACTTACATGAGTAACTGCGAAAGATTTTCCCTTAAAAATATGCATTGCGGAATTAAACCAAACTTGGCAACGGTAAAGCAAAATTCTCATCATTCTCAGAGCGGCCAATAGCAGTAGTAGCCAACATTGCAAAATTCTAAAATAACTCATACGGCGACAACTCGTTGGAATGCTCCCTGAGAGAGGGGTCAATGACCGGCGGCAGACAGCTGATTGCTTTGCAACAGGCGTACCAACACTGGACAAATTCCACCACACTGTGCTCGTCAACTGGAGCAACTGCCATATCAGATTCTTGTACAGTACGTCGCTCAGGCATGATTGCAACACAAAAGATAACGCAACCAATAAACAAACCGTAGGACCAAGCAAACAGATTACACCAAACTAAACACTTATAGCAACACATGAATGTAAGTAGCAAGAGTAGAACATAGCCAAATAAAACAGTTGCAGAAAGAACACAATTAAGGCGCCCGCGGCGAAATATCAGAAAATTAAACTAACACACGGCTACACAAGCCACTTGGACACAATACCAAGATTTTGAATCAGAATGAACACATGGAAGAAAACAAAATGATAGCTTCAGTGAGAAACCTCGAACTGGAACTTAAAAAAACTACGTCACACTTACTGTGACCACCGCGAAGATTCTCAAAGGAGCAGAATACAAACTTGTAATTTAAACTAGCACACAAAACTTCTCGTTTTTTCCTTAAATCAAATGTATATAATCTGATATGCACACGCAAAGAAACGCGCCAAAACACGTGCTGAGGAAGACTGGTTTCACAAGCTAAAAATTATTGCTGAAATGCACGACCACGCGGGAATTACACAACACACGTGCGTACATAAAAGTTACACGAAGAATGACCCAGAAAAGTGCAGTAAATAGCTAGAAATCACAATCACTGGAATATAAAGTTATACATTTCCAAACCACTGCTAATAAGCACAGAAAACAAGATTTGCAAACGGATAGCAAACACGTGACGAGCACATTATGAAACAACTATCTCGCTCGTTTCTTCTCAAATTTCACAAAAACATTTTTTTTTGAAAATAACCAGCACAAAGAACGGAACACAGTGATATAATTTAAAGGAAATGAGGCCAAAACAAGGGGAAAATGGAGTCAGAAGTTTTAGCGTCACCCGGCAGACAATGGGGAAAAAATGCAAAAATGAACTCAAAATTGAAATTTCGACACCAAACTTTCAGAAATGATGGAAACAAAATTTAGAAGAAGAGAATCACAAATAAAAGTATAAAAATCCTTACCCTTCAGCCAGAAAGAACTTAACATTTTTCAGGACCACGTGTAGCAGAAACCGTTAAATTTGGAGGGAGAAAAAAAAATTTTGCACTTAAAATCTCAAAACAAATCAAACTAATTTCTCGGCACCTCCGCCAATTACCCGGCGACAACTCCACCAATTTGTCGCGTACCTCACTATTTAATTATTATTTAACTACAGAGGAGGGTAACTCGCTTGTGAGAGGGATCGTTGAACAAACAAAGGAAACTTTAAAACTCGAGGTATCGACAAGGGGACGCAGCTAAAGTTAAATTCACAAATATTCTTACACTAACATAATTCCTGGCTGAAGGGAGAGGCAAGGATTCTATACTACCATAATTAAAAAGTCAAGGAAGAAGAATAACTAGAAGATTTATTATATGTGCTTACCCATGTGTCTACCGGGCGAGGGCGCCATGGTACAGTTATCCGTCTAGCTCACGCGAAGACTCGTCACAGACTGTCTTGAAAAAACTCGTTAAGCTTGGCGTCCTAACGCCATCCCCACCAATGAGACTGTTTCCCCTCAAACGCCCCTCCTCGGATAAACTGCCAACCTTCAACTTGGGTAACCAGAGAACGCAGCTATTACTATAATCTGTGCACATGCCACAATTTTGTTATCCTGTTATTCCCAAAGAGGTATAGAACGTTTCATTGATTTGTACCGAAAACTATGTCGTGTGGAGCAATTTGAAAATGGGAATATGCCGGGAAATGAAATTGCGAGAAAAAGAGTTTAAAAATTAAATCGCTAAAATAACACTGCTTATAATGCAATGGTCTTTAAAACTCATTTAGAGCATATACAGGCCCTCCTTCGTCCTTTTCTTCTCCTCTGCAACTAATTTAGTATTTGAAGGTTCCTTAGGCCTCTCTTCAATGGTTTATTCACTTTTATATGAGAAAGACTTATTGTTCTTTACTACAATTTTACAGGAATTTAGGCTTACAGAAAACATTTAAATCGCTATATAACATGCTTCAAAATGCCCTTCAAACTATAAAACTTAATAGAACCGAAGTAGAAGCTTTGTAGTGTTTAATAAGACTAAAGTTTGGTAATTTTTGGCTATTTTTTACAGATGAATATCCTTAATAATCCTGACAATATATTTGTTAAATGTTTATTAGAAAGACTATCAAAACAAATTAATTATTGAACTTAAAATGTTCAATATTAGTTTGAAAAAATTAATTTTTAGTATAAAGTACTATGTACACACTTTCAGTTGTATTACATTTATTTCGGATTAAACATCAGCTTTTGAACTGAAGGTCTAGCATTTCACGTTAGCAAATACCTTCAAAACGTAAGTAATGAAGCATTTTTCAAACGTATTTACTCATATCATTTTAAGATTCCAATTTTTTTTAAGAAGAACATTTTTGTTTCATAGATAAATGTTCTCAAGAAGGCCCCTATTTACGACGTTGTTTTGAATTATTTCCACGCTCTTGACGGCGACAATGAACTTTCGAGATCGAATCGAACGTTTCCTTTCGTCAAATTACGGCAGCGACAGTTGGAGTGTCAGGACACGAATGTGTTCTACCATCAAACCAACCGTGCTGAGTACTAAATTAACCTCATTACTGCAGCATACCGAGGCAGTTAATTCCCCATTCATTGGAAAGTGGTAAACATCACGTTTAACCTGAATCAAATGGTCTATTACCTCAGTAAGAACACCTTTAATTGAGCTTATAAATTATATTAAAGGTTGATGTAGGGTATAAAGGTTCTTTATTGCTATATAGCTAATGGGAAAGCTTCTAAAGTGAGATACTAAAATCAAAATCTGGTGTATTCCATTTACATGACTTCCTCTACTACAGTGGCGGCTGAAGCGTGAATGTACTAGTGTCAATATTACTTTCCAAAATTATTTATGTGATGCGACGTGATGATTGTTCTCAAGGAAATAAAATTTCGAGCAATAGAAAACAGATTATCAAGTAGCATAATTAAAGCACTCGTGTACCTTAATTTTTTCACACATTGAACTAAATCAACATGAAACAGAATGCATGGAAACAGAATAAAGTATTTACTCCACATACTTCATACACACCTTACATACTCCATTTCTTTTTTGTGTAAATGTCCGTATAGAAGCTCCTAACCCGGTTAACTGTTGCACTTTATGTTTTATATTTATGTGCACATCAGGAGCAAGTCTTCTAATGTACCTCACTTTCACCTTATCTTTAACGAAAATGTACAAACCGATACTTAGTAAGGAACTTTATCCATGCTGCTTAAATAAAGAAAACAGCACACCTCACACGTGAGCACTTTACACTCTGTTCCTGCACACTATTCTTTCAGTCGTCGTATGCTAGACTGCTGGCAGTGCAGGCACCATCATTATAAAACAATAACTATTTTAATTTTAAGTGTGAACAATGGAAAATGAATGACTAATATGATATAACAAAACATGATTTTCCTCTAACTTTTACGCTGCAAAGTATTAATTAGTACCTTATTTCTAATTTCTCAGTATAGCATACTTATAGGTATACGATAATGTTGGTGTTGATGATTCCCATTTGCTGCCGTAGCAAGTATTAGCTGTCCCTCCACTCCCATTAGCGTCTATACTCAAAGTCGAGACTACCATAAATTTGTGCCTGGGCATGGGTCTATTGAATAATAATAATAATAATAATAATAATAATAATAATAATAATAATATGTATAACAAACTTGCAACTTGTGCATACACACAGTTTAAAATACGTAGAGCAATTACACGGAGACAAAATTAAATTGAGTTTTATTTATGGACACTCTTTAACTACTGCGGTCCTTAGCGTCCCGTTCTACATTGGGCGAGAAAGACCGGTAATTTTGCTCAGAGGCCTCTTTATCAGGCTTGAAGTTCCTTTACGTGCCGTAAATCTACGACACGGGACCACAGACTTTACTTCCCTTCCGAAGGAAGCCATGCTAAGGATTTTTACACCCGAAAAAAATCCATCGCCCTGCACTGGGTTTGAACGCGCGACCTTGGGAACTAGAGGCTAGCACGATACCACTAGTCCACGGAGGATTACCCTCCGGAGCAGCAGCTCTTGCTCTACTCGCTCAAAAATATTTTACATAGGTTATTCTTCTATGTCTTGTTAATAGAAATAAGACTCCATTACACATTTCGTTGAAGATGTAAGAAGAATACAGCAAACTAAACCGATATTCATATTCTTAAACACCGAATCTCCATGTGGTAGCTTTGAAATTCCATGCTCTATCATGGCCACGAGAAAAAAGCGAATAATGAAGAGTGTTAACGTTTCTCTGCACTTGCTTTGTTTATACCTAGGTAGATGCTCTGCTTGAGTAGGTTCCATGATAAATATTAACTTTAAAATTATTTTGTGCATACAGCACAATAATAACAGAAACACAACTATGTCGTCAGATATTACTTTTATACTGTGACCGCGAAACAACCTGAGGGCAACCGGTAAGCGTCTCTCGGCCCGGCACCAGGGTAGGGCCTTTGATCGGCCGTCGGAACAATAGCTAGTGCAGAACAATAGCCATTGTACGCGGCTCACCTGTTTCAGAACGTTCCTTTCGACCTGTTCTAGTAGCCTCCATTTCTAGAACATTCCAGTTTGTATGCGAGGTTATATAAGGGGACTGCTCCTACATAACTGCACAACCATCAGTATAGCATGATTAATATTTTTCGTATTCGCATAATTCATATTCTCTTAGAATATGGCTAGATGACGGGCTTCATATTACGGCTTGTATGAAAGAGCAATTAATTATAATCTACTGAGATAATCCTGGTTAAATATGAAGCTAGGGAAGGTAGAATCAGGCTGAAAAATTCAATGTCATAGCCGGGATTTGCACCACGGATCCTTTAAACTACATTCACTCTTAGGTTGATCCGCGCCAAAACAAACGCACGCGACCAGTGTACCGTGGTACAACACTGTAGCAATGCGTGCAGGAAAATAGTCCAATACTAATAATCTAAATTTTAGAATGAATTTATCCTTAAATGGTATATTATTCTACACGAATTCTTAAAAGTCTAATTAACGCTAATTTGTACCTTTAAACAGAGCTACAATACCCAACATGCAATTCTTATATGTAGCTGACATCCGGGTATGCTCAGAATATTGTTTGTAGCCAGAAACAAGCAGTTTCCGTTAGTATCATGGCGGACGGTGATTTGCTCTTGGGTTTTCGTCGATTTGCGTAAAGGTTGGAAGTTTATTGTAAGTTATGTGAAAAATATCAAACACTTCCCGTGAAAGAAATGGTGAAATTAACTTCTGAGTTCACCAGTGCTTCCAGTACAAGTATAAACAGTGCTCGTTTAAGAAAAATCTGAAACGGGAAAGTGAATACACGCGGGAAAAACAGAAAGCGTTAGAAATACGCGACAATGGGGCAAGAATGTAAGCCAATTAACAATATACAATTTCTTTTTTAAAAATGAGCCGCTGCCAGTTGATAAAGGTGTCGCTTCCAGAGAGCGAATAAATGTAAGATATCGCATACCTGTTACTTTCTTTTTCACTCGTTTCTTTTAGAATTAACTATTACTATAGCGCAAGCATTTATTTTGTTGCAACTATCAATCTATCACCTTCAACCCTAATAGAGTATGCTAGTCATCGTTTAAGTTGTCGGACCATGCTCTCTTTGCCCGTACTCTGTCACATGGTCGTGAAAATATGACAGTATTTCTGCCGCAAATGACGGAAGGAGACATTACAACGGTGCACTGGTCACCTGGGTTTTGTTTTGGTGCGGATCAACCAAAGAGTGAATACAGAGTGGTTTACGCCCGGTGCTCTAACCAACTGAGCTACCATGGTAACATGCCGGCACGACATTAATCCGTGGTTCAAATCCCGGCTAAGGTAATGAAGTTTCGCCCAATTCTACCTTTCCAACCTTATCTTACACGCGGTTTGTTTGAAACAACAATTAAGTATCAACTATGAAGCTTAACTGTCCTACACGCGACTTATTTGAAACAACAATTAAGTATCAGCCATGAAGCTTAACTGTCTTACACGCGGTTTGCTTGAAACAACAATTAATTAGCAAATATCAAGCCTAACTGCCATACACGCGGTTTGATTGAAACAACAATTAATTAGCAACTATGAAGCTTAACTGTCTTATATGCGGTTTGTTTGAAACAACAATTAAGTAGCAACTATGAAGCTTAACTGTCTTACACGCGGTTTGTTTGAAACAACAATTAAGTACCAACTATGAAGCTTAACTGTCTTACACGCGATTTGTTTGAAACAGCAGTTAATTTACAACTATGAAGCTTAACTGTCTTACACGCGGTTTGTTTGAAACAACAGTTAATTTACAATTATGAAGCTTAACTGTCTTACACGCGGTTTGTTTGAAACAACAGTTAATTTACAACTATGAAGCTTAACTGTCTTACACGCGGTTTGTTTGACACAACAGTTAATTTACAATTATGAAGCTTAACTGTCTTACACGCAGTTTGTTTGAAACAACAGTTAATTTACAACTATGAAGCTTAACTGTCTTACACGCGGTTTGTTTGAAACAGCAGTTAAGTTACAATTATGAAGCTTAACTGTCTTACACGCGGTTTGTTTGAAACAACAGTTAATTTACAACTATGAAGCTTAACTGTCTTACACGCGGTTTGTTTGAAACAACAGTTAATTTACAACTATGAAGCTTAACTGTCTTACACGCGGTTTGTTTGAAACAACAGTTAATTTACAACTATGAAGCTTAACTGTCTTCCACGCGGTTTGTTTGAAACAACAGTTAATTTACAACTATGAAGCTTAACTGTCTTACACGCGGTTTGTTTGAAACAACAGTTAATTTACAACTATGAAGCTTAACTGTCTTACACGCGGTTTGTTTGAAACAGCAGTTAATTTACAACTATGAAGCTTAACTGTCTTACACGCGGTTTGTTTGAAACAGCAGTTAATTTACAAGTATGAAGCTTAACTGTCTTACACGCTGTTTGTTTGAAACAGCAGTTAATTTACAACTATGAAGCTTAACTGTCTTACACGCGGTTTGTTTGAAACTGCAGTTAATTTACAACTATGAAGCTTAACTGTTTTACACGCGGTTTGTTTGAAACAGCAGTTAATTTACAACTATGAAACTTAACTGTCTTACACGCGGTTTGTTTGAAACAACAATTAAGTACCAACTATGAAGCTTAACTGTCTTACACGCGATTTGTTTGAAACAGCAGTTAATTTACAACTATGAAGCTTAACTGTCTTACACGCGGTTTGTTTGAAACAGCAGTTAATTTACAACTATGAAGCTTAACTGTCTTACACGCGGTTTGTTTGAAACAACAGTTAATTTACAATTATGAAGCTTAACTGTCTTACACGCGGTTTCTTTGAAACAGCAGTTAATTTACAACTATGAAGCTTAACTGTCTTACACGCGGTTTGTTTAAAACAGCAGTTAATTTACAACTATGAAGCTTAACTGTCTTACACGCGGTTTGTTTGAAACAGCAGTTAATTTACAATTATGAAGCTTAACTGTCTTACACGAGGTTTGTTTGAAACAGCAGTTAATTTACAATTATGAAGCTTAACTGTCTTACACGAGGTTTGTTTGAAACAGCAGTTAATTTACAATTATGAAGCTTAACTGTCTTACACGAGGTTTGTTTGAAACAACAGTTAATTTACAATTATGAAGCTTAACTGTCTTACACGCGGTTTGTTTGAAACAGCAGTTAATTTACAATTATGAAGCTTAACTGTCTTACACGAGGTTTGTTTGAAACAACAGTTAATTTACAACTATGAAGCTTAACTGTCTTACACGCGGCTTGTTTGAAACAACAATTAATATGCAACTATGAGGTCTAACTGTCTTACACGCGGCTTGTTTGAAACAACAATTAAGTATCAACTATGAAGCCTAACTGTCTTATACGCGGTTTGATTGAAACAACAATTAAGTATCAGCCATGAAGCTTAACTGTCTTACAAGAGGTTTGATTGAAACAACAATTAATTAGCAACTATAAAGGCTAACTGTCTTACACGCGGTTTGTTTGAAACAACAGTTAATTAGCAACTACGAAGCCTAACTGTCTTACACGCGGTTTGTTTGAAACAACAGTTAATTAGCAACTGTGAAGCTTAACTGTCTTACACGCGGTTTGTTGGAAACGACAATTAAGTAGCAACTATGAAACTTAACTGTCCTATACGCGGTTTGTTTGAAACAACAATTAAGTATCAACTATGAAACTTAACTGTCTTATAAGCGGTTTGTTTAAAACGACAATTAAGTATCAAGTATGAAGCTTAACTGTCTTATAAGCGGTTTGTTTGAAACGACAATTTAGTATCAACTATGAAGCCTAATTGTCTTATAAGGGATTTGTTTGAAACGACAATTAAGTATCAACTATCAAGCCTAATTGTCTTACACGCGGTTTGTTTGAAACAACAATTAAGTATCAACTATGAAGCTTAACTGACTTACACGCGGTTTGTTTGAAACATGAATTAATTAGCAACAATGAGGCTTAACTGTCTTATACGCGGTTTGTTTGAAACAATAATTAAGTATCAATTATGAATCCTAACTCTCTTACACGCGGTTTGTTTGAAACAACAATTAATTAGCAACTATGAAGCTTAACTGTCTTACACGCGGTTTGTTTGAAACAACTATTAATTAGCAGCTATAACGCTTAACTGTCTAACACGCGGTTTGTTTGAAAACACAATTAATTAGCAACTATGAAGCCTAACTGTCTTACACGCGGTTTGTTTGAAACAACAATTAATAATCAACTATGAAGCTTAACTGGCTTACACGCGGTTTGTTTGAAACAACAATTAATTAGCAACTATGAAGCCTACTTGTCTTATACGCGGTTTGTTTGAAACAACAATTAAGTAGCAACTATGAAGCCTAAATGTCTTACACGCGGCTTTTTGAAACAACAAATAATTAGCGGCTATAAAGCTTAACTGTATTACATGCGGCTTCTTTCAAACAACAATCAGTTATCAAGTATGAAGTCTAATTCTTAAGTATTTGCAATATTGGAAGACGCCAGTTTGATATGTTATGTCATTATGAATTTGAGAACAACTTGTGGTTTACCAGCAAAAATGCGAGAATTTGGAACTTTAATGTTGTGCTGGCATATTAGTATGGTAGCTGAATTGGTTAGAGCACAGCACAGTAAGTTTCAAATCTCGGCAGTGAGACTGAATTTTTTCAGTCTGATTCTTTTTCAACTTTAGCCTACATGCGGCTTGTGTGAAGGAATAATTAATTATCATTCATCTTTAATTTCTATTTCCCTCCAAGGCGCGGACGTGCTGCCTATGATGTATATCTACGCTGATACGTGAGTATCGATCTCCTTGTAACAACTAAACTAGAGATTTAAACGGGTCAGAACATACCAATGGTGTTCACTACAGTTTCTTCTTCTGGTTTTCATCGTGACCTGATCCGATTACAAGAAAGTTTGTTTTAATCGCTCCAGAAAGGAAGACCTCACTTTAATACGATCTCTATCAGAATTTTCCTGTAAAGGATTTCTCCCTCTATTCTTGCTTCAACATAGTCTATGCGCGATAATGATTTAAGTGTTGAGTTTTATTTCTCGTTAACAGCAATGAAGGACACACTCAAAAATGTATACTTGCGTGCATAAAATGTGACCCATAATGGAACGGAGCTGTTTGTGTTGGTACTGACAAAATCTATCCCCACCTCCTAACAGAGTGACCACCTCTGTTTATCGAGTATAATTCTAGCACTGGACTTGCAGGGTATTTTACCTCTCTAAGTATGGTCGAACTGCGGAAGGGTAACATTATAACTGTTACGTTTTAAAATGGCGTCACCTGTAAATTCCGAAGGCCGGGGAAAAGTTAAGTTGGCCGACCGTAGCGAGGTACACTTTGACTCCGTTACCTAAGTACGAGTGAAAAAACACGAGGGCTTATGTGAGAAGTCTCAGTGTGGGGTAAAGGCAATGCGGTTGCTTTAGCAGTTTGAATCTAGTAAGCTTCGTGTCTAGGCTACATAGCAACCAGCAGTTAAACTAAGACGTAAATTAGAGCACCACCAGTAAGCAGTATATTAACTAAAGCTGCCAAGCGAAGAGACGCTACGGGGTATTAAATTATCAAAGATAAAGTAATTGCGCAGCTTAATATTATTATTATTATTATTATTATTATTATTATTATTATTATTATCATCATCATCATCCCTCTATTTTACCCCGCTTTAACTACAGGGTCATATCGCGACAGATCTGTTAGTGGATAACTCTTAGATGTGTGCCGGACAGTTAGCCTTCTAGGTCTCATCCCTGTAACCACCTGCTTCGTTGTGTCCATAGAGACCCTAGCGCCCTAGCAGCTAGATCTTCTGCTTCGTGCCGTGCAAATGACATAAGGGTGTCTTCCAGTCTAACTGCTGCTTTCGTATAGAAAGGCGGACAGTTAGCCTTCTAGGTCTCATTCCCTGTAACATGCTATCTTGCTTCGTCACGTGTTCACAAAGACCCTAGCGCATAGCAGCCGGATCTTCTGCTTCGTGCCCTGCAGATGGCATTAGGGTGCCGTCTAGACTACCTGCTTGCATTGTCTGTGGATTCATGGCACAGCATTCGCTATTACCACCTATTTTTCATGTTTACTGTTGTTTTAGACTTAAGGTGGAAATTTGGGTCGTGGTATTACGTATCCAATCTGGTATTTACCTTAGCGGCTGAGGGAAACCACGAAAAGACGTTAAACAGTTTGGCCGGCCCACGGGATTTGGACACGGACCTCCCGAATACGAGCCACAGACGTTAACGCCACAGCCATCCTGCTCGGTAGCCTTAGTATATTACGCCCTAACGATTCTTCCACACGTGTCGAGCTATGCTATCAAAGTTAAACACTACTGTTAGTAATGTGGAACCCGATGCACATACGTCAAGCGATCTACCGTAGAAAGTCAAATGGGGTCTTGTTGGGGAGAGCGACTACTTCACCATTTACATGCTGCAAGAGCAGGAATTAAGACGAGTAGGGTGAATGGATTTGGAGTTATGCTATATCCAGGCTAAGATGCACGAACAAGTGGAACGTCATACAAGAAAGAAGGTCGTTGTCTTCTATTGTCCTTGCCAACTAAATTAACGGGTAATATTCACTTAATTTATTTAATGTTTAATTCAAAGTCGTGCCAAGCAATAGAATGAGACTGAAATCCAAAGAAGTATGAGGGGTATTATAAATGTCTATATTGTGAAATTTGAATCTAATTTTTTATGTCAGCAACATTGAGTTGTTAAATAGAAATGATACAATTTAGAAAATGCCTATATGCTTAAATGTCGGGAAGGTCAATAGGTTTATGGTTAAGAGAATAGTAAACTGAGTCGTAGTGGTATAAAGACTTGCATTGATTTAAAAACTTTTCAAGCACGTTACGTCATGTGAATGAATATTTAAAAAGAATCTTAATTATGTGTACCTTTTCTCGCAGTTGCATTTATGGAAGTAAATATGAATATATAATATTGCTAGATTCATTATTTTAAAAACAAAACATATTTTCTATGTATCTTGTGGGTAAAGCTTATTAAAGCACCATTATGTAATGTTTATTTTCAGCGTAATTTCAGCATAACATACCATGTGCTAATTCATAGACCAAGTGTAGAGAAGAATGAGTTAGTAATGTGTTCAGTAACTGTAAAATTGCGTACGAATCAACTATTCGCCTTGAGATAAGCTGATCCTGTTATCTTGGGGCCTAGCATGAAGTCATTCTTGACTATATGGTCAAAATCGTATCCAGAGAGTTAGGGTGGGGCACAACGTAAACGCAAACTTTTCATGCTACACTACAGTTTTCTCACTGCCGTTCAGAAGCAGCAAAACCTTAACCTTTGTCTCCATGTCGCTGACGAAAGCTCTCATATATGTAAATGTCTAGCCGTTGTTCAGTTTAACCACACGTGCAAACAAGTATTTATCACATCCTGTAGAAGACCGAATTATTTGTAATTGGTTTAGGCTTCCCTTGTGGATCAATCGTAATGAAATACTTTCATAGTTCATAACATCGTTCATGACTTAGTTTTTATCACCATAAATTTTTTCCAGACCAGTCACATAGAGAATGGCACCGGCTGGATGGAGTCAAAGGATAGTTACCTGAAGGTAGGACCTTACAGGAAGAACACTATTGTGATCTAGGGGAATGGGCCACTTTTTATGCACGATGGTGTACGCGGTGCTCTTTCCTATGGGATAAACACCATGCACAGTAACAAACTGATATATTTTATTTAGGAGATGTAAGAAAACTGCTATTAAAATAGAAGTAGGTGGTTTTTATGACTAGTTTGCAATTGAAACAATTCCATGATATCGGATGACTGAAAACTAATACGTGATTCTGACTCACTTGTTTATCCTGATTTCAGAACTGCTTTTAGGTTTTTTCTATCACGTACAGTTTTGTCACAATTTCACTTAAAAAATATAGATATAAACATATTGCTTCGGCCACTACACATAAAACTGGGCTTGATGAAGCAATTTGTAAGGGCTCTACTACAGGATGAACCCTGCTTCAAGTACCTTTCCAAGAAATTTCCCTTCATTACACAAGACAAATTAAAGGCTGGAATTATTTTTGGTACTCAGATAAAGAAATTGTTGAAGGATGAATATTTTGAGAAGACAATGAATGAGAGAGACCGCCTTCCGATCAGTTACTGAAAACTTCTTAGGCAATAAAAAAGATCCTAATTACAAGGCCATTGTCGAAACAATGTTGGAAAATTTCAAGAAGATGGGTTGTAACATGAGTGTAAAGATGCATTTTCTGCATTCACATATCGACTACTTTTCAGAAAATCTGGACATTATAGTGAAGAGCAGGGTGAACGTTTTCACCAAGATATTAAGGAAATGGAGAGGAGGTACCAGGGGAGATGGAATGAAACTATGATGGCCGACTACTGTTGGATGTTGAGGAGGGACAGTCATCTTCAAGGATCTGCAAGGAAGTCAAAGAAGAGAAAGTGTGAAAAAAATTAAATGAAACACCTTTGCTTCTTGTTTTGTTAAAATGTAGTCATGAAATACATTATGGGAGTTCATGAGAGTATTTTTAAAATGTTTCTTGAATAAAAACTAACCTTGTGTGAAATGGTATTTGAATACTTTTCTACGCTCATTAGTAAAATTGTCAAAACATTACTTATTTTGTGTATAAACTTGACATCATAGAAAAAGAAGAAGTTATTTCTAGAATCAGCATAGAAACTTGATTCAGGAACACCTATTTTTAAGAAATCATCTGACAAAAAGTTTGAAAATGCAGACTAATGTTATCAAATAAACCACTGTTGAAGCAAAGCAACGTATGCCAATAATGAAGCTCGTGTAATATAATTCATACCTGAAGGTTCATTCCGGCGCCTATAAAGGGTTTACATGAGACGGAAAAAAACTAATTAAGTGATTTATGTTGTTTATTAAATACTTATTACCAGCTTCTGTATATGCAAATATTTGTTTTGGAAGTTAAACAAAATGGGATTTATTCCAGTTTAAAGGGATTTGTTTATTTGGTTTTACCATGCTTATAAGCATGGTGAAAAGAGCATGTGATGTTAGAATATTTTATTTTCATTAATGCACGCATGGTTTATAAGATTTTGCAAGTATACGTGCATTACCAAAGTGAATAAAATGACACCAAAATTCAATTTCCAAAGTTCTTAAACCCAGAAGCATTTGCACCGCTGGCGAATTTTCTACCGGTTATTTGATAATGCTAAATCCTGAAGGATCAAAGAACTGAAAATATAAATCGCTGCCTGAAAGTCATGCAGCAGTTACGCAACATACTTGATTGAGGTAAGCATCCTCAGGCGATTCAGTTGGCCTAGTCTTCTGTCCTATAGTCCGCAATATGACGGACAGTGTGCGAAGAAATGAATATAATAAATAACGCCGTTTAGAATTTAGGATTTCAAGCATCAGTTTTACATTATATTAAAAGCATTCTATAAGCTAAAAGAAAAGAAAAGGAAACTCGCTCCTGAAGTGTAGGTTTCAGTGACGGTTTAAAATACTACTTTCTGCCCATCGATTTCATAACTAAGACAAAAACAAATCTTATAATTACATATCACATACCTACCAATTAAGGTAGATATTACGTAAAATGCTTCTTTCCATTGAGAAATCGTAAACGAACTTAAAGTTTAAACTCCTTTCTATGCTCATCCTTCAGCGATTTCAAATCCTAATGAAACTCCCACGAAGCCTAGCGAATGACACACCCCTATGTTGCGTCCCAACACACACGTCAATTGGCATTTCTTTGACGTGTTCTCTTGACCTAATACCACCCAGGACATAGGTAATCCAAGGCACTAATGACGTAGTTTGGAATGAAGTTGAACTTTGGAGATGGAAATACACTTGTGTGTGCATGTGTGCCCGCGTGAACGTGCGCGTGGACAGTTTCTATAGTACTAACAATGAATGAATGAGTTTTTGTTTACAATTAAAGTATACATACATTTATTGCTATCAGTCGCATTGATCCGGCAGACCGTACGTAGTTTTATAATATACACAATAATAAAACAGGAGAAGAACGACGGCTGGCTATGCCTGACGATGTCTACGGATACATGTCGCATGCTGTCTTTTACATTCAAAAGGAGAAAGCGATTCAAGAAGTATCATCGCTGCAGAAATTTCCGTTGTTTCACACAAAACTGCGGAGCTGCTGTTCGCTGTCCTTCTGCTCTATATAATGAGGATGTTAATGTCGTAGAAGGGTAGCCTTTGATAGTGTTTCCGCGAAAGAAATGTGCACAGAGTCTACTTCGGACAGTCTCAAGGTAGTTCAAGTTCGTAATATCCAAGTACTACTAAACATTCATGGTATCGCATAAATGAACAGTTTTATAAAACGATAATGAACTGTATAAATATAATTCTGATGCAGAAAAATAAACCCATGAGTATGACAGCATGAAATACATTGCCTTCGTTTTATGCCAAGTCCACAACCGTCTTATATGCGTATCGGCCGAGAAAGCCGTAACCTCGGTATTATGCCACTGCGCAGAAGCGGCGCAGGGCGTGTGAAGGGTACGTTTATAGTCTAAGCTGTCTCAGACACACAAACGGACTTGTTTACAAAAATGATTTTTACTTTCTCTACTACGTATAGTAAGTAGTGGAAGTATTGTATTCCACCCAAAAATTCGATACAGAGATTTCACCGGAAATACATGTTTTGAGATCCCCTGAATCCAAAAAAAGCATTTTTGGAAACATGTCCGTGTGTGTGTGTGTCTGTCTGTCTGTCTGTCTGTGTGTCTGTGAACAGCATAACACATAAACGAACAGTCGGATAAACACCAAACTTGGTATTTAGGTTCAGTATCTTCCACAGATGCGACACGAAGGTTTTCAAGAAAATCCCCCCACCCCAGATTAAACTTTACAGGGAACATTTTTCGAAAATTTTAATTTTCTCAAAAATGGCTCTAACGATTTTAATTAAAATATCATATGTTTAAGATATTTTCATGACAAATAAAATGTATATCTTGAATTTTCTGGGAATGTCTCCAAAAGTATTCTCCATTGTGAACGACTTTTGCATAACTGGTAAACCATAAGAGATAGACAAACTTTTACTACACAAAAAATGTAGATCGCGTTAAAATACACAATTTATGTCATATACTTTTTTTTGTTGAGTGAACCATTTTCGAGATATTGTTTGTTATTCCCTTAAATTTTTCGATATTTATTTTCTCAAATGGGAATTCGTTATTCATTTTTTTGTCTTGGATATGCAACAAAGAGTATTAATCTGTGGCAAAGAGAATGGTGCTGCACCTAGCAACCAGCTATTAGGAGATATGTGTATGCTTAAAGGCTACTGTATTTCCAAATTGCCCTTGTAAATATATATTCCCCTTACATCTACAAGAAAATTAGCAATAAGAAAGAGTCTGCAAATGTTTATCTCGATTAACATGAAGTAGATGGGGAATAAGCGTTTGTAAAAATAGTTTGTACAAGAGTAGAGAAAGTCATGTGAGTGTAACACATCAGATTTTTTTTGGATTCGGGGGGTCTCAAAACATATATTTCCGGTGAAATCTCGGTATCAAAATTTTGGTTGGAATACAATACTTCCCCTACTTACTATACGTAGTAGAGAAAGTAATAAAGTTTTTAGGAACAATCCCCACACCATAGAGGAATTTAAGGACGGTAAAAAAGCAGAAATTATGAACATTATTAAAGAAGAACTTATGCGTGTACATGGTAATTTCATCTGACGATGTCAAGAATGTCTTCGCACAGATGGACATCACTTTCAACAACACATAACAAGGTTATTACTCATTACATGTATGTTACTAACACTCGTAAGTAACGCGGGAGTTGCGGAATGGAAACCCCGGCAGTGTGGTAAACTGTGTGCAAGCATCCATTCGCGCGATTCGCGACCTTGGCATAAAAGAAGGCCTGTATAAGATATCTCGGGAAAACGTGTGTCGAATCGTAGCATTTATGGATAAAGGTAGAATAAGACTAATAGGTACAAAAGTGCAAAAAAGTGCATACTTTTAAAGTTCAGGGATTGCAAGTTTAACGCTTCAGTACTGACATGTGGGGAAATTGGCAAAAGAAACCGTTTTGCGGATTGGATTGTGCAACATCAAGGCATGTGATACGTTCAAAAACTCCTTCAAACAGCGATGCAAGTGACAACTAGAAAGTCTGTGAGTATTGTTCCAAAATACCAGGGAGAAAATGTCACCACCACGATTCCCGGTCCATTCCCCAAACCCGACCTACCGATTACCCATTTTCCCTCTTACAAGGTTACCGAAACCGGTTTCCCGAAATTAATTTTCCTAATTTGCTTAATTTCCGCTTTCCCGAATACAATTTACCCGAAAAGAAATACATGTAAACTAACATGCATTTACTGTATTTTTACCTATTGTGAAATAATGATTTATAGTGAAGGTTGAGTTGCCTGCAATTTCCTTGATACATTTATACATTTGCAATAGTGAAATAAAGACCAAGTGTTCCAAATTAGTGTAGGCGTCTGCCATCGGCTTGATAGGTTTCATACTCTAGCACGACACGTCTCTGCAGCTGTAGTCGTCTTCGGCTGTGCCCGTATGCATCTACCTAGCTCAAATTCTGCAACCAATGGTCCGTGTATCGCTCTCTCCCTTCTGTAACTCTCTGACAGCAGTATGGAAGCTTGGGTGGTGTTTACTAAACACCACTTGCAGACGATTATGAAAGCCTTCAGAAAGCTTGTTACTTCGATGGTAATTATTCAGTATAATTTAGTACCGGTTACACAATGGAATCTGATATAGGGGTGGTGTGGTGCGCCTTCTATTCCGAGTTGGTCTGCAGTGGTGTACGTCGTATCAATATGACAGGAAGTACTTCATCACGTAGTTGTCCGAAACAGAACTGTACGTTATCCACGGGAACAAATACTAGTGATAGCAACATATCAATTTCTGTTTTCAAAGTACAATCGTTGAAATTGTTGCATTGCGCTAGAAGCCCTTCGGCCTGTACTTTCCTGTAGACTGATTGACCAAGGTGGAAAAACAGCAACAAATAGTGACAGTGGATATTACAGCTCTTGCACTATTACTGATGGCTAATTCAAAATCGCACATAATACGAGTTGGTGGTGTAACTTGTGTTCGAATAGTACCAGCTTCTTGCATTACTTTCTCAAAGATGGTTTCATATGAACTTTGTTATTAAACGACATTAATGAAAACAATAGCAGTACATCCATTTGTACGTCCGGATTCCCAGCTGTTTCTAAGCGTCTTCTTACTATACCCAGAAAAGAGAACAGTTGCATGAAAATAGATGGACTGACTTTAAAGGTCCCATCCAAGAACCAGTATAAGTAGCTCTATATTTTTCCTTGTTGATAATATAAGCGTCTGTCACTCTGCCATCATGTAGGAGAAATCGTTTCCCACTTAGTGTTTTTCTGAATTTGTCGGGAATGTTTTGTATCTCCTGAAGTGGTAGGCTTTGCTGCCTAGTCGCGGGTTCTTGCTCTTCTCATTCTCTTCGCTAGTTCTCGCGTTCCGGGAGGAACACAATAACGTCAGAGTTCACTCTCGATAATTCATTCTGCTCCGGGTGCAGCTCTGGATGACCTCTTGCGAATTCCACCTGATTATGGGCTAAATGCTAAGCTCGGTTATCTCTTGGTTTGGAGCGTGTGTATGAGGAGATGCTGGAACACTCTCTGGAACGAAGTTTACGACACTATCAGTATATTTTCCCACCATCAGAAGTTTTGCATTTTAAATATGCATAACTCTCCAGTAGAAGCTTTTGGCCTCCTCGAGGGGAAGTATTTATTCCACCCAAAAATTCGATACCAAGATTTCACCAGAAATATATGTTTTGAGACCCCCTGAATCCAAAAAAAAGCATTTTTGGAAACATGTCCGTGTGTGTGTCTGTGAATGGCATAACTCAGAAACGAACAGTCGGATGAACACCAAACTTGGTACATAGCTTCAGTATCTTCCAGAGAATGCGACACGAAGGTTTTCAAGAAAATCCCCCCACCCCAGATTAGCCTTCACATGGAAGATTTTTCGAAAAGTTTAATTTTCTCAAAAATGGCTCTAACGATTTTGATTAAAATATCATATGTTTAAGATATTTTCATGAAAAATAAAATGTATATCTTGAATTTTTTGGGAATGTCTCCAAAAGTATTCTCCATTGTGAACGACTTTTGCATAACTGGTAAACCATAAGAGATAGACAAAATTTTACTACACAAAAAAATGTAGATCGCGTTAAAATACACAATTTATGTCATATACATTTTTCTTGTTGAGTGAACCATTGCTTGTTATTCCCTTAAATTTTTCAATACTTATTTTCTCAAAAGGGGTTTCGTTATTCATTTTTTTGTCTTGGATATGCAAAGAGTATTAATCTGTGGCAAAGGGAATGGTGCTACACCTAGCAACCAGCTATTAAGAGAATGTATATGCTTAAAGGCTACTGTATTTCTATATGGCCTTGTAAATATATATTCCCCTTACATCTACAAGAAAATTAGCAATAAGATAGAGTCTGCAAATGTTTCTCTCGATTAACATGAAGTAGATGGAGAATAAGCGTCTGTAAAAATAGTTTGTGCAAGAGTAGAGAAAGTCATGTGAGTGTAACACATCAGATTTTTCATGTTTGCTATAAACTTAATTGTTGTCTACTAATACTATAGCATTTGCAATCGATAGTTTATTTAAAGTTAGTTGTATCGTGGTAACGCATGTTCATTGTCATTTGAATGTTTCGATTCCAAATGTTTAGAATTTTTCGATTTGGGAGGCTTTCAGTCATTCGGGAAAATGAGTAGGGAATGAAATTCGGGATAATAGCTTCAGAATGGTGGAATTGGGAAATTGGTTTTCGGAATAACAATGCTTTGTGAAATAGACTTCGGGAAAGTGGTTGGGAACGCACCACCACCATAAATAGAACGGGAGTTTTCGTACAAGAGATCCAGCATTACATCTCCAGTATGACGAGAATTCGGTATTCATCTCGGAATAAAGCCAGTATGAATATGAACTCACTACCAACCCATGTTCTGTCGCACATAGATAGAGAACTACACAAGCAAATGAGTAATCTGTAGCATCAACACACATCCATGCACAATTCAGCGACGTTTGACCATGTCAGGCAAATTTCAGGTTTACCTTTTTTCAAGAACTTGCTGGAAAGCTTCGGTAAATTGTTACACACGTAAATTGAATGTGATTGTAATGGCAGTGGTGACATGTAAAATAATTTTGTAAAGGCGCTGAAACAAAAACTCTGTGGAAATATCGTGCCTCTTCTTGATACGTGTTCGGTCAAACTGATATCATAATACAACAAACAGCTCTTTTTCTGATGTTGTGGATCTGCTTGTCAAAATCATCCCGCTAAACACCACTCGTTACTGCCAGTCACTTTATCTCTGTTGCATTTGGCAATATAAGCATTTTGCAAGATGGCTAAAGGGATATATTAGGTGCAAAATAAGCACCCGAAGAGTGTTATTAAATAGGTATGAAGTTATTAAAAGAGGACCTAAACATTCTACAAAGCATCACAGAAAAATAAAAGCAGTAACAGATATATGCAATGGAGATGCTTCTTTATTAAATTATAAACGCCGATTCAGAAATATGCATTTAATAATACTGTAGCCATCATGTTTTTCAGATTTCGAATCAAGAGAAATCTAAACGCCTTTGCTGTGACGTAATTTTAGACAAAATAGTTTCGATATGACTACGTAACGCAGTCATTGGGGGTGAGCAATTATTTGTTCTTATCGAGGTATAGCCGCCCTTAGCACAAAAGTTGCTAGAAGGATATGGTAAATAAGGATTTATATATTGACTTTCTTAGCATAGTATATAAAAAGTATAGAACCGGGAAGACGGAAGAAGTTGAGACAGAAGACCGGCAGAAGATACCAGGCTGACGTCAATCGTTCTTCATCTTCCAGCGTCCATAATTAATATCACTACAACTCTTTATATTGGCAGGGTAGGTAATTATTCATTTATAAGGTATGTTGATCGGAAATGCACTATATACCACGAGAAAACATCTGGCATTATTTCCTGTGGTCTACTCCACCTCTCAGTCACGCTCCCCCCGTTACGTATGAAGTCTTTGGCTTCATCGCTGTTGCTTTTCTGGAGACCCCAGTGAGCGTTACAGTATTATTCTTGAATTAAAACAGCTTTTTTTAAAATTTATTACCAAATTTAATATATAGAATATTAAACTAAGAATGGTAAGACTAATTAATTATTCACACGCCTATTGATGAATTGACATACAGTGAAATCATTACACACAGCTTACTCCAGAAAATTCCGCATTTCTGAAGCTACGAAATAAATATTATTCTTGGCCACAGAAATGGCTTAAAGTAAGGCAATTGCTCACGACTTCTTCTTCTCCTTGCTATCTTCGTCTATTTCTGGTTTTCTGGGCATTGCCACCAAATGGCTGCGTCATTGGTATTTATATAAAAAATACTAATTTTGTTACCTCTAGCACCATGGAAAAGGAAAAAGGAAGTCTATGCTTTCACATAACCAAGCTCTACGTGAAGTATAATTAATTATTAGAGTAACAAAAAGGTTTCCTAAACTAAGAAAGATAATACAATTACTGTTTTTCAGCTGACGTTACTGAAAGGATGCAGGAATTAAAACCCAAGGCCTGCTTTTTTAAAATTTCACTAATTTTCAGTGAATTTTGTTTTAAGGCAGATATTCCTCAATTCTTCTATGAGAAGCCATAGAGACAGGAACTTCATTTTAAATAGAGAGAAAACAATTATAACCTGCACCTATTACTTTATTCAATTGTGGCTCCAATGGCTTTGAAACATTTAAAGGGTCTTTCATCATCATTAACTTATTATAAATGTTTAACCACGTCGAGCGTTGAGGTGCAGCTTCACGATGTGAGCTTCAGGATCTCCAGGGAATCGAGATAGCCCCTTATTAAATATTTATATTTGTTCCGAGCAGCTTTTATAATGCCTCACCAGAAACTGTGCAGTTTATAAAACCATAAACAGAAGTATAGCCTCACAACTAGGAAGAAGGCCTTTAAGCGTGTAGCTTATGTTGGCCATTACTGTCATGTTTGAACTCTTAATTGCATTCATTCCAAAGGTAAACCATTCGGTTGCTGGACTACTATAGTTTCTATATTTCCTATCACGGTTTGTATTTATTATTTTTTGCGGTATCGCAATTATCGGGCTGTTTCTGTGAAGCACTGTAAGTCTATGAAACGAGAGGGAGTATAACTTTGATAAATACGGTCAAAGTTCACCAAGGTGTTTGCTTATGTTAAAAAAAATGTTTTCGCAGAAAAAGCTTAGAGAAGATTAGTCCACATTTGCAATGAAAATTAAGTTTAATCATAACGTAAACATAAAATCTAGATTATATGTATTGTAATGCAATCGTTAACACTGGATCATGTAAACATAAAAATAAACATTGAATTAAACGTAAGCTTAGAAGCTTGTAAGGTCCAAGCTTTGAATTTTACGCCTACGTCAAGCATAAGAAACTAATCATAAACAGAGCGATTCTCATCACGTGATTATCCCTTCATTTCAGATAAGAATTTCCGTCGGCATATTTTGACTCTCTGTGCAAGATCACGAGCCAAGAGTCCTGAAATGTGTATGAGAATCCCAACAAAACGATTTGTAACGTTAAGTCGTACTCTTTTGTTAGCTTAACATCCTTGAACTGGATAACTAGCTAGTTTATATTCATACGTATACGAGTGGTACTTTAAAAGAACCACCCACTTTGTAATAAAGTACAAACTATTAAATATTTTTCCACAACTTATTTTACTTTCTCTACTACGTAGAGTAAGTAAACGTATTGCATTCCACCCAAACATTCGATACCGAAATTTAACCGGAAATACATATTTTGAGGCGCCCTGAATACAAAAAAAGCATTTTTAGAAAAAGGTCCGTGTGCGTGGCTATGTGTCTATGTGTCTGTGAACAGCATAACTCAAAAACGAAAAGTCGGATAAATACCAAACTTGGTATTTAGGTCCAGTATCTTTCAAAGATGTGACAGGATTATTTTCAAGAAAATTCCCCCACCCCTGACTACCGTTTGCATGGAACATTTTTCGAAAAGTTTGATTTTCTAAAAAATGACTAACGATTTTGATTAAAATATCATATGTTTAAGATATTTTCATGACAAACGATATGTATATCTTGAATTTTGTGGGAATGTCCCAAAAAGTCCTCTTCATTCGGAATGGCTTTTGCACAACTGGTAAACCATAAGAGATAGATAAAATTCTTCTATACAAAAATGCAGAGCTTGTTAAAACAAACAGTTTGTGATAGACATGTTTTCTGATTTGACTGTCGCTTAAAGCCTTCCCCTTGCACCTACAAGAAAATTAGCAATAAGAATAACATCTCGATTAACACGAAGTAGACGAAGCTTTGTAAAATTAGTTTGCACAAGAGTGGAGAAAGTAACACATCAGTTTTTGATTACCTCACACACATTACCAGTTATCAATATTTTTTCAACAATTGTCTTATGGTATCATACGTTTTTCAGAACATTGACACAAACTTCCACCGTCAGCACATCTAGGAAACGTGTAGTTGTAGCTGCAGATAACTTTTTGTGTACTAAAAATGAGCTGTTATATCTCTTTGACAAGATTTGTGGTACATGGAGGAAATCTTCTTGGTGCACATAATGAATTTCTGTTTTTGGCTAACTTCATATTAACATACAATTGTTTCCTTTTAGGTATTCTGTATAAAGATCTGACTTCCAGACCACAGTTTTAATCCGCCTCCTGAAACCAAGGATACCAATAGGTAATTTCCTTGTCATGGTATCTTAGACACCTCAGAAACTCTAGGATTATTTATGGATTGGCGACGAACTGTATTAGAAGGAGTGAATAAAATTTATTCTACCCCAAATGAGAATTAATTTATTGTAAAAATTGTGAGGAAAGAAAGGTATATACAATGGAAGAAATGAATTAGTTAACCAAAATATTCAATAGTTATATATTTTATTGCATTACGGAGCATACTTTAAAATATTCTCTTTGTACACCTAGTGGTCCAACTACACGTATTTCAGGTATTTAGATATCCCCTTGTGCGTTAAAAGAGTTGCAGAACTTAACGGGGCAATTCCAAGTAAACACATAAGCACAGGTCAGTGGGGAACTGACGAATTAGCGTGAGTGAGCGTCTCTTTTTGTTTTTCTTTTCCTTTTTTTAAAGTTCCATTTATTTGAACTACAGTGACCTTATCGGCGACCTTTCCTTTGGAACATATTATTGACTATAGGCAATGGTGTTAACTCGTATTCGCTTGCCCTTGGGTTTGTAGTAAACTTTGAGGTAATCATTAGATCACACATACATTCATACTTCCAAACTCTGGGAAGGATAGGAAATAATCTTGGCCAGAGAAAAATACTCACCCCCAGCCGGGAATCAAACCCGGGACCCTTCGGGTGTCAGACAGGTGCTTTACCGACTAGTATACGGGTCCAGCCGAGCTTCGTTCTACACCCCTTATCAGCAAAGACAATGAGCGTATCGCGCTCATTGAGAGGCGCTTCCCAGGCTTGCAATAGAGCGTACAGTCCGTGATGATAGACAAAAGTAGACCGAAAACATTTTAGAATATTTTCCACTTCAGTTACACCGGCATTATTTTTGAGGAAACACACTCACATATTAGACTGACAAGTAACTGAAATGTCTATTTTACTTATCCGTACCCGCCCATAGCTACTTTTAATTGTGTTTACGTTATTCGTATCTAACATTACTACTATAAGCAACAAATATGAGAGCACGCAGTGGCTCACTATCATTTTTTCACTTGCTGTTATAAATATTATTTTACTATTATAGCTATTACTATTATTATTATATCATCATCTATACTGACTTCGCTCATTGAATGGGTGTTCGAAATTTGCCCCTGGTGATTGATACGATATTCGAACCGTTTATGTGATCCCTATGAACATTTCAGAGAACCGCTGGTGTAGTACTAGTAGTAGTAGTAGTAGTAGTAGTAGTAGTAGTAGTAGTAGTAGTAGTAGTAGTAGTAGTAGTAGTAGTAGTAGTAGTAGTAGTAGTAGTAGTAGTAGTAGTAGTAATAGGAGGAGTGAGGTTTTAGGTCACTAATAAGGGAGTTCCCTACACCTGTTTTACTTGGTATTGCCCCGTACAGTTCCCCAACCTTTTAACGTACGAAGGGTTATCTGCACATGTCAAATACGGTGCGGTTGAGCCACCTGGTGTAATCACTTTCGTCATGTGCACTGTTTCAGATTTCCATTTGCAGTTGTGAATGACAAAATAGGCATTAAGTTTATGTTTTATGTTTTCATTGTTATGTTAATGCTTAATTTTCATTGAATGATTCCCATAAACGTTATTATTCAATGAGATGCATGTTTTCCCCAAAGAAACGTTTGTTTCTACTATTTTTCCCCGGCTACATAACTATTGGATAAACACATCTTATATTTATGTTCATAGAAAATGAAATACACATAGATCTATCATTCATAATCTTAATTTCAAGAATTCAAATTGTAACACTGTATAAATAGTTAATAGTGAGACTGAAATTAAGCATAGACTACAAAAGGAAATGTTGCCATTATAATTTGGAGCAATAAGGATACAAAGAGAAGAATTTATAAAACAATAGTCGAACGCATTGAATTGTATGGTGCTGAGTTGTGGGAGGCCTCCAAAAGGAATCCAAATAAATTAAAACATACTGAAATGGACTATTGGAGAAGGATTTGTGTCACTAGACTGCACAAAGTAACACATAGAGCTATACGAGAGCAAATGCAAGTGACAGCAGTAAATATTATCGATTCTATAGAAGGAAGACGGTATGGACACCTTAGAAGAACGTCACCTAGGGGCTTGGCATTAAAATTATATCATTGGCAGCCTCTTTGACGTAAGAAGAGGGGAAGGCTGCAATTCTAGTGGAGCGATTGTGTGAGACAAGCTATGGAAAATAGACAAATGAAGGAAAATATGGAAACGTGGATACGCGAGACACCGTATAGTGCAAAAAAACTCGCTGTATTCAATGTAATGTATGTATGTATGTATGTATGTATGTATGTATGTATGTATGTATGTATGTATGTATGTATGTATGTATGTATGTATGTATGCATGTATGTGTGTATGTATGTATGTATGTATGTATGTATGTATGTATGTATGTATGTATGTATGTATGTATGTATGTATGTATGTATGTATGTATGTATGTATGTATGTATGTATGTATGTATGTATGAATTTCAAAATCCGTTTATTATTTTCCGAAACTTTCAATAACCAACATTTCTTTGCAATGCGCTGTCTGAGATTGTGGACTTTTAAAATATTTCGCTTTGCATATATAAAAGGTGTACACCTTAAGCAAGTAATGTCGTTCGTTTCTTTTTACTTTCTCAACTACACACATAGTAGGTAGAAAAGGTATTGTATTTCACCCAAAAATTTGATACCGAGATATCACCGGAAATACATGTTTTTAGACCCCTTGAATCCATAAAAAAACATGTTCGGAAAACGGTATGTGTGTGTCTGTGTGTGTGTCTGTGATCATAATTCAAAAACGACAAGTCAGATAAATACTACACTTAGTTTAAGTTCAGTACCTTCCAAAGATGCGACACGAAGATTTTCAAGAAAATCCTCCCATCCCCAACTACCCTTTCCATGAAGCATTTTTCAAAAATTTTGATCTTCTAAAAATGGCTGTAACATTTTGGTTAAAATATCTATATTAAAGATATTTACATGAAAAATAAAATGTATATTTTGAACCTTCTGGGAGTAGCCTTTGAAGTTCTCTTCGTTTGGAAAAAGTTTTTTATACTCTTTTATAACCGGTTAACATTAAGCGATAGACTAAATGTACTACACAAAAGGTTAGATCTCTTTAAAACACACTATTTATTTCAAATAAGTTTATGTGGCATAAGCCATTTCAGATATGTCGGTTATAAAAGGTTCAAATTGTTCATTTCTTGGTCATTCTTTAAAGGTCCTTTCAACATTCAGTGGTTTCTCGCAATTGCATGGAAACAGCCTGGAATTTTAAAGCAAGCATATAACGACAGTTCTTAAACATTTGACTATAAGTGTTCTCTTTGTATCTATAGCGAAATGTAGCTATTTCTCAAAAGGTTTATTTGCATAGAAATGTAGTAGATAGAAAAATAAACTTTAGTAAGGGTGTACAAACCAATAAACGGTAGAAGGTAAAGAAAGTCACGTAAATGTATCACATCAGATTATTTTACTTTCTTTACCACGTGCATAGCAGGTACAGAAGGCATTGCATTCCACCAAAAATCGATACCGAAATGTCACTGGAAATACTTGCTCGCTATTTTTAAAAAAACATTTTTACTTTCTCTACTACGTATAGTAAGTAGGGAAGTATTGTATTCCACTAAAAAATTCGATACCGAGATATCACCGGAAATACATGTTTTGAGATCCCTGAATCCAAAAAAAGCATTTTTGGAAACATGTCCGTGTGTGTCTGTCTGTGAACAGCATAACTCAGAAACGAACAGTCGGATAAACATCAAACTTGGTATTTAGGTTCAGTATCTTCCAGAGATGCGACTCGAAGGTTTTCAAGAAAATCCCCCACCCCAGACTACCCTTTACATGGAACATTTTTCGAAAATTGTAATTTTCTCAAAAATGGCTCTAACGATTTCCATATGTTTAAGATACTTTCATGACAAATAAAATGTATATCTTGAATTTTCTGGGAATGTCTCCAAAAGTATTCTTCATTCTGAACGACTTTTGGTAAACTGGTAAGCCATAAGAGATAGACAACATTTTACTTCACAAAAAATTTAGATCGCGTTAAAATACACAATTTATGCCCTATACATTTTTTTGTTGAGTGAACCATTTTCGAGATATTGCTTATTATTCCCTTAAATTTTTTAATGCTTATTCTCTCAAATGGGAATTCATTATTAATTTTTTTGTCTTGGATATGCAAAGAGTATTAATCTGTGGCAAAGGGAATGGTGCTGCGCCTAGCAACCAGCTATTAAGAGATATGTATGTGCTTAAAGGTTACTGTATCTCTATATTGTCCTTGTAAATATATATTGCCCTTACATCTACAAGAAACTTAGCAATAAGATAGAGTCTGCAAATGTTTATCTCGATAAACATGAAGTATATGGAGAATAAGCGTTTGTAAAAATAGTTTGTACAAGAGTACAGAAAGTCATGTGAGTGTAACACATCAGATTTTTAGAAAAAGGTCCGCACGCGGGTGTGTGTCTGCGAACAGCATAACTCAGAAACGAGCAGTCGGATAAACACCAAACTTGGTATTTAGGTTCAATATCTTCCAGAGATGCGACACGTAGGTTTTCAAGAACATCACCACCAGATTACCCTTTACATGGAACATTTTTCGAAAATTTTAATTTTCTCAAAAATGGCTCTAATGATTTTGACTAAAATAGCATAAGTTTAAGGATTTTGATGGCAAATGAATTGTATATCTCGAATTTTCTGGGAATGTCTCCAAAAGTATTCTTCATTGTGAACGACTTTTACATAACTGGTAAACCATAAGAGATAGACAAAATTGTACTACACAAAACATGTAGATAGCGTTAAAATACACAATTTATTTCATATACATTTTTTTAAGTGAACCATTTTCGAGATATCGGTTGTTTTCCAATACTTATACTTTTTTTCAAATGGGAATTTGTTATTAATTTCTTTTGCACTGGTAATGCAAAGAGAATGGAATACTGCATATAGCAACCAGCTCTTAAAATATTTGACTATCGCTTAAAGCCTAGCTATTTCCCTTGCATCTACAAGAAAATTAGCAATAAGATTAACATGAAGCATATGGAGAATAAGCGTTTGTAAAAATAGTTTGTGCAAGAGTAGAAAAAGTGAGGTGAGTGTAACACATCAGATTTTTTTTGTGGCCTTAGCCATTTCCGAGATGTCCTTATTAATGGCTAGAATTATTCAATACCTGGCCATTCTTTTAAAGTCCTGTCAATGTTTAGCTGTTTCTCGCTATGTTATGGAAAGAGTATGGAAAATTAATGCCAGTCTGAAACATTTGACTGTCGCTATTCCCTTTGTATCCATAACGAAATGTGTAATGCAGATATTTCCGGAAAGGTTTTAACTGGATTAAAATGAAGTATATAGGAAAATAAACTTTCGTAAGAATGGTTAGTGTACCCACTAATTGCGCGATACAGGGCAGAAAAAGTCATGTGAATGTAACACAAAGCTTTTAATTTTTGTAATCCCCAACCATATATGTCACCACATACGAGACTGCTTTTATTTCTTTTAGTTCAGCTGTTCCAAGTTGTGTATTTCTCGTGAAATATTCACCGAACTTGGGTGGAACGCAACACTTTCTCCACCTTAGTATACAACAGAGCCTGTAAAAACGAACACCTTTGTTTCAACTACCGCCTGGTCGTATTTGTAGCAATGGGAGTATGAAATACGATAAGCTGCTAAACCACTACAGCATCTGTGGCCAGAAAGTATCTGGATTTATAGCTACCAGCTTAACAACTTGTACAAAAGCTACTTATTTGACAATTAGGCAGCAGCCGTGAAATGGTTTCTCTTTATTGTCGGTAGCGACGCCCTCCATCTGTCAGTTGCAGAGCTCTCTTTGCTTGTTCGAATGTAATATTCAATTGCCAGCATACCTCACCGTGATACAGCCGAAATCCTGGATGTTCGCCATTCTATTTGAAGGAGGATTAGCTGAGTTAATTATTCCATTCTCATTATCACAAACAAAGGAGCTACAATTCCCCCGCAAGCCCGGCACATGGCAATAGCCGAAGGCACTTTTCCCGCTTACTTTCCCTCCTATTGTACAACTGAAATTAATATCCCCACAGAGAATGTTGGCTTTGCCATATTCTTATTATGTATTCATGGGGGATACGAATGCTGTTTGATATGCTGTCAAGAGTTACGCCATTAGAATGTGTCAAACTTATCATCAAGATTTTCTTTTATTTTTATAGATTTTGAAATGTTGACATACAGCTCCCATATTCCTGCATAAGTTCCAAAATCTTAATTCAGAGCATGTTCTGTAAGCATATACGTCTGTAAGCAGAAGACAAGAGTACAACGAGTGTGGATTTCTGTGTGAAAGGAAGGCGATGATGCGTGATCCATGTATAATTCAGCAACTTAGAAAAAAACCCTTGAGAGGGGTAACTCACCTGGTCATGTATCCCCCCTCTCTGACTGCCTTGGGCGGGCATGCCTCTCTTACTCTGACTCCGAGTCGCCGTTTAAGTAGCGCACGCCATAATTTCACCTAGCTCGTATTTTATTTTATTCTCACAAAATCGTTTATCACACCACTCTTGTAACTATCCAACTATAGAGACTGGACTAAAGATACAAGAGCATTCAAAAAAAAATGCTGTGTTTGTAGACAGTAAGAGTAAGGTGCAGCGGGTGTGAAAACAAATGTTTGCATATAACTAGCGATAGCATTTCACATACACACGGTATTATCATGGGATATCTACCAAACGTTAATTTACACGTTTTAGGGTATTTTATAGCCTTCACTGCCCAATCTATCCCTTCAAGGAAAAAGATATTTTGCTGACTGATTTTCATAATACAAATTATTTCAACTGACGTTTTACAAAGAAAACCAGCGGCTTCAATTTTTTACAGGAAGACCAACTACACATTGTCATCATCTCGAAACTGTGCTTTTTAACATACCGCTTACAGAACTAGAGTAAGGATTTTTGTTTTTGAATTATTACGATGTAAACGACATCCTGTTACATTTTTCTACACTATAAATTGGTGTTTTGGCAACAGTGATGTGACACTTGTTTCCCACGTATCAGCCTACTTCCTCTTTAAGATACCCCATTGTATAACTCAATAGTAAAGGCAAAAGACAAGTAGAATAGAGGCGATTTATCCCTCCTCGATACTCTCGCAGTTCGTAGACCGAGGGATTTTACTAAGTTGTTATACTATAGTTGTGTGATTGGTCCTTGAACTTTACGAGTGATAACAAAAACATCAAAATACCTTAGGTCTGTGCTATCCGTCATTGAATTGCATCCACCATTAGAAGTTCATCAGTTTCTGGTTTGTGCTACAATTGTTGTAAAAAACTGAACCGTCGTGTAAAAAATCTGACATGTTACATTCACATGCTTTTCTCTAACTTATCTCGTTTACTGCTGGATACGCCAATTATTCTTACGAAAGCTTATTTCTCTGTCATACTTCATTTCAATAATAGAGATAAATCTTTCGTTAGGGTACAAAGGGGACAGCGATAGTCAAAGTTTAATAACTATATAGATGCTATATACTAGCCTTAAAATTCTACACTCTTTGCATGCAATCGCAAGAAACAACTGAAAATCGATAGAACTTAAAAGAATGACAAAGTATTGAACAAATGGATCTCGGAAATGACTTATGCCAAAAAAATATTTGGAATAAAATGAGTGTTTTAAGGAGATCTATATTTCTGTATAGTATGTTTTCGTCTGTCGCTTATTATTTACCAGTCATACAAGATTATACAAAATTTCGAATGAAGAGGACTTCACAGGCTATTCCCAGAAAATTCAACATATACATTTTATTTGTGATATAAATGATTTAATATATGGCATTTTAATCAAACTTGTTGGAGCCAATTTTGGAAAGTCAAATGGCTATTTAGAAAAATGTTCTATGTAAAGTGGGGGATTTTCTTGAAAATCTTCGTGCCGTATCTTTGGAAGATATGAACTTACATGTCAAATTTGGTCCGACCGAATTTGGTTTTTGAGTGATGCTGTTCAGACATAGACACACACACTCTCTCTCTCTCTCACACACACACACATACACGGATATTTTCCTAAAAATGCTTTTTTTTTTGTCTCAAAACCTATATCTCTGATGAAATCTCCGTATCGAAGTTTTCGGTGGAATGCAATACCTTCTCTACCTACTATGTGCGTGGTAGAGAATGTAATGAAGTCCTATGCACGCTTTGCTTAAGAAATTTAAAGGTATCACCATATCGAGTATCTTCTATAGGTTCTATGCCCCATTTTAACACCATGGTTTGTTTACTCTCTCACAGAGAACATAATTTTTTAATCAGAATTTAATCAGAAACCGTTACTCTCACAATTTGAATAATAAACTGTGTAAGAATAATTTGTATACCCACTAAAAAGCGATAGAGCGTAGAGAAAGTAATGTGTATGTAACAGATCAGGGTTTTACAAGGTGCAGAGATTACTACCGTCTTGTAGCCACGCGCCACAATATTACATGCTTTAGTTCATCCTCGTTCCGAGGTTAGCTACTGCACAATAACCCAAGCAGGACCACTAGCTTAAACAAGACTATGATCATTCTATTTTACTGAATTTTACTTCTCAATATAAACGTAAAATACGTATATGATGACGATTCACAAAAGTTAGTAAATCTATAAACATAAAGCAGAAACGATACGGTGAACAATTGTAAGTAAAGATCTAATTATTGAGAGGATTATTGCTGCCCCACGTATAGGAGCCAAACTTGAAGTTTGTTTATTACTGCTGTTTGCACCACGTATAGCGGGAGATATGTTTCTTGGAATGTTCGCACCACGTACGATACAAGGTTTCCGGTGGCCTTCGGTCCAGCGTTCACTTTTCCGGTGACCTTCGCCCCAACGTTCACGAATCAATTTTTTATTTTAAATATTTATTTAAATATTGTATATCTATGCCTCGGCTGCGTCAATAGTAATTTGCAGAAATACGTATCTCTTAGCAGGGATAGTACGGCTAAAGAACAAGGTTTACAAAAATTATAATTGCATTGTACTTTGTTTATTAATCCTTCACACGATTAAATAACACTTCACTGATATATCCTACTGTAGAGCTGTGAGATTATTGTTAATTGTGCTTTTTAACGCGTAAACCTTATTTTATTCTCACCGTAATGAGTTTTCATGTCTCACACTGAATAGTATAGAATCAAACTGTTAGAGAATGCTGCATTGTAGCGTCTGGCGTCTACCGCCTAAATTCGTATATTTCCACTATTTCAATTTCGGATTGGCTAATTCTACTGCAATAGAATACTTTTATTTAACTTTTAGCCTTTCTAGTTGTTGATTGGCTGTTTATTGACTCTTTTATATATTATTATTATTGTTCCAAGAATTATTATTAGCATTATTAAACTTTCTAATTTATTGTTGTCTGAAGGTTACCTCATTGTTAGCAACTTTCGGCTTCTATTCTCACAGCTCCTACATTGTTAAATTAGTAATACATTCACATAACATTATTATACATGTACATAATAATATCAACATAATACAATGACTGTTACATACATTTTATATATATATTATATTATACACATATTGCTTTAAGGCGGGCTGTTATTATATTTTATATTATATAATTAGACTGATATTTAAGTGTTAAAAATACTACCTCATTATATTTGGTTTAATTATTCTGAAAGAGGCAAAGAAGGAAAGCTACTAATGAGACGAAAAAGAAACAGTGTAAAACATATAGGATTGGTAAAATTAACCAAACAAATTTAATTGCTTAATAATTGTAAATAGCCTTATCTAAGTGATTTTAAAGTGAGTTC
Organism: Deroplatys truncata; assembly: GCA_030765065.1. Lineage (NCBI taxonomy): Eukaryota > Metazoa > Arthropoda > Insecta > Mantodea > Mantidae > Deroplatys > Deroplatys truncata. The sequence continues at coordinate 197,963,070 of CM060979.1, forward strand.
ATATGTAAATGATATTATTATGTCATATTAGAAATTTAAGATATTTCACGGTATTAAATATTATATAATATACATATATATATATATATATATGTGAAACAAAAAGCAATAGAAGACAAGATTGTACCCGCTGCTAGGGAAAATAGATGTAAACTTGATTACGGAGCCATAGTTTATGACTCTGCTAGGAAAACGACACTCAAGAGGCTCAACTCCATTCAAACTTCAGCTGTAAGAATTTCGTTAGGAGCATACCGAACCAGTCCTAATTTCTGGTTTACAAATGGAAGCTCAAGAGCCGCCATTAGAGGTGCGCAGAAGAGCACAACTGTAAAATACGTTATAAAGACTGCTGCAAGGCCCAACTCGGAAGCCCATAGATACACCTTCTTTGGGAAGAGCAAAACGAGGATGCCAAAGAATACAAATCAACCATTACCTTTTCATCTTGATGTGATAAAATCATACATGAACTTAATATTAAACTACTTCCAATAATGCCTAGAGATCACCATCATTTTCCACCCTGGAGGTTAACCATTCTTGGAATTAATATGGACACGAGAACTCGCCAGAAGTCACATGCAGATTCTTTCATATATAGACAAATTTGCGAGGAAATCTGTAACATATATGTAAACACATTGATACACACAGATGGCTTCAAATCTGATCAGAGTAATGGCTGTGCTATAATTACTCCGGATGCCAAACATACGTAAAAGCTTCCAAACGTGTTCTCCGTTTTCTCCTCTGAGCTCTATGCTGTCAATCAAGCTTTGGTTTATATTACCTCATCACAACATAAACAGAGTGTAATTCTAACTGATTCACTAAGCACTTTTCAGAGTATCCGACACCGCTCTACTGTCTTAAAATTAATCTTTACAATCAAATTACTACAAACAATCAAGAAGTTATGTTCTTGTGGATTGCATCCCACTTGGAATATTAGGAAATGAGGAAGCAGATAGGGAAGCCAAAAATGCAACTTTGCCACCTCCAGTGGAAGCATTTCCAATGCCTACAGAGATGCTCATATTTATTTTTTAGCAGTCTAACTGTGAAATGGAAGCAAGACTGGACCGTTAAAACATTCAGCAAACTCCACATAGTTAGGAAAGGCTTCACAAAACCCTGCACCTTGCAGTCTCTAAAAAGAAAAGATTAATTGATTATATCACGTTTATGAATTTGCCATTCACGGTTATCCCAATCCTTTTACCAAAGTAAATGCTCCTCTCTGAGAGATCTACAATTGCCGTATCACCATCGAACACCTTTGAGGCAGTATTTGTAACAATTGAATAGTTTCAATTAAGTTATATAATATATAAATTCAATAACAGCCCGCCTTAAAACAATATGTATGTAATAATTTAAAATGTAAGTAACAGTCATTGCATATGTTTATATTATTGTAAACATTACGTAATTTGATATTGTAAGAGCTGTGAGAATAATAAGTTTAAGGTTGCTAATAATGAGGTAACAATGAGGTAACCTTGAGGCAATAATGAGGTTGAGAGTTTAAATATTACTGGTCATTATTAGAGGAGCAATAATTTAAATTTTGAGGCAGTTTAAAAATAGCCAATCAACAGCCAGAAAAAGCCTTAATAAAATGCAGTTATTCTATTGGACTAGGATTAGCCAATCAAAGACATGAAATACAGAAATTTAAAAGTTTATACGGTTGAAATCTTTTCAGTTGTTTGTAGACCTTGATGGCAGCCGGATGCGAGATGCGTTCTCTAGAGAAATATAATACCTATTCGTGTGAAACGAAAAGTAAGAATACGCGCTAAAAGTGTAAGTATTAAACTAAAGAATCTCACAGCTCTTGATATCAGTGAAGTGTTATTTAATTTGTGTCAAGAATTAATAAAAAAAAGAGTGAATTTAAACTTAAAATCTGTGTAAGCCTACAATCTTGTCGCACCACGCCCTGTCTAAGAGAAACGTGTCTCTAACAAATACTGACGCAGCCGAGGCAAACATAAATAATAATATTTAAATAGAAACAGTAAAAAATACATTTGGGGCGAAGGCTTCTGGAAACTATTTACTATACGTACAGTTGCAACTACTACAATTTCGGTTCCCCAACAGTTGAAGTATAATACAACTCCTACTTCAAATCGGCTTTTCATACGTAGCAGCATATTATTACGTAACAAACAATCCGCTTCAAATTGGCTTCCCAAACGTGGGGCTAACATCAACAGTAAATCTTCTTCAAATTGGCGTCCATACGTGGGACTAAATAAATAAACAACTCTTTCAAGACAATACCAACTTCACCTTAACACTAAATGCAGAAGTTGTACCATGGAGCGAAGAAAACATAACACACCTGAAGATATATTTTTAGCTTTAAACAACCCTACTCATTTCAAAAACATTTTCTTTTTTTTTTTTTTGCAAAACATCAAACGGTTTAACAATATTTAAATACCAAATAAAAATGTATAATAGGCAATGTGTTATACCGTTCTAGCTCTGTTCAAGACTTAGTAATGTAAAATATGTTTGTAACAATGTATTATAATTGTTGTATTACAATCCTTATATCGTATTACTGTAATCAGTGCAAAGTATACAATGTATTGTTATTCTACTCGTACATATGGATATAAGTCGCGATATTGTCACATCCATGGCTGGATGGACATAGGGGGAATAGCGATATCAGGGTGGAACATCTCAAGCTTGGCTTAATTTTACTTGCTTGGTTTATTAAGTTCAGATACTTGCAATGTTGAGTTTACATTGAAGGGGGAACAAGCTATAGTACATGTAAGAGCTTACCTGAAAGTACTTGTCGTGTGATGTGGACGGACCTGTGAACCCATCGTTGTAGATAGCAGATTAAGATGCTGACGGGCAGCGATTCGACCCTGTCTAGCATGTGTCGGTCTCCCCCGAGCAGCGCTCAGGCGCCTGCTTAAATAGGCAAGAACCGACTCAATCTTAATGACGTCTATATCCTGTTTGTGGTAAGCCGACGCCATACATAAGTATGATTGAGCGGAATTGTGTAGGATTGAGCGGAAACACGTGATCGGTTCTATGTTGCAAAAGGCAACATTATTCTAAGAATTTCCATGGGAAATGACGCAAATGAGGTAGCCCACATACATCCTGGCACGTACACATCTTAAGAAAGTTGCTTAAGGCAGAAAATGTAAAATACGATTCTATTAGAATTTAGAAGAATGAGCCATATTAATGTTAAAATCCAAAGTAATGTAAAATAAACGAGTCCGTCTAACATCACATGCGACAATACTCCCCTGCTCTAAAATGACACCACCTGGTGGCGTTAAAACTATAAAAACAAATAGAGCAGAAATATAGTTCAAAGGGGTACCCAACATTGCAAAACAAACGAATACAATAGCGAAGTACAATAAGATATAAAGAAATACAAAGTTACATCAGGGCACTTAGGCAGCCCAGCACACTTGCTAGGTGCTAAATCAGATAAAAATTATAAAAATGAAGTATAGCCCTGCCTGCATGGAGGTAATAAACACTATACATTACGTGGCTGCAGAGAAAAAAACGTTAGGATTATATACGGGGAAAATGGAAAAGGAAGGAGGGTTACAAGGTGAGTCGCAGATCCAGCTCGAGCGAGGACAAGTCCCATCACGGCACATCACTGCATTGTCTGGTAAGTCTAGGACACACTGTAGCACTATGTCCAACGGCGGACCAAAAAGTGCAAGTTTATGCTTGTCGAACGCGCCTGCAAGGAATGTTTATAGAATTTCCGCACTGCCAGGAGAAGAGGAACACGAGTGCATGTGTCCTCACAGAAAGTCAGCAACGGCAGGGAAATCCGGCGGAAACCACGTAGATAGTGCGCGCTCGTAATCAGTTAAATACTGAAGAATGCACCTGAAGAGTCATTTTATCAGCGATGAGAACTGTTCATATGAATTCCATTGTTTTCTTATAGTTGAATATCATCGTGCATCCCGTACGCCGTTAAGTGTCCAGTGCGTCCCATGATGAAAATGAAGCCGTGAATTTCCTTGTTGTAGTCCTCGCGTCGAAGTGGCGACCATGCCGTAGCCATAAAACCAAAGAAAGAAATAAGGGTTAGGGATGGAACATAAACTAATTACAAGGGTACGTTAAATAACATTAGGGAAAAACAATCGGTGGGAAACAACGGAGGGGGGAATGAAAGAAAGGAAATATACAATGTGCCACTTAAATTATCAAACAAAAATATTAATCGAATTCACAGCTAAACATGTGAGAGGCAGGAGCAGGGTGAAACATCCATATAGCCAAGCCAGACAACATAAATGTCTGAAGGAGGGTAGACAAAAGTGTACAAAGTATTTCCAAGGCAACATAGGCCAAAAATTTCGTTAAAAGCTACTGTCACAAGACAGAGACAGGTAGGTACACGTATGTTTCACCTCACACCGAATACATAAAGTGTAACTTCGTTTCAATGAACATAACATAACAAAAGTTTAACATAAACGGAAAATTCCAGTTTCCTGTGTATAATAATAAATCATCAAAACAATTGATTCGTTGTGAAACTATAAGGTTGCTTAATTTTCTAATGTCAAGAACCAGGTGAACACATTGTTGTAAAGCTTAAAGTTGCCGAGGAGAACGAGGGAGAAAAAAAGACATTTTCATTCAAAAATGCGTATAAAAGGATGGGGGAAGTGAGAGAAAAGAAAAAAATTAATCTCTACCATCCCATGCCGACCATAAATGGACGGAAATAATGTGTAGAACAATTGACTCAAGGTAGCGCCCAACCACAATAATAACTCAAAAATGTGCGCAGAGTTACATTGTGAGGGGGTGTGCCTCAAAGTGAATGTCTAATGTATACACGGGTATTCAATGGGAAACGGTGGGTAGAAGTTCTGTAGTAAAAAGGAGGCGGGCCTGCCAAATCCGTAGGGAATAACAATGATTAAAAAAATTATTAACATACACAATAAAATACACCTGGCATTTCTCAAGCTTACAACCTGTGTTCAATTGGAGGTAAATAGAATAAGGAAACAGTCTACCTTTTACTAGGAGATCATACAACACAACAAAAATATGCAATGGCTTCCTAAGTGAAACCATGCAGAGAACAGATAAAGTGCTCAGGAGAGCTAATTGCAATTTATGCAATATTGCATATTAAAACAACAATAAATAGATTACATCATACATTACACAACTGTTATTTTAATATCTGGCACCCTGGGAGAGAAATAAGCAATACTGTCATATCCTAGAGGTTATCAGTATGAGGTATTTAGAAAATCAGCCCTTCGTGGAACCTATGCCACGTAAAAGAAAAATTATTGCTATGCATATGTAATTCATAGCCAAACACTCTATATCTCAATCATTTACTTCAGCATAAATAAAATAACTCAGTACCAATATCCTGATACTAATCATGTGTGTCTCTACACACACAAAATGAAATTCACTGTAATATCAGATTCGCAAGAAAGACTGATATCAATCAGAAAAATCGTAATTGCTGAATATTTGTAATCATATCCGTGCGCACGGGGAAAAAAACGTAGATATCAAAATCTACCCATGAACTCATTAATAAGTACATAAGAGCTCCAAAAAATAAAAATGCTAACGGAAACTGACGGTAAACCCGAGAGCGTAACGAGTCGGTAAAATCATCCCTATACTCTTATATTTCATACCATTAAACTAGGGGGATCTTATGATTCATCCTTAGTTAATGTTGAAATTTAAAATTCGGCTGTAAAACGTGTAATAAAATCACTGATAATCTCTAGGTATCTTTAAGGTTAATAATAGAACTCTCATATACATTTCTCAAACCATGACCAAGATAAGTTAAGCGGAAGTCGCTTCCGTATAAATTTCCCAAGAGGCACTCTCTGGGAGAGATGCTTCTCTCTATGAACAGAAATAAAACAGAATTATGCGTACCTTTAATTGTGAAATAAGTCCAAGGTGTGCTTCCAAAACTGTCGTCGGAAACTGACGATATATGGAAGAGTGTCCAATAACAGTGTTCGAAGAGCTTGTGTATAATTCAACCGTACTGGCATAGCAGTTGGCACATAAAACATTTCTGAAAACATAACTTGACAAAAATATTAAAACATATTCCATAAATAAAATATATGTCAATGAATATAAGCGATGTTGCGTAAGAAACTTATGTTTCCTAAATATCGCAATTAACAGGATGCTTTCCAAGCACTGTTTCCTGCATATAATTACTTGCGTATACCAGCCTGGTATAGCAATTATGTATTTACAGATTAGAATGATATATCCTCCTAAGCTGAGGTTGAAGTTAAGAACTAACCGAACGAAGTTCTCGCAACGCGGAACATAATTCAGGCAATATTTTCTTATTAATTAAATACATGTAGTGAAGTATTTAAGGTAACTATGACGTATGCAAAACATTTACATCGAATTCTCAAAATACGAGAAGAAATGTGTATTTATTTATTTTATAGGAGTTAAAGAACCCTTCTTTCTCCATAACACCAACATACTTAACATTAAATGGAAAAACATACTAGCATTACATCGGTTAGGTGGTATATTAAACATAAAGAAAGTTAGGTATAGTAGGAGAAATCGTCGTAATTGGTATTCTATCGTCCTTAATTTTGTTAGGAACCAAATTATCGTAAATTTGACATGCATTGAACAGAAAAATTCCATAGTTATAATTCGTTATTTATGAGACTTAAGTAGGAAAAATCCACGGATGTGGTTGTAACCACGGAGAAACTCCAGCAGCACCGCAAAATAGTTATAGCACGTCATATCGGCCGGAAATTTAACTCAAGGTGTCTGTATGCGCGAAGTTTTTCACGCAGACATTAAAGAAAGCAACATGAGTGATGTGCAACGTGTGTTGGCTGATTATGATGATGCAGTTGACACCTTGTGGCATTCCTCAAGAACCAGAGCGTCGCATCAAAATCATGTAAAACTGTGTGTCCATCACGTAAGTAGAATAGAATATTGTAATTCAAAATTGTAAGAGCCAGTTTCGAAGAACAGAGAAGAGTAAAAAGAATTTGAAAATATGTAAACCCATGTATCGCAGTTCTGAAAAATAGACATTACATTTCTGGGGGTAACATTTCAAAAGAATAAGTCCGTTTTAGAGTTAACGGTATTCCTTGACATAAGCACCGTTTGCAAAAAAAAAAAAGTTTAGAGAAATGATTATGTTGGTCCAAGGTGACTTCACACCGTGCATTTCCAGTGAAATCTCGGAATCGAAATTTTGTTGGAATGCAATAGTTGTTCACTTTAAGTGCTGCGTACCTAAGCAGAGAATGTAAGAATTGTAACCTCAAGCTGTTTCTTACTATATTAGTGAAGTGTAAGTAACCATACCTAATGATAATCACACATTATTAATAAGGACAAAGCTTATGGATCTGTGGTATAGCGTAAAGCTAATTAGTGTTCATATGTATAATATTGTGAGTTAGTGGCAGGAAGTAAGCAAAACAAATTATTGTCGCTGATGTGCAAGGAAGCAACTAAAGAGGCAGTGGAATACCACTTGCTGAATTTCGGAACCGAAATAATTATGAACATAAAGTAAACTACAAATTAAATCTACGAGTGACATCCGTAGTCTCGTAACAAAAATTGAAGGACTATTTAGTTTATGAGAGGGGGCAAGTATATCTGTACCTAGTGGTTGTTATCTATCATTAATAACTTCCGGTGGATAGACATTCCGCCGAATAGGAAATGGCGAGTGATCTTGTATCCTAATTGTTTCAGTGGCGTGCAATGTTGGCCAAAACAGATGTGTTGTTTACTTATATTTAATGCGTAATTGATAATGCGGTCTTTGTCTCGTTAGGTTTATGGGGTAGAAGAGTGAAGTGCAAGTATATAGAACTTTCTAGACGTCTCATCCGTCGATGTAATCGATATTCTATCACAATTAACATGATTAATCATTAAAATTTTGTGCTATTGGTTATTGAGTTAAGGGCTTACAATCATGGACTAGATATTTGGTGACTATATATGCATATGCGTATGGTATGGGAATAAATCATCGTTTGCATTAATGAATACTAAGAGCAATCAGTCGTAATTAAAAGTAATTTGGACTTAATGAATACAACAAACTTTAACATAATAAAAAATTATGGAAAATCATTTTCGCTGTCAATTTGTGCTATCAGTGATTTCCGTTTCAGTAGTCTTCTCTATATACTGAAGGTAATTTCAAGGGCGTGCAGCCATGAAAAAAAATTTAACAAAGATTATGGTTATCGAGTCATTTATAATTATGGTACGTACTACCAATGTTAGGATTGAGGTTATCATTAGTTTATAATTAGTAATGCTATAATTGTGATTATTATTAGTATTATTTGTGATACTACTGTGGTGTGATCAACAACAATGTTGATATTATTGAATTGGGTAATATTATTATTGCAGTTGCTATCATTGATTAAGTTGTTATTGGTATTATTATTATTATTATTATTGTTATTATTATTATTATTATATGCGTTGATCGTAGGATGTTGATTATTTATTCTTTGGTTTTCTTAATAGTGTTAGAACAATTTTATGAACATCCGCTACATATAATATTGGTTTAATCGATTATTGATGTACTCTGATATGAAAAAAATTATAGGAACTTAGACAATGATTATTATTTGAGCTTTTTAAAGTAAGAAGGAAAATTGTATTATTACAATTGTTGATACTAATATCATTCTTTAGGTATTTATTGAACATCATTATCCTATGCATATTTAAGTACATGCCTTTAACGCTTATCCTGGGTAATGCAACAGTAATTTTGTACAATTAAGAGTTAAGTACTGCTACAAGTATTAATAGGTAAAAGAACTGAGTCTTAAATTTTAAACTAAGGTAAAGCGGGGAAAGTGCATTGGTCAAATTGTACATTTGCCAACATTACTAGTAACCTAATGTTAATTTACATTCTGTATGTATATGCTGATTATTCTTATAAATGTACATCCTTAGGTGATCCTAAGGTGTTAGGTGTGGTTTCTCTTTCAGATTTTGAATCAGGAATAGCCTAAAGATTTTAATGTTTCTTATTAATTCTACTGCTATTGTTTTTCTTCTGCTTCTTATCTCTGTTTAACGTTTATATAGGTAATAGCTAAATTGCTTGGTGCTCTACACATTAGGGTCTGGGGTTCGAGGCTTGTTAAAGAACAGGGGCTTATGTTAGTGAGATATCCGAATGAGTGATCGATACGATGACTGATATGTGAAAGAGGAAGTGAATCATATCGGTCTATTCACTCTACCAATACTTTGTTTATCTTTTAAATGTATTTATTTAAGAGTCATCAATCATTGTTTGCACTTAAGGCTTTACTAACATCGTTATGTTATTATTTATTTATTTGAAATTAATGTCTGTTAAGTGGTTTATAGTACGGATATAGTCTGGAAACGTGAATTATTATTTTTTTGTATTTTTCTTACAAATATTATTATGTATTATTTATTTAACTACTTATTTATGTCTGATTAATGCTGGAGATAAATTATATTATAGACGGAGTCCGTTAAATCTGTTTTTAATTTATGAAAGGTTCACTTTTTTCTTTCTTTTTTTCATTTACACTTAGTTGCTTGCCGTTAGTACCTATCTTTGGTTACCTAGCTATATTGTGATTTCTTGTTCTCTACCATTTATGTACTGCTACTAGTATAATAGGTAGGGGACCTATTGTGGCTTTTTAATATAATGTAAAATAAAAGAAATGCAGTAGATAAAACTGTACTTTTACCACAATTAATACGAATTTACCGTTAATTATGTTATATATACACCTATTATCTTATGATCTTTAGTTTTTCTGAGATTAATTTCTCCTGAACGGTTTATAGTATGGGTATAACCTGGAGACATGAACGATGCTTTCGTTTCTTCTGGGTCCTGTTGTATTTCTTATCTTATAATTAACTGGCGATGTCTGTTGCACAATTTCATAAGGGCCATAGTACCTGTGTAATAACTTAGTTGATTTGCCTTTCTTACGTGTCGGGGTAAACAATTTCACTAGCTGTCCTGGTTGGAACTTAAGTGTTCGTCTCTTCCTGTTAAAGATTTGTTTATACTTATTCTGCTTGCGTGTTATGTTAGCTTTAGCAACTTCTCTAGCTTCTTTGATTCGAGTTTGTATTTGTTTGACAAACAGATTGTCGGTCGTCGCTTTCAATTGAACCTCTTCCGGTAATGTGGGATGTCGTCCGTAGAGTAGGAAAAACGGGGACATCCCTGTAGACTCTTGTCTACTGGTATTGTATGCAAAGAGTACGTGCGGTAGCGCCGCGTCCCAATCGTCCTGTTTCGTGGAGGTGTAATGTGATATCATGTTAATGACTGTCTGGTTTGCTCTCTCTACCAATCCATTACAGGCTGGATGATATGCCGTAGTGAAGGTAGATTGAACACCCATTAGTTTTAATAGTTGTTTCGTTACATCACTAAGAAACACTGCTCCTCTGTCGGATAGTAATTCAACTGGTGCACCGTGACGACATATAATGTTTTCAAGTATGAATTTTGCAACGTGCTCTATAGAACCCTTTGGGATAGCCTTTGCCTCCGTCCACTTGGAGAGATAGTCGGTAGCAATTAACCCCATTGTATTACCTCTTTTTGACCTTCTAAATGGGCCAATCAAATCTATACCCCATCTAGCGCCTACATGAGACACAGGTATAGGTTGTAAAAGTCCGGCTGGTTTAACATTTCGGGGCCCCTTACGCGATTGACAACTTGGACAACCCTTGACGTATTTCTCAATCTCTTTTCGCATTCCTATCCAGTAGTAACGCGAACTGATTTTGGTGAAGGTTTTGGTAAAGCCTAAATGGCCTGATAGGGGGTCATCATGACATGAAAATAAAATTTCATGCTTTAACTGTTCGGGTATCACCAACAGGTGCAACGGTCCTGAGGCTCCTGCATTTTTGCGGTATAGCACACCTGATTTCAAGGTGTAAGAGGCTGCCTGCCGCTGTAGTTTTGGTGAGCCCGTGTTCGGGTTTTCTAATGTAGTAATTAATGGTCGAAGTTGAGGGTCACGTTGTTGTTCTTGTGCAACTTGCACTGGCGTTAGCAAACAAGTGATAAGTTCGTCCGTTTGTTCAACTATATGGGGTTTAGGTTCATCAACTGGAAAACGGGATAGCGCATCGGCGTCGAGATGACGTTTACCCGACTTATACTGGATAGTGAGGTTATATTCTTGAAGTTTAAGTGCCCATCTAGCCAAACGTCCTGTTAGGTCTTTAAGATTTCGTAGGTAGCATAACGCATGATGGTCAGTTACCACATGGACGGGAAAACCATAAACATAGGGTCTAAAGTGTGTCAAGCCGTAAACAATGGCAAGTAATTCCAATTCGGAAATGCTATAGTTCTTCTCATGCTTGTTCAAAGACCTAGAGCAGAAAGCTATAGGGTGAAGTTGTCCATTTAATTTCTGTAATAGAGCCACCCCTATCCCGATAGTGCTGGCATCGACGCGCATTTCTGTATACGCTCCCCGCTGAAAATGACCGAGAACGGGGGCCTGAATCATCAGAAGCTTTAATTTATCAAAAGCATCTTGATGGCTTTGAGTCCATTCAAAGTCTTTGTTCTTTCGTGTGAGTTCGTGAAGGGGGCTCGCAATGGACGCAAAATTTTGTATAAACCTTCTGTAGAAGCTAAATAAGCCCAACACTTTGCGTACGTCACGTACGTTTTTAGGAGTCGGCAATTGTGTGATGGCTCGGAGTTTATCAGAATTCGGTTCAATTCCGTTAGCCGAGACTTCGAATCCAAGAAGTTTAATTCGAGACATTCCAAAGAAGCATTTTTCAGGCTTTAATTTAAAGTTGTGTGTTTGCAGTTTGCGAAATACTTCCTCCAAATTGTTAAGCAATTCGGGGAATGTGGATGCGAATACGACAATGTCATCGAGATAGACCAACGCCTTTTTGAATTTTAGATCACCTAGCAGCTTACTGGATATTTCCGAAAAGAAACTTGGGGCGTTGCGTAAACCAAAAGCTAATCTCTGGAAGCAAAAGTGGCCTTGATCTGTGCAGAACCCTGTGTATTGTTGGCTATTTTCCTCAATCGGGACTTGAAAATATGCACTGAGCAAGTCCAAAGTGCAATACCATTGAGAATTTCCCAAATAACTAAGGAGATCGTCAATAAGGGGTAAGGGGTAGGATGAAGTCGTTGTTACTGCATTTAACTTTCGATAGTCGACACAAAATCGCATTTCACCATTCTTTTTCTTGACTAAGACTACAGGCGCAGCCCAAGGGCTGTGCTCTTCCTTAATAATACCTGCGTCGAGCATCTCACGCACCTGGGATTGTATTATTTCTCTTTGTGCCTGAGATACACGATAGGGTCTTTGTTTTATAGGTTTCTCATCAGTGACTTGAATTTTAAATTCACCTATGTTAGTTTTTCCTAGCTCCTTTAATTGTGTAGCAAATACGTGTCGGTATTTCTGCAATAAAGCACTCAATTGTATTTGTTGGTCCTGTGTAAGTTGTGAATTAAAGTTAAAGTTTGCATTTTTAATGTCGACTGAGTGTGTATCTTTGGGAGACCAATTTGCAGCTTGTATTAGCGCTACTTCATGCGCATAAGCAAGAATGGTTCCCGCGAAAATTGATTTAGGCTCCATTGTATTATTGTGTACTGGGATGACACATTCTTTACGAGCTTCGCAAAAGATAGGGGATATTTGCAAATTTTTCTTCTGCATGATAGCTCCTTTTGGTTCTAAGAGAATTCTACCCATTACATTAGGAGGCAATTTCACTTTAACATTTACTGATGTGAAAGGGGGAATGCGAATATCTTGTATACAACACGCTTTGTGTGGCACCGCGGTTTCCTCGTTCGATTCCACGGTAATTTGTGACAATGGGCATCCTAATTTTTCGCCACAATGTAATTCTAATTGGGATGAGTCCGGAAGTTTAAGAGTAATTGTGTATGTTTCCAAGTCAATTAGGGCCTTATATCGGTTCATGAAATCCATGCCTAATAGGAGATCATGTCCGAACTCTTTAACAACAAGAACATCCTCCTCAAAGGATATGCCATTAATGTCGAAGCAAAGAGTGGTGGAATAACATACATCTAGTAATGTATTATCTGCTGTCCGTAGTATCAAATCTTTCGGAATGGGATGGGTGGGTGTGGTCACAAAATTTTGTTGTACTATACTGACTGCGCTGCCTGTATCAAACAGTATACTCACTGGTTGATTGTCAACCGTACCTTGTATAGTAATGACATTTACCGGCTGAATAAGTGCCGTCGTTTGTTTTGGTGTACTCTCGGTGATGGACGTAACGGAACTTATTCCCGTGACGTTCCTTGCCCGTTTGGGTGATGGTATTGTTGTCTGCAGTTCGGGGCAGTATGTCCTGTCCGTCTGCATTTAAAGCATGTGAAACTATCTTTTGGCATGCGACGGGAGGCATTAGGGCCACGCCATGTTCCTCTCGAGGCAACGTTAATACCGCCGCGTTGACTATAGCTACTACGCCCACGGCTTTGCCTAGTTGCATCATATTGCTGCGGAGCATTGCGAGGCGTGTCAACAATGGGCCTCTGGTATTTAAATTGCAAATTTTGCATTTGTTTCTGCATGTCACGAATTTGGCGCTGCAGTTGCTTTACGTCTGATCGTGGACTTGGTTGGCTGACCAGTGATACTGGTTTGGATGCGGGAGGTAGTTGGGCATCAACCCTTTTACCAGCCAGGTATCTGGCCGTTTCTACGCGTCGAACAACCTGTATAAGCTCTCTAATAGATTGTGGGTTCGAGGGGAGGACACTTTCTATTAACGAGGGTTTCAATCCGCGCACAATATGGCGAATTATTTCAGGTTCGGCCATGCCTGGATTTACCTGATCACAGAGAGCTAGTACATCATATATGTAAGTCTCTGTTGCTTCAGACAGGTCCTGCACTCTGTGACGTAAGCGGCATTCTAAAATATCATCATGCGCCGCTGGTACGAATGCTGTCTGCAGAGCATGTTTTAGGTCGGTCCATTCAAGATGCGGGTGACGGAGGGAATATATTTTGAACCAATTTGCTGCTGCGTCTCGTAAATAGCATGGTAAATATTGTAGTTTGTGCTTATCTTGCCAACCATTCGCTGTAGCTATGGTTTCAAAGTTATAGAGGTAGTTTCCAACGTCCTGACCGGTTTTGCCTTCGAATTTTCCAGGATCAATGAAAGGTCGTGCAAAAGGCACATTCGCGGTAATGACTGTTTTGCACTGGGTCCCTTCGGGAACCGAGGGTGCGGCCGACGTAGAGGCCGTATTCATTGCCATAATGTCTTCCGTCGAACTTGAACCTGAAGATGGTAACGTTTCAAAATAATCTTGTGACAAAACTGTGTTGTTCAGGTCACCCACGCTTAAACTACGTTCCTTTGGTGCAAAATACTGAATGGGAGTCAAACCTCGGAGTCGTCTACTAGATCTTACATGAAAATGGGACATATGCGCTTGATTCTGAGTGTGAGTGTTAGTATCCAAAATAGTCTGATATTCACGGATTAACTTTCTGATTTCGGTACTAATAGGGCTATCGTTAAGATACTTTGGTAATAATTCCATGCAAAGGAGAAAAGAACACATATAACACTGAAATAATACTTAGATAGTAAGCTGAATATTTAAAAAGAAGAACTTAATAACTAGAAAAATTTAAAAGTAGGTTTTCGGCATTAGGAGCCGCGAAAAAAAAACTGTAAACTTTTAAAATTGAGAGGCCGAAGATAGGACCTCACTTTTCAATTAAAATAATTTCGAAAAGCTGGCACCTTCGCCATATTGCCAACTCACTAATTAGAGAGGCCGGTGCCTGTACCATAAACATCTTATAAGGACTAAGAAACAGAGGTACGGGGTCGAACCATACTTCTCAAAAATAATTTACAGAAGCCGGCGCTCCACCATATTGTCACATCCATGGCTGGATGGACATAGGGGGAATAGCGGTATCAGGGTGGAACATCTCAAGCTTGGCTTAATTTTACTTGCTTGGTTTATTAAGTTCAGATACTTGCAATGTTGAGTTTACATTGAAGGGGGAACAAAGCTTACATGTAAGAGCTTACCTGAAAGTACTTGTCGTGTGATGTGGACGGACCTGTGAACCCATCGTTGTAGATAGCAGATTAAGATGCTGACGGGCAGCGATTCGACCCTGTCTAGCATGTGTCGGTCTCCCCCGAGCAGCGCTCAGGCGCCTGCTTAAATAGGCAAGAACCGACTCAATCTTAATGACGTCTATATCCTGTTTGTGGTAAGCCGACGCCATACATAAGTATGATTGAGCGGAATTGTGTAGGATTGAGCGGAAACACGTGATCGGTTCTATGTTGCAAAAGGCAACATTATTCTAAGAATTTCCATGGGAAATGACGCAAATGAGGTAGCCCACATACATCCTGTCACGTACACATCTTAAGAAAGTTGCTTAAGGCAGAAAATGTAAAATACGATTCTATTAGAATTTAGAAGAATGAGCCATATTAATGTTAAAATCCAAAGTAATGTAAAATAAACGAGTCCGTCTAACATCACATGCGACAATATGATCTAGTAGTCAAAGCGACTATAAATAAAGAAAAATAATAACAACAATAGTCGAGGAAATTTTTTCACAATACGGCTAAAAGAAGAAAAGACACCACGTATAACCATTAATTAATTTTTATCCGACAACAATACCAACGAATAAATGACAACCGTGTGTGGTAAAATATCCAATGTATTGGTATAATTAATAATTACCAAGAATAAACATGAGTTGATATGTAAAACATGAATACGGTATACTCCCCGTATAGCTACGTGTTAAGATACGCATTATTTATTAAAAGTCTAATATTTTTAATTGTTACTGAAAAGAATTAATAATTGTTTTGATAAAGTTATTAATATGAATTTGGACTCAAAATATTTTCATCGATAATTAGTGCTTGAGAATAAATACAATGAGTAAAACAAACCTTAATTTTATCAGTGTTGTCAACCAAACATACTAAAATACCCAACTGCACGGTAACTTGGAGTTAGGTGCAATGGTTTGCCGCATCAGACTTAAAAATCTATAGAAACTGAAAGTAGGGAACCCTGAGAAAGAGAACTCATCCGAGAAAGTTATGTAATAAAACCTATGCCACACTGTTACATAGGCACTGGTGCATCCAGAGGACAACCACTACGACCGGAAACGCGGAGCCATTTTTTCTACCGCTAAAAAATACATAAGACGATTTCTGTTTTTAAAAAACTATTAGACTTGAGAATTGAGTAAATATTTACTCTTATGTAAAGAAATTTTAGTAACTCAGTAGAATCATTCTCTAGCCGTATTTAACCTGGACATGCTTTTACTATGTTTAGGACATATGTACTCATTTTGACACTATTGTTATTTGTAGCGCCTTTACGGCGCATATTGCCTTCGGATATCTCAACTGGATATACGTTGCCTCGTTAATAGTACAAATGGTGTACCCCACCTTATTTCCAGTGGCAGCAATGGTTATAGTAAGCTACCCGATAAATGTAAATACATATATATATATATATATATATATATATAACGTCATCATATATCTGCGTATATACATCTGATTTGTGGCACTCACATGACTTTCTCTACTCTTGAATGAACTATTTTTAGAAACGCTTATTCTAAGTCCACTTCATGTTAATCGAGATTCGAGATAAACATTTCCAGAAACTACCTTATTGCTAATTTTCTTGTAGGTGCAATGGGGATTGGTAGGCTTTAAGGGATAGTCAAATCTTTTAAGAACTGGTTGCTATGTGGAGCATTCCATTCTTTTTGCATTTCCAGTACATAATAAAAAAAACAATAAGCAATAACGAATTCCCTTTTGAGAAAAACTAAGTATTGGGAAATTCAAACAAATAACAAGGAATGTCTAGGAAATGTTCAGCCTACCAAATATATGACAAATTGTGTGTTTTAACGAGATCTACATTTTTTGTGTAGAAACATGTCTATCTCTTTCAGTTTATCAATTATGCAAAAGCCATTCAGAATGAAGAGGACTTTTGGGGACATTCCCAGAAAATTCAAGATGTACATTTTACTTGTCATGAAAACATCTTAAATATGTGATATTTTAATCAAAATCGTTGGAGCTCTTTTTGAGAAAATAAAAATTTCCTAAAAATTTTTAATGCAAGGGGTAGTTTGGGGTGCGGGGGATGTTCTTGAAAATCTTGATGTCGCATCGCTGAAAGATACTGAACCAAAATATGAAGTCTTTTATTTATCCGACTTTTCGTTTTTGAGTTATGCTGTTCACAGAGACACAGACACACACACACACACACACACACACACACACCTTTTTTCTAAAAATGTTCTTTTGTGATTCAGGCGGCCTCAAAACACGATTTCCGTTGAAATATGGGTATCGAATTTTTGGGTGGAATACAATACTTTCCCTACGTTATACATAGTAGAGAAAGTACTAAAACTAAAATAAATACCCCTCACTTTTGGGAGCCTTTCACCTCACTTTGGTGAGGGAAAACGAAAGAATTATTGTGATGGACGTGTTGCCGTTCTCTTGTTCCGGATTCAAACCAGGGACATTCTTTGGCGACACTCCTTGAATGCTGGTGACGGACGACCTCATCAGCATTTGGTGCCAGCCAAACCATTGTCACAGCTGCCTAACTCTTACGTAGTGTGGCGTGTATTGTCACGCCAAACACATCATTGCGTCGTTGGCGATAGCATTGTTGGGGTAATTCTTTCGGCTTTGGGTTTGAATTTGTCTGGCGTTACGACTCGCCACCGTCTAGCTGGCGATCCTGGCCAGAGGTGGAGAGAGTGGGGGAAGTGAGTGTGTTGTGTGTTAGCGTCGCTTTAGGTTGAGTTTTGGGTCTGTAAGGTTGTATGTGAAATCGTGTGAATGTAGTCTCGTGTGGGCAGCATCTCCCTTCAATTTCTTCCTTTTTATCCTTTGTGTGAGATGTAGGTGCACCGTACTTACACTGAATAAACCATAGGTAATGTGATTAATGTGAAATTCTGTGTAGTTTGTTATAATTATCCCACGCTTGCTCTGGAATGCGTAGTTTAAGATTCTGGTCCTCTTGCTACCTCTGCAGTTATGCCTCCTAATGTGTATGCTAGGGTAACTAAATTTTAATATCTATCTGCAAAACTTTTGGCCTCACCCAAGTATATAACATTTTGTTCTTTAGATTTACTTCCAAGTTGGGCCACCTTTTTCTCTATACTGTAGATACACACTAATGCAAAATATTATCCGACCATTATTCTACCAGCCCCGTTCAACTCGACGACTAGATTCACTTTTCTAGTCCAACGTTTTCTCCACATAACACCGAACTGTTCTCAAAATAAACTACCAACTGTTTTGACGTAACCACTGTTGAAATTCTACATTTCGCCCGTGTGATTTAACTTCCAAAAATCTTGTAAAGTTGAAAGCGTTTTCTATTCACGTTTATCGTATGGGTAACTGCTATAGCTACTATCTGTTCAGTGACGTTTTAGCTAGTAGGAGGGGTTGCTTATCCCTGAAGTAAAGCTTTAGCTGGTGGGAGGGTACACAGTATGTTGAACTTCTGTCGCGCGTGGCGCATATGGTGGAAAACAGTCGAAAGTCTCTTTACCCCTCATTTTCCTCATGCTAAGTAAACCTGCCTCCTTCCAATAATTAAACCCCCACCTGCTTGGAAGAAGCTAAAATGTCGCAGAACAGACAGTGCTACTCTGTCTGCTTTCTACTCATTGTCCGTGACATTCTGACTTTGTTCTGACGCTTTGACTGACTTGGTTAATCCATCTGTCACCCCTTTTATTAACAAAAACAATTCACTTCCAAATTTCTGATAGCTCAAGAATGCCAACTTTATGTTGCACTCCCATTGCCCCAATCGCTCGCTTCGTGCAAGAACGAGGAGTCGAGATAGAAGAGAAAATCGTTCCTATCCCTTCTTCCCGTTACAAGTTGTGCATCAGAATCAATTGAAGGTAGATAATAATAAACACTTTCTCTTTAAGTTGTCAATAGGACAAAACACTGAAACTGATTTCCGGATGTGAAGGGTGTATAGCATAATCAGCCAACTACCTACTTTTTAAGATCAGAGAACAAGTCTCTCCTGCTCCTAACACGAAGCGAGGAAATCAGAGGGTAGTACTCGTATAGGACATGACAGGAAACATGAACGACAATAAGAGAAGGGCTTGGGAATTACATGTTGTGTTTGTACAGACGTAACTGTAAAAAAAAAATGTAGCTAGCAAGTCTGTTCCGCACCTCAACACACACTCACAGCTCTCTAACACCACTACCACATCATATAGGCTAGAGTTCACTGAATGTGGTAATACAATTGGCGAGAATAACGTAGCATATCTGAAACGTTTTGCTTGCACTCGCGCTCCATCGGAGCGTGCAGAATTAAAAAGGGATGCATTAACGACGACGCTTAAACGGAAAGCGGAGAGCATGTTGATTAGACGGATGAAAAATATACCAATTAAAACTAGGAAATGAATCGACTGAAAGGATGGTAGCTCAACATCTATCCATTAATTCTGGGAGAAAACATTTCTTGTATCGAAAATAAGGACAAAATGAAAACTTATTTGTAGTTTAAAACAGCTGAAATTTAAATGGAATTAATAATGGTTAAAACAGACATGCTCAAGGAAATAGATGTCTAGCGCAGTAAGTCTAAGAAGAAGCCTTGAAACTATGCGCTAACACAGAAAAAATAGTTTCGTTTTATCAGAGTATTCTGAATAAACCATATCAATGGCTCAATCTATCACGAAGCCCAATATCTTAGCTCAGAGTTTGGGTCCAATTTCGTTGTTTTGGTTTTAGGGAGATTTCTTATTTCACAGATGTCCGATTTGAAATGATCGAAGTAAAACCATTGCATAAAATTACTGCACGGCTAAAACTACTGTTCAGTGCCACCATTACAAGCTGATTTGCTGCCTTAACAGAATTATTATTATTATTATTATTATTATTATTATTATTATTATTATTATTATTAGTCGTCATACACCTGGTAGTATATGTTGGCAATAACAGTGGTGGTGGTGGTGGTGGTGGTGGTGGTGGTGGTGGTGGTGGTGGTGGTGGTGGTGGTGGTGGTGGTGGTGGTGGTGGTGGTGGTGGTGGTGGTGGTGGTGGTGGTGGTGGTGGTGGTGGTTGCGCTGATAGTAGTAGTAATTCTGAGTTAAAAATTATAATTTACTCCCTTCATGAAAACTTCATCAACCGCCACCGTGAAGTCAAAAACATAGAAATTAAACTCAGTTTTGCAAGGGGTCAGAGACAAGCATTTAAGAAGCGGTTTTCACTCTTTCTCTTCGCAGGTAACTGAGCCATGACTCGTCCCAAAGAAGTCTTGCTAAATAAAATGTCCTTGGTAGAGCAAAGGGGCGCGCCTATGTGTCGAGGGAGATGTCTATACTCAGTCCAGCCCAAGAATGAGTCCTGGTATAAACAAACGCACATACCTTCACTGCAGTACACCTTTCATGCAAATAAAATGCGCATTATCACACCTAGATGTACACTAGATGTATTATCACACCTTTTGCACTTCAAATAACAAATACAGTGAATAACCGTTGTATTTTAATGATACATAGTTAAATTTAAACATAACTTAAATAATTAACTGATATTCCTTAACCCGGCCATCAGCCAAAGGTTGTTTATTGGATCGAAGTATTGTTAACATCGCGGTCATGGCTGAGTGCGCAGCAGTTTAGAGCAATGTAATTGTTAAACATGGCAATGACAAATCTCTTAAAATGGTAAACATCGATAGTTATGAATTTATTCAACTACATGTTTGAGCGTTATGATACCCTTGCTGTTAAGGATTACATTAAAATTAACATCGGAAGCAACTGGTGTGTCAAGTGTCATACGCTTCAAGTTGCATAAATTGTTCTTAAACAATGGCCCCCTGCCATAGTTAAGGTGAAGTAATAAAATATATTTCATAACGTTTCTTAATCCATTCTTAAATTAGTACATTAAGTTTGTTTATCAAGTAAAGAGGCATATATTTCTTTAACACTCGTGATTAATATAAAATTGGTAGGTAATTATGACAATTTCTTGAGCTCCCGAAAATAAACAGCTGCGCTCCATGCGTTCACGAGATGTCAAGCGCGGAGTAATACTATGCGCATTGTTTATGTGCTGAGTCTAGGCTTCGGACATGACTTTAGGTTACTTCTACTATACTGCTATTTTGTGTACAAACGGGTGATGAGGAGAGAGGCAGTAATCTCGTGCGCTACTGAGTACTGTGGACGCTATAGGTATAGCTGGGCACAGATAAGTATACAATTCTGTAGTAAACTTAAGCTTTTATTACAAAGTATAAATAAGATGAACAAAATAATAAATCTGAACTGTGGCAGATGAAATAATCAGTTTCATGCGTGATTTACATGCCTGGACCACTATTACAATGGATTACAATATATTTTCTGATCGTATCAAAAGCAAAGCCTCTTTTCAAATTCAAGAAAGCTTATATCTTGAAAAGCTCCGTTCCACATCACATGGTGTTACTAGTGCTCCCACCTCTGGGAAACGCATGTATTTTCATTATTTAGAATAATCAAAGTTGAAATAGGACAATCTTAACAGTGAAGAAGTCAATAACTCCTATTATTGTAAGAAAGATAGTTAAGGATAATACACGCAGCCAAGCACAGAAAAGGGCGGAGAAACAAGTTATTATATGTGAAAGAAACAATCATTATAAAAAGTTACAATTCTTAGATTTGCATATTTATCAATTACATCTAAGTATTCCAAAGCTGCTGGGTCATATACTATGGACAAATTTTCAATCGTTTATGTACAGTAAACTTCAAAAGATTATGCAACAAAAAAGACCTTCACTTTAAAGAAGAAATTATTTAAACTCAGAGAAATTAACATGAACTATACCATATATAATTACTCTTCAAGATTAAAACCTGGCATAAATGCAGTAAATCAATCAAGTTATGCTTTCTCTGAGAAACAATTGCAATTGCTCAATTATGGTGGAAAAACTTGTATCGATTTTTCAAAAAACCCAGATGATTACATAGCTGATATACTTACAATTACTAATGGATTACCTGATTTTGATAAAACATTAATTAAAAGAAATGTGCCCCTATATTGAAAGAATTACAAACATGCAATAATAACAACTCTCAATTAAAGCTTGTTACAGAAATTAACAAAAAAAAACTGTGGTTTATGTTAAAGCAGATAAAGGAAATAATATTGTAATTTTAGACAAAGATGAATATCACAATAGGGTATTGAATTTGCTTAACTCTGAAGATTATAAAATGATACAGAAAAATCCTCTTAATAAATGTGTAAAAGATGTGAATAAAGCTCTTTCGAACAGTATGCTGATCCCAACATCTAAGAAAAAAGAATTCTTAAGGTTAACAACCATATACTACCTAAATTATACTGCTCCCCTAAAACGTACCAAGCAAATAACTGCATGAGAGCTATCATTAACAATATAGGTTCTCCTAATTATTTATTAGCAAAATGGCTTGTGAAAAAATATAATTCTTGGCAAAAATTTGAGAGCTTAAGCATTAAGAATTCATTAGAGGCCACTACAAAACTGAAAACTGCTTCACTACCTGAAGATGATATCTTAGTTCCTTTCAATGTATCCTCACTGTTTACTAATGTGCCTACTGAAAAACTACCTGAGTTAATAAGAAATTGGCTTTACACTTATGATACTGAAGATGAAATAGTTACAGAAATGATCAATTTAACAGATATCTGCATAAATCAAAACTTCTTCACTTTTGATACAAAAATTTATCAACAAACACATGGTTTGACTATGGGAAGTCCTCTATCATCTATATTAGCAGATTTAGATATGAGTTCTTTGGAGACAAAGCTTACTAATACTTATCCACACTTATTTAAGTTTTGGATAAGATATGTGGAGGATATACTAGCTATTGTTCCCAAGTCACAAATTCATATAGCTTTGGATCTATTGAACAATCAAGACATCTCCATTAAGTTTACTATGGAAACAGAAGAAAACAGTTGTTTACCCATGTTGGATATTTAAATTTTAATAATTAATAATCAGTTGGAATGTGGTGTATATCTTAAATCTACTCACGTTGACGATTATATTAAGAATAATTTTTGTAATCCTGTACAACACCAATATGCTGTTTTTCATAGCTTGATTCACAGACTTATCAATTTACTATTATCAAAATCAGAATATTGGAAAGAATTTCAACATATTCAACAAACAGCTCTAAAGAATGGCTTTGATCCAAAAACAATCTATAATATTGTCGCATGTGATGTTAGACGGACTTGTTTATTTTACATTACTTTGGATTTTAACATTAATATGGCTCATTCTTCTAAATTCTAATAGAATCGTATTTTACATTTTCTGCCTTAAGCAACTTTCTTAAGATGTGTACGTGACAGGATGTATGTGGGCTACCTCATTTGCGTCATTTCCCATGGAAATTCTTAGAATAATGTTGCCTTTTGCAACATAGAACCGATCACGTGTTTCCGCTCAATCCTACACAATTCCGCTCAATCATACTTATGTATGGCGTCGGCTTACCACAAACAGGATATAGACGTCATTAGGATTGAGTCGATTCTTGCCTATTTAAGCAAGCGCCTGAGCGCTGCTCGGGGGAGACCGACACATGCTAGACAGGGTCGAATCGCTGCCCATCAGCATCTTAATCTGCTATCTACAACGATGGGTTCACAGGTCCGTCCACATCCCGCACGACAAGTACTTTCAGGTAAGCTCTTACATGTACTATAGCTTTGTTCCCCCTTCAATGTAAACTCAACATTGCAAGTATCTGAACTTAATAAACCAAGCAAGTAAAATTAAGCCAAGCTTGAGATGTTCCACCCTGATACCGCTATTCCCCCTATGTCCATCCAGCCATGGATGTGACAATATGGTGGAGCGCCGGCTTCTGTAAATTATTTTTGAGAAGTATGGTTCGACCCCGTACCTCTGTTTCTTATTCCTTATAACATGTTTATGGTACAGGCACCGGCCTCTCTAATTAGTGAGTTGACAATATGGCGAAAGCTTTTCGAAATTATTTTAATTGAAAAGTGAGGTCCTATCTTCGGCCTCTCAATTTTAAAAGTTTACAGTTTTTTTTTCGCGGCTCCTAATGCCGAAAACCTAATTTTAAATTTTTCTAGTTATTAAGTTCTTCTTTTTAAATATTCATCTTACTATCTAAGTATTATTTGAGTGTTATAAGTGTTCTTTTCCCCTTTGCATGGAATTATTACCAAAGTATCTTAACGATAGCCCTATTAGTGCCGAAATCAGAAATTTAATCCGTGAATATCAGACTATTTTGGATACTAACACTCAGACTTAGAATCAAGCGCATATGTCCCATATTCATGTTAGATCTAGTAGACGACTCCGAGGTTTGACTCCCATTCAGTATTTTGCACCAAAGGAACGTAGTTTAAGCGTGGGTGACCTGAACAGCACAGTTTTGTCACAACATTATTTTGAAACGTTACCATCTTCAGGTTCAAGTTCGACGGAAGACATTATGGCAATGAATACGGCCTCTACGTCGGCCGCACCCTCGGTTCCCGAAGGGACCCAGTGCAAAACAGTCATTACCGCGAATGTGCCTTTTGCACGACCTTTCATTGTCCCTGGAAAATTCGAAGGCAAACCCGGTCAGGACGTTGGAAACTACCTCTATAACTTTGAAACCATAGCTACAGCGAATGGTTGGCAAGATAAGCACAAACTACAATATTTACCATGCTATTTACGAGACGCAGCAGCAAATTGGTTCAAAATATATTCCCTCCGTCACCCGCATCTTGAATGGACCGACCTAAAACATGCTCTTCAGACAGCATTCGTACCAGCGGCGCATGATGATATTTTAGAATGCCGCTTACGTCACAGAGTGCAGGACCTGTCCTAATCAACAGAGACTTACATATATGATGTACTAGCTCTCTGTGACCAGGTAAATCCAGGCATGGCCGAACCTGAAATAATTCGCCATATTGTGCGCGGATTGAAACCCTCGTTAATAGAAAGTGTCCTTCCCTCGAACCCACAATCTATTAGAGAGCTTATACAGGTTGTTCGACGCGTAGAAACGGCCAGATACCTGGCTGGTAAAAGGGTTGATGCCCAACTACCTCCCGTATCCAAACCAGTATCACTGGTCAGCCAACCAAGTCCACGATCAGACGTAAAGCAACTGCAGCGCCAAATTCGTGGCTTGCAGAAACAAATGCAAAATTTGCAATTTAAATATCAGAGGCCCATTATTGACACGCCTCGCAATGCTCCGCAGCAATATGATGCAACTAGACAAAGCCGTGGGCGTAGTAGCTATAGTCAACGCGGCGGTATTAACGTTGCCTCGAGAGGAACATGGCGTGGCACTAATGCCTCCCGTCGCATGCCAAAAGATAGTTTCACATGTTTTAAATGCAGACGGACAGGACATACTGCCCCGAACTGCAGACAACAATACCATCACCCAAACGGGCAAGGAACGTCACGGGAATAAGTTCCGTTACGTCCATCACCGAGAGTACACCAAAACAAACGACGGCACTTATTCAGCCGGTAAATGTCATTACTATACAAGGTACGGTTGCCAATCAACCAGTGAGTATACTGTTTGATACAGGCAGCGCAGTCAGTATAGTACAACAAAATTTTGTGACCACACCCACCCACCCGATTCCGAAAGATTTGATACTACGGACGGCAGATAATACATTACTAGATGTATGTTATTCCACCACTCTTTGCTTCGACATTAATGGCATATCCTTTGAGGAGGATGTTCTTGTTGTTAAAGAGTTCGGACATGATCTCCTATTAGGCATGCATTTCATGAACCGATATAAGGCCCTAATTGACTTGGAAACATACACAATTACTCTTAAACTTCCGGACTCATCCCAATTAGAATTACATTGTGGCGAAAAATTAGGATGCCCATTGGCACAAATTACCGTGGAATCGAACGAGGAAACCGCGGTGCCACACAAAGCGTGTTGTATACAAGATATTCGCATTCCCCCTTTCACATCAGTAAATGTTAAAGTGAAACTGCCTCCTAATGTAATGGGTAGAATTCTCTTAGAACCAAAAGGAGCTATCATGCAGAAGAAAAATTTGCAAATATCCCCTATCTTTTGCGAAGCTCGTAAAGAATGTGTCATCCCAGTACACAATAATACAATGGAGCCTAAATCAATTTTCGCGGGAACCACTCTTGCTTATGCGCATGAAGTAGCGCTAATACAAGCTGCAAATTGGTCTCCCGAAGATACACACTTAGTCGACATTAAAAATGCAAAATTTAACTTTAACTCACAACTTACACAGGACCAACAAATACAATTGAGTGCTTTATTGCAGAAATACCGACACGTATTTGCTACACAATTAAAGGAGCTAGGAAAAACTAACATAGGTGAGTTTAAAATTCAAGTCACTGATGACAAACCTATAAAACAACGACCCTATCGTGTATCTCAGGCACAAAGAGAAATAATACAATCCCAGGTGCGTGAGATACTCGACGCAGGTATTATCAAGGAAGAGCATAGCCCTTGGGCTGCGCCTGTAGTCTTAGTCAAGAAAAAGAATGGTGAAATGCGATTTTGTGTCGACTATCGAAAGTTAAATGCAGTAACAACGACTTCATCCTACCCCTTACCCCTTATTGACGATCTCCTTAGTTATTTGGGAAATTCTCAATGGTATTGCACTTTGGACTTGCTCAGTGCATATTTTCAAGTCCCGATTGAGGAAAATAGCCAACAATACACAGGGTTCTTCACAGATCAAGGCCACTTTTGCTTCCAAAGATTAGCTTTTGGTTTACGCAACGCCCCAAGTTTCTTTTCGGAAATATCCAGTAAGCTGCTAGGTGATCTAAAATTCAAAAAGGCGTTGGTCTATCTCGATGACATTGTCGTATTCGCATCCACATTCCCCGAATTGCTTAACAATTTGGAGGAAGTATTTCGCAAACTGCAAACACACAACTTTAAATTAAAGCCTGAAAAATGCTTCTTTGGAATGTCTCGAATTAAACTTCTTGGATTCGAAGTCTCGGCTAACGGAATTGAACCGGATTCTGATAAACTCCGAGCCATCACACAATTGCCGACTCCCAAAAACGTACGTGACGTACGCAAAGTGTTGGGATTATTTAGCTTCTACAGAAGGTTTATACAAAATTTTGCTTCCATTGCGAGCCCCCTTCACGAACTCACACGAAAGAACAAAGACTTTGAATGGACTCAAAGCCATCAAGATGCTTTTAATAAATTAAAGCTTCTGATGACTCAGGCCCCCGTTCTCGGTCATTTTCAGCCGGGAGCGTATACAGAAATGCACGTCGATGCCAGCACTATCGGGATAGGGGTGGCTCTATTACAGAAATTAAATGGACAACTTCACCCCATAGCTTTCTGCTCTAGGTCTTTGAACAAGAATGAGAAGAACTATAGCGTTTCCGAATTGGAATTATTTGCCATTGTTTACGGCTTGACACACTTTAGACCCTATGTTTATGGTTTTCCCGTCCATGTTGTAACTGACCATCATGCGTTATGCTACCTACGAAATCTTAAAGACCTAACAGGACGTTTGGCTAGATGGGCACTTAAACTTCAAGAATATAACCTCACTATCCAGTATAAGTCGGGTAAACGTCATCTCGACGCCGATGCGCTATCCCGTTTTCCAGTTGATGAACCTAAACCCCATATAGTTGAACAAACGGACGAACTTATCACTTGTTTGCTAACGCCAGTGCAAGTTGCACAAGAACAACAACGTGACCCTCAACTTCGACCATTAATTACTACATTAGAAAACCCGAACACGGGCTCACCAAAACTACAGCGGCAGGCAGCCTCTTACACCTTGAAATCAGGTGTGCTATACCGCAAAAATGCAGGAGCCTCAGGACCGTTGCACCTGTTGGTGATACCCGAACAGTTAAAGCATGAAATTTTATTTTCATGTCATGATGACCCCCTGTCAGGTCATCTAGGCTTTACCGAAACCTTCACCAAAATCAGTTCGCGTTACTTCTGGATAGGAATGCGAAAAGAGATTGAGAAATACGTCAAGGGTTGTCCAAGTTGTCAATCGCGTAAGGGACCCCGAAATGTTAAACCAGCTGGACTTTTACAACCTATACCTGTGTCTCATGTAGGCGCTAGATGGGGTATAGATTTGATTGGACCATTTAGAAGGTCAAAAAGATGTAATACAATGGGTTTAATTGCTACCGACTACCTCTCCAACTGGACGGAGGCAAAGGCTATCCCAAAGGGTTCTATAGAGCACGTTGCAAAATTCATACTTGAAAACATTATATGTCGTCACGGTGCACCAGTTGAATTACTATCCGACAGAGGAGCAGTGTTTCTTAGTGATGTAACGAAACAACTATTAAAACTAATGGGTGTTCAATCTACCTTCACTACGGCATATCATCCAGCCTGTAATGGATTGGTAGAGAGAGCAAACCAGACAGTCATTAACATGATATCACATTACACCTCCACGAAACAGGACGATTGGGACGCGGCGCTACCGCACGTACTCTTTGCATACAATACCAGTAGATAAGAGTCTACAGGGATGTCCCCGTTTTTCCTACTCTACGGACGACATCCCACATTACCGGAAGAGTTTCAATTGAAAGCAACGACCGACAATCTGTTTGTCAAACAAATACAAACTCGAATCAAAGAAGCTAGAGAAGTTGCTAAAGCTAACATAACACGCAAGCAGAATAAGTATAAACAAATCTTTGACAGGAAGAGACGAACACTTAAGTTCCAACCAGGACAGCTAGTGAAATTGTTTACCCCGACACGTAAGAAAGGCAAATCAACTAAGTTATTACACAGGTACTATGGCCCTTATGAAATTGTGCAACAGACATCGCCAGTTAATTATAAGATAAGAAATACAACAGGACACAGAAGAAACGAAAGTATCGTTCATGTCTCCAGGTTATACCCATATAATAAACCGTTCAGGAGAAATTAATTTCAGAAAAACTAAAGATCATAAGATAATAGGTGTATATATAACATAATTAACGGTAAATTCGTATTAATTGTGGTAAAAGTACAGTTTTATCTACTGCATTTCTTTTATTTTACATTATATTAAAAAGCCACAATAGGTCCCCTACCTATTATACTAGTAGCAGTACATAAATGGCAGAGAACAAGAAATCACAATATAGCTAGGTAACCAAAGATAGGTACTAACGGCAAGCAACTAAGTGTAAATGAAAAAAAAAGAAAAAAGTGAACCTTACATAAATTAAAAACAGATTTAACAGACACCGTCTATAATATAATTTATCTCCAGCATTAATCAGACATAAATAAGTAGTTAAATAAATAATACATAATAATATTTGTAAGCAAAATACAAAAAAATAATAATTCACGTTTCCAGACTATATCCGTACTATAAACCACTTAATAGACATTAATTTCAAATAAATAAATAATAACATAACGATGTTAGTAAAGCTTTAAGTGCAAACAATGATTGATGACTCTTAAATAAATACATTTAAAAGATAAACAAAGTATTGGTAGAGTGAATAGACCAATATGATTCACTTCCTCATTCACATATCAGTCATCGTATCGATCACTCATTCGGATATCTCACTAACATAAGCCCCTGTTCTTTAACAAGCCTCGAACCCCAGACACTAATGTGTAGAGGACCAAGCAATTTAACTATTACCCATAGAAACGTTAAAATCTTTAGCTACTCCCGATTCAAAATCTAAAAGAGAAACCACACTTAACACCTTAGGATCACCTAAGGATGTACATTCATAAGAATAATCAGCATATACATACAGAATGTAAATTAACATTAGGTTACTAGTAATGTTGGTAAATGTACAATTTGACCCAATGCACTTTCCCCGCTTTACCTTAGTTTAAAATTTTAGACTCAGTTCTTTTACCTATTAATACTTGTAGCAGTACTTAACTCTTAATTGTACAAAATTATTGTTGCATTACCCAGGATAAGCGTTAAAGGCATGTACTTAAATACGCATAGGATAATGATGTTCAACAAATACCTAAAGAATGATATTAGTATCAACAATTGTAATAATACAATTTTCCTTCTTACTTTAAAAAGCTCAAATAATAATCATTGACTAAGTTCCTATAATTTTTTTCATATCAGAGTACATCAATAATCGATTAAACCAATATTATATGTAGCGGATGTTCATAAAATTGATCTAACACTATTAAGAAAACCAAAGAATAAATAATCAACATCCTACGATCAACGCATATAATAATAATAATAATAATAATAATAATAATAATAATAATAATAATAATAATGATAATAATAATAATACCAATAACAACTTAATCAATGATAGCAACTGCAATAATAATATTACCCAATTCAATAATATCAACATTGTTGTTGATCACACCACAGTAGTATCACAAATAATACTAATAATAATCACAATTATAGCAATACTAATTGTAAACTAATGATAACCTCAATCCTAACATTGGTAGTACTTACCATAATTATAAATGACTCGATAACCATAATCTTTGTTAAAGTTTTTTTTTTCGAATGGCTGCACGCCCCTGAAATTACCTTCAATATATAGAAAAGACTACTGAAATGGAAATCACTGATAGCACAAATTGACAGCGAAAATGATTTTCCTTAATTTTTTTATTATGTTAAAGTTTGTTGTATTCATTACGTCCAAATTATTTTTAATTAAGACTGATTGCTCTTAGTATTCATTAATGCAAACGATGATTTATTCCCATTCCACGCGCATATGCATATATAGTCACCAAATATCTAGTCCATGATTGTAAGTCCTTGATTCAATAACCAATAGCACAAACATTTAACGATTACTCATGTTAATTTTGATACAATATCGATTAAATCGAAGGATTAGACGTCTAGAAAGTTCTATATGCTTGCACTTCACTCTTCTACCCCATAAACCTAACGAGACAAAGACCGCATTATCAATTACGCATTAAATATAAGTAAAACACACATCTGTTTGGCCAACATTGCACGCCACTGAAACAATTAGGATACAAGATCACTCGGCATTTCCTATTCGGCGGAATGTCTATCCACCGGAAGTTATTCATGATAGATAACAACCACCAGGGGGTGTCATTTTAGAGCAGGGGAGTATTGTCGCATGTGATGTTAGACGGACTTGTTTATTTTACATTACTTTGGATTTTAACATTAATATGGCTCATTCTTCTAAATTCTAATAGAATCGTATTTTACATTTTCTGCCTTAAGCAACTTTCTTAAGATGTGTACGTGACAGGATGTATGTGGGCTACCTCATTTGCGTCATTTCCCATGGAAATTCTTAGAATAATGTTGCCTTTTGCAACATAGAACCGATCACGTGTTTCCGCTCAATCCTACACAATTCCGCTCAATCATACTTATGTATGGCGTCGGCTTACCACAAACAGGATATAGACGTCATTAGGATTGAGTCGATTCTTGCCTATTTAAGCAAGCGCCTGAGCGCTGCTCGGGGGAGACCGACACATGCTAGACAGGGTCGAATCGCTGCCCATCAGCATCTTAATCTGCTATCTACAACGATGGGTTCACAGGTCCGTCCACATCCCGCACGACAAGTACTTTCAGGTAAGCTCTTACATGTACTATAGCTTTGTTCCCCCTTCAATGTAAACTCAACATTGCAAGTATCTGAACTTAATAAACCAAGCAAGTAAAATTAAGCCAAGCTTGAGATGTTCCACCCTGATACCGCTATTCCCCCTATGTCCATCCAGTCATGGATGTGACAATATGGTTAAACGTTATACATATAAAAACAGTTACAAGAGATCAGCACCCTAAAGAATATTAAAGAACCGCCATCAGCATTTAAGAAATGTACTTATCATCCTAAACTATTCAAGAAATTTGAAAACATTTTCAAGACCTACGGAATAAAGCTAGCTCCACAGAATTGATTCAGTATCAATAATTTGTTAAAAAAGCCAAATGTCAATGTAAAGACAAGAAAACTCTTTCTGGTATATACAAAATTAAATGCGATCACTGAGACAAGTTCTACATCGGAAGAACAAAACGTAAACTTTCAAACCGCCTTAAAGAACATCAAAGAAACATTAAATTAAAACAAACGACAAATCAGCTGTGTCCCACCATTTTTGGAGTACACAACATGAAATTGGCGAAGACATCGAACTATTAAAACCCATACATATTGCATCTATGTTGGATGCTTGGGAAAAAATATTTATCGTTAAAAATAAATTACATGTTATACATTTTGAAATTCCGCCGTTAGATGACGTCACCCGCCTTCTGGTTCACGTTCAGAAGAAAACAGATCAAGATGGAGCTTATCCCACTTCTAGTTCTACTAGACTACAAGAGATGTCGGTACAGCAGCCATCTGGTTCGCCTTCAGCAGTTATAAAAACTACCATCTGAGGTCCTTCCATTCGTCCACATTGGTTAGATATAATTTGTGTCGGGGAGCGAGTGTCAGTCGGCTCCAAATTCCTGCAGAAGATGAGACCTTGAAGTCTCGAAACGATCGTCCAGATTTTACCATCATGATGTAAGTGAAGGCTTTTAGTATCATTCGACTCATGAATCCATTTAGAATAATGTTATTATTAAAATTAATGATATTATTGTCTAATAGGGCACATAATTGCATATCCGGATTTTTATCTAAAACACCCTTCAATTTCTGCTGTGCTATTTCAGCAGCAGAACATTTGTCTACTTCTGTAAAGTGTTGTGTCAAATTATCGACAAGTTTCAAGAACTCTGGTATTGCCATCTATGACAAAGACAAATAAAATTTGCGTAAAGTAGACTCACAAGGAAATTTCATAGCTACACATTTCTCCAGAAGCGTTTTAAAATCAGAATTTTGCAGCTTATTAAATAGGATATTTATGCTTTCCATCATATCAGATGAACCCCTGTAAGCTTCGGTTTGGCTACATGAGTTCGTGGTTTCTGATGTGGATAATATATCCTCATCCCCTCATTTCTAGGAAGCAACCTAATATTTTGTGAGTGTTGTTTTAGATTTACAGTGTCTTACAATAAAAACCCTCCTCTCTCCTTTGATTTCAATGTGGCATACTTTACAAAATATATTTTCCCCTCTTATATCAAATACTCATGTGCATATTCATTTATAAGTAAGACACTCTTTTTACTTGCATTTTTTTCCCGCATGTTTTGTCAGCTATCAACATCGTAACTTCAGAACAGGCTGTATATACACTCATCGCTTGCTTAGAGCGAATGACTGGCAGTGCTTGGGGAGAGGGAGCTCTCGTTGAAACCCTGTGCGCACGTAACTGTTTTCCAGTCAAAGTGCAACGAAACAGCAACCGTGTCCGAAGCCTAGTGCTGACCCATTCTCGAGCCGGTAAGACCAGTAGAAAGTCGCCGGGGACTGAAGGGCAAGAGTGATAACATGCATCCGTACGTCCTTTGCATTGCATATCTGTAAGGTGCTATCAACTATTTAAAGACAAATAACCACTTGAATCATATAGTACTTTATAGTGCTTTAGTACCCCTGTGAGTTACATTCGGAGCAGTCATATTTGCGTCACACTGTGCTAATGGCCTATCAACGTGAAAAGGACATATATGTTTACGGAGAACGTTTATAGGTAATGTTATTAAAAGTGTGTGATCAAGAAACAAAGAACAATTTGGCTAGAGTTCTGATTCATTCTACAGAAGTATACAGGAGTATACCTATACTTCTCTGGTTAAACGTGCCCGGTGCAGGTTTACTTCCTATGCATACACCTGGAGAATGTTGACAACGGCCAAGTAACCGAAATGTGCATTCGATGGTTTTAATTTATGATGTGTGATACGTAGAACTATTCAGGAGTTTTACTCTATGTAAAAGGTAGTGTCTATATATCAAAAGCTATTGCCGTGAATGAGGGAAAAAGTATTTTTCAGGTGAAACTGTACTTTATGTATAACATCAAATAACTGTAATTATACGTTCAGTGGGAAACATACTTTTTAGCAATACAACAGGGAAGCTAGGAGCTAGGATTTGTGTAGAACGTTCAGGTTTTAGGAATACGTGACTTATCTTGTAATCGCATTAGTTCCCATAGGGGCATTTACGTTTACTGCTAAGTGTGGGAATTTCTGTAATATTTTTCGACCAATAGGAATATGATATTTATTATAAAGAAATTACGTCATTGAGTAGTATTCAAGAAAGGTGTAGTGTTACTTGAAACACAAAATTATATGGCGAGATCTTGTATACAAAAGTGAGATCTCTCTCAATCTGAAAGTACGCGAAAACTTAAGTTAAATTGAGTTTTATTTATGAACGCTCTTCAACTACTATGGTTCTTAGCGTCCCATTCTATATGGGGCGCGAAACATTTTCTCAGAGGCTCTTTATTGGGCTTGAGGTTCTTGCACGTGCCGTAAATCTACACCATGTGACCACAGACTTTATTTCCCCTCCAAAGGAAGCCATCTTAAAGATTTTAACGCCCGTAAATCCATCGCCCTTGAACCCACGACCTCGGAAACCGGAGGTACCTCTAGACCATCAGTCACAATACGAAATTACGCGAAGGCGGGCATGACTAACTCATACACTGCAAGTACGCGAAGACGGACATGTAACTCAGTAAATGTACGCGAAGACAGTTATTTAAAGCACAGCCCGTAAGGGTGTGATGCTACGTAGGGCCAGTGAAAGTGGAATATTTTAAGTGACGATAAAGGAAGTTTACCAGTGTGAGCGAATAAAGTTCTGTAGCCATAAGTGACATCTTGATTGAACATCAGAATACAACGACCTGAGATAAGAAACCCACCATTCCACCAACGCACCTCTTTTATCTCTCCCTCTCCATTCCCTGCCTCAATGGTCTGTTAAGACGTTGCGGGAACTACTGCAGCAGCTGAAGTTTCGATGGTGAGGGCAAAAGTAAACGGAAGCTTCTTATCGAGAGACCAGATATTGTACTTAGGCGCTCACGGTACTTAGGAAAATTAAGCAGCTTCGTAGTGAGGGAAATCCAATAATTTATTTGGCTAAAACATCGATAGGAAGCTCGTCTTTTATCAAATATAGTCAGAGTATGACCTTATCGACGTTTGTGCTAATGGAAATGTAGTTAACTACTTAATAATAGTAATTATTCTTTCACACAAGCCGTGTGTAGCACAAAGCTGGAAAGGTAAAACAATCTGATTCTACCTCTCCAACCTTGTCCGACACATGGCTTATATGAAAGAACAATTAATTAGCATTGCTTAACCAAATAGTTGGTTAAAATATGAAGCCCGGGACTTAATGACATTGTAAGTCTGCATTGGGATGTCACCTCAAAATGAATGAGATCTTCTTGTGGTTTACCAGGAACAACTGCGAGTCACTTGGGGAACTTAGAGTCATTCCGGTATATTGCCTTGGTGGCTTAGTTGGTTGGAGCAGCCGGACGGAAGCTGGAGGATCCGTGGCTCAAATTTCGTCAATGACATTGAATTTTTAAGTCTGATTTTGCTTTCCGAGTTATTAATTATTTCTATAGGTTCTCGAGCGGTTTTCCAAAAGAACCAGTATTGATTTACAAAGCTGAGTGTCAGTTTGTAGTAGTTGATTATAATAGTATAAACAACTGAATGGTGAAATTTTGAGAAATTCGTCAGTGATAAACAAATACAAAATCTACCAAATGCTGTTCTGGAAGTGGATAAAGTTCCTTCTCAGTGCGCTGTTAAGTCTGAAATGGTGTGAAAAGGTATCCCTTAAAATAAACCAAATAAATCCTGTGACGTTACAGCCCTTGAAGGGCCAGGACCTGACAATCCGACTGTCAGCCTCGCACCCACTTGCGCACGACAGAGGTGGGCGGTCATCCAACCGATATGAGGAGGGGATGTGTTCAGTATCACGTATCTCGAGCCGGAAAGTTGTTCTCGTGACCAGGATCGCTGCCTGTCGCAGTTCCTCACTTTCCTCACGATGGTCCTACACCCGGAATTAAAATCCGCACCCAATGGTTGGGATCGAAACTAGGAGCATTCCAGCGATCCACGCTCTAGCCCATAGCGTCACGATGCAGGACCAAACGAAATCCCTTGCGGAATTAAAATGGAAAGAAAGAACTGTATGAGCTCATAAGGCAAGAGAAAAAAGTATTCCAAATAACTGACCTCCTTTAGAAACATGGACATACTGTTGTGAGATTGCTGCCTTATATGTGTGACCTTAACGCCATAACGAAATTAAAATACTGCATTCGGGGAATTTTTATGTCACGCTTAAAGAACTAGCCACACAGGGACTTGAAGTCATGACATCACAGGACCAGGGACTTTACTGTTTGGAGAAACTAGAACAAGAACATTGTATTTGTGATTACATTTGACGAATAAGATACACAATTATTATAACTGAAAACCTAATGATACAGGTGAAGAGAAATTCAGTGACAGATAATTCCGCAAACCGGAAAAGGAATCTCCGATCCTCAGCTTGCTGAGCTGCAATTTTCTTATCTAACGTTAGTGGTTGGTAGTACTGATTGCTTCTCAGGATATTTAGAATCTACGGTACTAGGTGTGAGCCTATGTTTTCTATTAGACATATATTACACTGATGTAATACTCGAACCTGATCCACTGTGCAGCTCATTCTCCAGCAGAATACTTTAGCTGGTGCATTCCATTCACGGCTTTTCTGCTGGAAGGGAACTAGTACATAATTATTTTCTGGGTCGGCAATAAACATTTGTTAACCATAGTGAGGATCAACGCATTTTTCCTTAACAGTTTACTTCACTATAAAGCTAGAATAAGCTCCGTTCCTAATGTGTGTACTTTTTATGGCAGTTTATTGACTAACATGCTGCTGTTAATGCAAGTATCGTTCATATGAATCTGGGTGTTTATAGAAGCAATATAAAACTGTCATGAGAAAAATTTAGAAATCTGTTACGTAATCTAAATTAATGAAACAATGACTTTAAAATTATGTTGAATAGAGAAGAAGGTTTCCAAAGAAATTTAGATGTTAAATAATAGCAAAGTTTTAAAAAAGTCACTTTTCAATGTATATCAGGCTAAAAACATTTGCAACAAAGAAAAGAAATGACTTGATTTATATCATGTGTGGTGGTGCTGTGCGCCAATTTGGTGGCACGGGATTTGCAGGAATGGTGTCAGGTTCGATGCCAGCTCAGGGACTTGAATGGATCTTGGATCTAGGGTTAGTGGTTAATACGACTGGTTCATCTTCCTTCCCGTTTATTTCCCGTCACCGTTTTAAAATTTGACTCCTAACATTACCTCGCCACACGCACGTGCATTTCTTTACTGCTGTGCTTCATACAATCGCGCCTATCCGCCGATACTCGTATTTGTTTTCATAACAACCTCCAAGGAAATACCACGAACAAGTGCCTTTTAAACCCTCCTGTGGATTTACTTCGAAGTTTTCCTATCCCTCCATTTCGTTATCATATGATTTTTACCTCCCTTCTTATTGGTTGCTTACATCAAGTTTCCCCCTGAACTCGAATACTTACAGCTTTCAGAGCACTGGCCTTTTCTACGCATCTGTTTTTCAGGCGACCTAACGGTACACTAACAAAGCGTATTCTGTTCTCACTTGGATATAATGGAGGAGAAAACACAACCCCGTTTCCTGCCTGCTGCTGGAACTGTCTTTTCAACCCATCTTCACCTTTACAGTAATACTCGTTTCCCAGTCTTATTTTATAATACCATTCCTACTAGCATTAATATTTATTTTCCCTATGGTTATCATTTTATATTTAGCTACGCAGAATGTACTGTCTCACATGACAATCTGTTACCCTAGTGCTGCAAGTGAGTCTTTACATAGAGCAGAAACATTAAACTCACATGAATACAAAGAAAGGCACTTAACAGGTGACATGTGTTGAGCACGATGGAGCCTAACGCGGTTTTCCTTTGCCTATTGTAGCTGTTGAATTCTTCACAATGCTGAATGGGCAGCCGTTTCATGCAGTGGCGCTTGTCCACAGAAAAGTCATTTCCCACAAGCACACAGTAGCAATGTGAATTGTATAGTATGGGAACCGGGGACTGATACCGAGGGGGTTTACTTTGCAAATGTTTTCCTGTGTTGCCATATCCACTTTGGAGTCTGTTCATAAATTTACGCCCCATTCGAAAAGATGGTATATCTCCATATGGTAGTTTAAGCTTTGGCTTCGAGCAGCGGTACCGTAATGTAGTAGCCGTACAAAAAATGGCAAAAAGTATTACACAACGGAAAGAAAAAGAAGACCATTATGTCTGTGATTAGTATCATCATGCTACAGCAGATGTTCATCAGGCGTTGACCAGTGCTGGAAAGAGCAAGGAGATGGTCCTCATGAAGTTTAATAGTGTGGAGACATAAGGGAAGAGCTGATAACTGTCAACAACGTCATGAACAGGGCCGGGGTTTTAGATCCTATAAGTTTTCTGTGCTCTTAAAATAGGCATTATTAGCTTGTTTTTGGAGGATAATTGTTACCAATTACAGCAATTTTGTTTTTCATGTTTAAGCTACACTACTATTATTTTGGATTTTACACTGAAAATAGTTGTTTTAAAGCTATATGAAAATATTTTTTTAACGAATGCTAAGACGAATAAGTTTTCCATTTTCTTATTTTAGTAACATTTAGGTATTTATAACATCATTTTACAAAATACAGTTTTATTAATAACCGTCATAAAACTCACATAATATATTTTATTATTTATTCTGTTTGTATTTGTTAACAACGGAGTAGATTACAAAAAGAATGTCTAAATAATTGTTCGGTGTGAGTTATTTTCTATTATCACTTTCTGTTTTTCTTATTTTAGTAATATTTATTTAATATTACGTATTTCACAAGAGTTTACCCTATCAGAAACTACTAGCAAGGAAGCGCAGATAGAATAGATTTCACACTTTCCGCTCTTGTTCTTCTATCCTCTTTCTTTACAGTAGGTAACTACATACATGTCCAAAATTTCTGGCATGAAGGATTTTCTATTATCACGTAGCATATTCCTATGTGAAGGAAAGATTCTTTCCACTGAACACCGTCATTGCAGATAGGTCATAGACGCTAATGCTGCAGGTTCTAGGGTTCGTTTCCCTGTATATTTTTCTCCCTGCAGTACTGATTCAGTACTTTGAGTACAGGGTTTGGACCTTCTAAGCAAAGAATAGCTTCAGATATTATATACATAAAATGTGCCTTGATATGCAAGGGAAGCAACACTATTGGGAGCCTCTGGTAAATACGTATTTATTATCTAAAGAACTAAAAGCATCGATTTAGGACATTTTAGGTCGTAACCGCGCATTTAGGTATTTTAGGACCTACGAAATTCATGTATTTAGTCCAAAGAAGTGTAAAACATGCTAATATCCTGAAATTGGTTCATTAAATGGCAAGCAAAACTTAAAAAATCCGGTCCAGGAAAAAGGACATTACGGTAAAAATTACTGAAAAAAAACCCGATGTGTTACATTCACACGACTTTCTCTACCCTCTTCACTAATTATAAGTATTCAAATTATTCTTACGGACGTCTATTTTCCTACATATCTACTTCATTTTAATCCAGATAAACGTTTTCTGAAATAGCCGCATTACACATTTTCCTGCAGATACAAAGTGAGTAACTGTATTCAAATGTTTTAGAACTGGACGTTATACGCTGGGCTTCAAATTCCATACTTTTCCTATGACATTGCGGGAAATAACTGAAAATCGACAGGACTAACTATTTTAATGAGTAAGTATTAAACAATTCTAATCATTAATAACGGATATCTCGTAAATGGCTAATTCCACAAAAAATTATTTGAAATAAACTATGTGTTTTGAAGAGATCTATATTTTTTACGTTTTCGGCTATCGCTTAACCTTTATTGGTTACGCAACATAATAAACATTTTCCTCGAACGCTATTCCCAGAAAATTCAAGATATGTGCTTTATTTGTCTTGTAAATCCTGGTATATTAATCCAATTTGTTAGGGCCTTTTTTAAGAAAATCAATAATTTAAAAAATGTTCTGTGGGGTGGGGCATTTTATTGAAAATCTTCGTGCCACATCTTTGGAAGAAACTGCATCTAAATATTACTGTGCTATTTAACGGACATTTCGTTTTTCAGTTTTGCTGTAAACAGTCACATACGAACATTTTCTGGAAAGAATTTCTTTTTTTATTCAGAGATTCTCAAAACCATTCTGGTAAATCTCGATAATGGCATTTTGGGTGGATTGCAATACCTTCTCTACCTACCAGTAAGTGGTAGAGAAAGTATCTAGGATGAAAGATGAACGTCATGACGGTTGTGAAAGTCACGAGTATGTTGAGACAGGAAAATATAAGTCATGGTAACAGTATTGCAAAGCCAGAAGAAAGGACGATTGCTAGACGGCAGATTGTACTGTAAAGTTTTGTGATAAAGATGACGTTAAGACGATGAACAGTAATAGAAAGATAGGGGAAATACTCGATCCCTCACATTCGCACCACTGTTTCTACCAATTAAAATGTACATAACCTCTTATATATTATGTACTCATACAAAATAATTCCTCTATTCGCATTAAAAGAAATTTGATATAAGAAAAACCTCAAATTGAGTTACTAAACTTGGTTGGTTGGAAATACAGAAAGCAAAATGTAACTGTTTCCGTACCGTAAGTCAGTTTTGGTTAGCCATGTGGGAAAAGAGAAGAATCGCATAACAAACCCTTGTAGGTCGCATAACAATTAAACATTGAGAAAGATTCAACAAAAATATTCCGAAAAGTGCTGATATCGGAAAAGAAATCTTACCGAAGAGGAACTTCACGGGCATTCCCAGAGAATTCAAGACATACATTTTATTCGTCAAGCAAATCTCTTGAACATATGGCATTTTAATCAAAATGTTTAGCCATTCTTGGGAAAACGAAAAATCATGAAAATGTTTCGATATAGACGATAATTTGGTGTGGGGGATTTTCCTGAAAATCCTCGTGTCGCATCCTTGGAATTCGCTGAACTTAAATATCAAGTTTGGTGTTTAAGTAACTTTTCATTGCACACACACACACACACACACACACACACACACGCGCGCGCGCGCACACACACACACACACACACTAGAAATGTTTTTGGGAGGATTTAGGGAGCCTTAAAAAGTGTATTTCGGTAAAATACCTACATCGATTATTTTGGTGGTGTGCAATACTTCTTCTTCTTCTTCTTCTTCTTCTTATTATTATTATTATTATTATTATTATTATTATTATTATTATTATTATAGGTACACTGTCGCGCATAAAAAGTGGTCCATTCCCCTAGATCGACATAGTGTTATCTCTCCATAAGGTTTTCACCTTCAGGTAATCAACTTTTGACTCCAGCCAGTATTATTTCTCTATGTGACTGAGATGAAAAACAATACAGGGACATACAAACAAGCCATCAACAATGTTTATAATCTATGTGAAATGAAGGGGTGGTTAAAATACCACCTCTATGAAAGAGTTGCCTATGATTGGTACACAAGGAAAGGCTAAAACAATTACAAATAATTGGGTCTTCTAGAGGAAGTTGTGAACAATGATTTGCATGCAGAGTTAAACTGAAAAACAGCTACGACATTTACATGTATGAGAGGTTTCATTAGCGACATGGAGACGAAGGTCAAGTTGTCACTATTAAACGGCAATAAGAAACTAGCATTTAGAAATCAATAGTGTAACATGAAAGTTTAAGTTGTAATCTTACCTTCAGGCAGTTCGGCCATACTTTTGGGCAGGCACTGCCAATCCAGTGGCTAGAATATTCTCGAGAAACAGAGGTGGCCACGCTGGTAGGGAGTAGGGCTAGATTTTATCAGAAACAACATAGACAGCTCCGTTCCTTTATGGACCACATTTTATGCACGCTAGTATACTTAGCAGAGAAAGTAAGAATGGGCCATGCTGCCTAAACTAAATGAAACGTTTAATAAACCAACAGAAAACTGCAACTGAAGAAGAATCCTGAGGCTAATTTTGCAGATAACTGAACATAAACATTTTATTCTCCATTAGTATTTATACTATTTTGTATGTGGGAAATAAAACAATTATTTTAATGTTTTTAGGGAATAAAAACGCTCATTCTTTTCGAATATTTACTCGTGGCTGACCTGAACAATGTAGTTTAACGCCCTTCATCAGAATTGAATTAAATTAGAGAATTCCAATGTCCGAATGTTAGATTAGAAGTAGGGCTGAGCTGCTGTCATATCAAAAGTTCTGTCCCAGTTTGAAATATTAATTGAAGGGAATGTGTTAAAACGCATGCAAGTTGCGTGTAACTAAATGTGATAAAATTTACATTTACAAATAATTGCAGAGAGTCTATACCTCTGGTACTGGAATTGTTTGTGGAGAACGTTTTCGCCTCTTGTGCCTCGATTTTGGGCTTCAATCCTGGTTGAATAAAGGGGTTTTTCTGAAATTTATGTTTGATATTTTCTATCACTGCTTGAGGTGAATGTCAGCTATCTTGAATTCTTTAGGTTCCCGAGCAAGTTTGCGCTTTTATTCGTTTATCGTTGATTGGGCGCAGATAAAAGTTTTGACCAAAATATGTGCTACATTTACATGACTTTCTCTACCTAATATTATTTATTGCTACGTAGCGTCTACAAACTACTGCTGTAAAAGCTTATTCTATTTACTTCAAGTTAACTGAGGTACATCAAATTTATATAAACAGTTTAATTACACATTTCGTTAAGTACAAAGGGAATAGCGATAATCAAACTTTTAAAACCTGATCGCTATATATTGGCCTTAAGTTCCATGCCCTTCACATAACAGAAACAACTGAAGATTGGCAGTGCTTCAAAAAATACAAAGATTGCAAATTTCAAACAAGCAATAATGAATATCTCGGAAATGGCAGATGCCACAGAAAAATTATTTTAAGTAAATTGTATGTTTTAAAGCCAATTACATTTTTGTGCAGTACATGTATGTCTATCTCTTATGGATTACTCTGATACAAAATCACACAAAATTCTTCCTTCCTTCATAGGATATTCCCAGAAAATTCAAAACATACATTTGATTTGTCTTGTAAAAGCCGTAAACATATGATGGTTTAAAATCCTTAGAAACGATTTTGAGAAAATCAAAAGCATAGTCTATGTAAATAGTCCACTTCCATGT
Organism: Deroplatys truncata; assembly: GCA_030765065.1. Classification (NCBI taxonomy): domain Eukaryota; kingdom Metazoa; phylum Arthropoda; class Insecta; order Mantodea; family Mantidae; genus Deroplatys; species Deroplatys truncata. The sequence continues at coordinate 198,006,633 of CM060979.1, forward strand.
AAAGGATAGTTTACGGTGAAAGGTTTCATGTCACTTCTTTGGAAGATACTGAACTTTGACACAGCTACGCGCCGAGCTATCAATTGGCGGGGGCTGGCAACAGATCGGGGAGTTAAGTGGCGCTCTCTCCCGGCGTAAACGCGAGAAACCCTATCGAGAGTTAACCAGAATCTGCAGGAATTTTATTTTCTCCCTACCTCTAGAACATTCAAGAATACTCTGTAGAAAATCCAAGGCTATATAAGCCTGTGTTCGCGAGTGAACAGTGAGTAATTGTGATAGTGAGTGTGTTTCTGGGGCGACAAAGTGCTGTCCTTCCGGTGAGCTTGTAACGACTGTTGCAACGTCCAGTGGGTGCTGCTACCGCAAGAGATTAGAGAATCTGTGTTCGACGCCCCAGCGAGTGCGCCATCCGAAGAAGAACCTGCGTTGTGCATATGAGATCTAATTGAAGTGATAGTGACAAATTGAACTGAATCATATTCTTGAAGTGCCAGTGAGATGCTAGTGAAGTGGCAGTGAAAACTTGACATAGTTCAAAATCAACTTTTGTATTTATTCGATATTCCGTTTTGTGTTATGCTACTTTCAGACTCATAGGTACACACAAGGACTTTTTCTAACTGTTCTTTACTCAGGGAATCCAAACTTTTTGGGTGGAATACAATCTTCCTCCATCTACTTGGTACATAGAAGGGAAAATAAAAGCTTACTATGTGCATTGGTCAAATTTATATTCAATATGGTAAAAGGAAACTATTCGCTTTTTTACTTCTTACTTTAAAGCTTTATATTCACAGCACTTTTATCTTATACAAAACATAATGCATAGCTACTAATATGAATCCAAAATGGATTCCTCGCATAGTAAGAGTAACATTTCTGTCAGAGGGTTAGTGAAACAGTCGCAAATGTGGGTAAATTAAATTACAATACAATTAATTAAGAGATTTATGATCTTTCAGAATGATAACAGTAATAGGGTAAAAATCATAGTGAATACTTTAATAATATAATATTGCATTTATTTAAAGCACTGTAAGATGTGTAGAACATGTAATTTTAATTAAAGTTGAGGCAGTATTTTTAACACTTAAATGATTTCAGTCTGGTTATATAATGTCTAAATTGAATAACGGCCCGCCTTGAAGCAGTGTGCGTATGTGGTAGTTTCTAAAATGTATGTAACAGACATTGCATATGCTTATATTATTGTATACATTGTCAATAATGTTATGTGAATATATTACGTAATTTAATAATGTAGGAGCTGTGAGAAATAGGTCAAAAGTTGCTAACAAAGAGGTAACAATGAGGTAACCTTGAGCCAATAATGATTAAGAAAGTTTAACAGTACTACTTGTGATTCTTGGAGCAACAACAATGTAATTTTAGTGGCAATTAAAATAGTCAATCAACAACCAGAAAAAGCTTTAGTTAAATGCAGGTATTCTATTGGAGTAGGATTAGTCAATCAGAGACTTGAAATACAGAAATTTACAAGTTTAGACGGTTGAAATCAATTCAGTTGCCTCCAAACAGTGTTCATAACCAGACGTGTTGCCTGCAGACAGTGCTCATAACTGGATGCATTGGTTATGTGTCCTCGAGAGATTTAATATGTATTCGTGTGAGACGAAAAATAAGTTTACGTGTTAAAAAGTGTAATTAATTATTTAAAGAATCTCACAGCTCTCGATATCAATGAAGTGCTATTTAATTTGTGTAAAGGTTTAATAAAAAAAGGAGTGAATTAAAACTTAAAATCTGTATAAGCCTACATACTTGTCGCAACACGCCCTGCCAAGATATCCATGACTCTAAAATAATACTGACGCAACCGAGGCAAATATAAATATATAAATATTTAAAGAAGCAGTCAAATTGCATAGTTAATATTTTTTTAAACTTAGTGCAAAGAACGTAAAGACAATAACTACTTCAAATTGGCGTCCATACGTGGAGCTAAATAAAAAGCCTTCCTCAAAGTATAATTTTACTTTAAGTTAGAATAGTTAATGCAGGAACAAAGAAAGAAATTATATCAGATAATGGGGGTTACGAAAGAAGCACATTAGTTGCTATAAATAGGAACTAAATCATGATGTATTCTAACAGCCATTAGTACTCAAAGTAAAAGTTGACTAAAGTATCCCTTTGTAAGGGTTGTGAGCTAGCAATTCCAGCAATTAGAGCAGTTTTGCGTTTCCGAGAATTAGTTAAAATTGGTGAAGTTGATAAGGTGAGTAGAAAGAGATAGAAGATACTTGAGGTGAAATAATTGAAAATAATACGCCAAGAGTTTGCGGGGTAAATATGACAATGATAGTGTATATATATGCAAGTGTTGTGGGAATAGTTCACTAATTGATGAGCCGGGCTTTAGCAACAGAAAGAGGCGTGCAGATGCTCCTTCACGCTTCTGCTTCCGTTTCTTCTTCTCCCAAAACATCATCTCAGATCTTGGTCGCGCTTTTAGTTTGAAGTATATCGCCAAGTAATTTACTATAAGTGAAATAATAGGACAAATGATAATATCTCACGAACGTGACGCAATGGCTGGTAAAGTATACTGATTTCGTCCTCGTGAACAATAATGATGTTAGTGCACATTCGGATTGATAACTAGAATTTGTCTTGGTACAATTAAAGGCGTGAAAATAATTAATAGGAAAAAAAATTATAAACAACAATAGAACTAAGTTGCTGGTATTTTTAACATCATGTGCAAGTCCCCCATATAGCCATAAATATTTCTTTCTTTGTTTTGTTTTTGCGTATTTACCGTCACTGGAATTCTTAGGTCATGATGGAATGATGTCTTTAGTAAGCAAGATTGGGCTTTTGCTAGACAGGTAACATTATTTGTGTAGTTATTTTCAGAACCTTCTAGTGAGGTATTTCTGATAAATGACTCAGTTGTTTAGTCGACTTCGCTTTCCTCTAATATTGTAGCGTCCCAAGTATTATAGTGAGGCAACACTCGGGGAAATCTTGAGATCAGGTTAACTGGTAAATCTAGAATAACAGAAATCTGACGCCTCACAGCGTAGGATATTTGAGGTCATAAAAGGAGATTACCACGAAATCCGATACAGAACATTCCTACCCTGGTCGAACTCGCGACGAGTCTTTTTGTAATTTGTGTATAAGAAAGAAAGAAAGAAAGAAAGAAAGAAAGAAAGAAAGAAAGAAAGAAAAGAAAAAAAAACCTCACCATCAGCCAGGTATGTAAGAAGTTGAGGTATTTATAGCTGGGACGTATGAATCTAGGTTAGAATAAATAGGACTAAGTAATGAGCAGGCCTAGAGACTCTCGGTAACCACTTGGTTTTGTCTAAATTGGTCTTAGAATGTCGCGAGTCCCTCACGGCACTAGGTGCTGGCATTTCAGTTCAGTTGAAGTGGGTACCGGGGCATGTGGGGATTCTGGGTAACCAAAGAGCAGATGCAGCTGCTAAGAAGACAACTGTGAACGTTTTATTCAACCGTTGATGCACACAAGTTCACACTTGTTGCAGTCCTCCAGCATCGAGCCAACACTGTGGATGAAGCTGTACGGTCCGTTATGGCCATGCGGACAAGATGACGGTCATCCCGTGCTGTGGTCATGTTGCGTGGTCCAGTACCCGCTCTTCACGACCTTCATCTATCCACTGCTTCCACGCATCACTGGTTCAGCAGCATGCTCTGTACGGGCCGAAATGTCGCGGTATGACAAACCGCTTCCCGGAGACCGATCATTCTGCCCCGTTCGAACTCGCTCACATGCCGATATGGCTCCCTTTGACGTCGACAAGGCATACTGGCACTTACTTTATTGTTTCCTCCTTGTTTGACTACACTGGACGCAACACTGACTTGTCGGCGTACGTGTACCCCATCTCTCTGCAAACCTAATCACTTATTCTTGCACACTCTTCTACACTTCCACAAGTTTGGAGTTATTCGAGAAATTCTTTCTTGGTGTTGCAATTTTCGCAAACGGCAGTGTATATGAAATAACTTCCACGTGTGGTTTTAAATTATTTTAACTTGATATTTATACTCTAATAACTGTTAATAATAAGAGAAGAAGTAGCTGAATTAGTTTTACTTTACGCTAAACGCAAACATTAAGTATTCATTTTCTTTTAATTCCTTCGCAAATCAAATGGGGATTGATTCGTAACAAATACTTGGCATTGCTATTGAGCCAAAAACTCGCTTATCGATGCCCCCTTCCCCAAATGCATAACACTCGCATTCTCTCTCTAGCAATTATTATAAGTTCATATAATTGCTTGCGTATCACAGTATTCACGTAAAAGCCAATCTTCGGCTCACGTTACATTACACACGCAACATTTTGACTAGAAATAATTAAAGCATAATATCTAAAGGCAAATAACTGTTCGCATTTCTATAGTCAGTTTTTTGTTGCAGTAAGAAAGAATGTTCGCGTAAGATGCTTTATAGATGCCGCATGAACATTAAAACATGTAACAACGAATATTTCGAAAACGGATAATGCTACCGAAAATTTTATTGGACATGAGCTGTATATTTCAACGAATCTAAATTTTAGATGTACTGTGTTTTCATATATTTCTAATGGTGCGCCAGTTGTATAAAATTAAACAGAATTTATTCAGAATAAAGAGGGATTCATAGACTGATCGGAGAAAATTCGAGATGTGCATTTTATTATTTAGGAGAATATCTTAAACATACGGCGTTTTAATCAAAATCACTGAGAGCCATTTTTATAGGGAGAAAACATTTTTCTTCTTCTCTTCCTCCTCCTCCTCCTCCTCCTCCTCAAATCCAGGGATTAGCCTGACAGCCTGAACCGTCTTCACTTCATTATTCCCGCTTCTTGTTAGGGCGTCTAATGCTTCTCATCCCTCTAGGCTTGTAATTATGGATGAACCAATCTGTTCTTTGACTGTCCATTTTGCCTGATATGTTCTTTCCAGTTTTCTTTACTCTCTGTTATTTTTCATTCAATTCAAATATATTTATTTCCTTCCGAATGAAGGATTTCAAATGTATTTCAATTTCTTATTTCATCCATATCTGTAAATTCTTTCACCTTCCTTAAAAGTCGCATTTCAGCAGCCTGAATAAATTAATTTTATTTTTCGTCTTAATACCCATGATTCACACAAGTACGTTAGCAATGAATAATAAAAATAATGGCATAGTATAGCAAATATTCCTTCCTACCAGAGATATCTTTATAACACTTTTCCTACTCTAGTTACTTGGGATGTGATGTAAGTATTAAGATTAATAATAATATAGAAAATAAATCCAGTAAAATAAAATTTAAGGACAGCTTTCCACGTAAATGGTAGTTTGCAGTAGGGATCTTCTTTTTAAATCCTCGTGCAGGATCCTTGCTACTCCTAATTTGCTTTCTATCCGACTTTTCGTTCTTGAGATGTTGTTATCTCTCTTTCTCACACATAACACACACACATACACAACCTTTCTATTTTTTCGGGGGTGAGGTTCAAAGCATCCAATGAAATCAGATATCTAATTTTTTTATTTGGAATTTAAAAATTTTCTTTTAAAGATTTGAATAAGTAAGACGTAAGTTAATAAGGGAATTAAACCCTTTTATTAGGGGTTTATTTATTAATTCAATATGGAAAAGCTTTTCCGGATATATTATGGAGTTTTTTGTTGGTATCATCTGTTTTAACAATATTTGAAGTTTTGAATAGATGCAATAGTTCATTTACCTGTCATGGGTAAATTGCAGAGAAAATTAAAGTCTCTTTTACTTTTCCAAAAATGTTTATAAGGGTTTCCATCAAAATGTTTTGGTATGCTGAATAAAATATAGCTGATATATAGCTGATGAATTCATGTTTATTCACATTGTGTTTTACATAACACTAAATCAAAAAAGAAAACAGCAATGAAAATGTGGATCTCGTTACAATATGTAAAATTTATCAATAAAAATTTATCTTAGAAACGCTTCCGTAATCAATTACTTTAGTTTGTTTAAGTACCCTATACTATAAGTAAAGGACACCGGGGTAACGCGGTGGTTTCGTTTCCGGCTCTCGTATTGCGGGTCCGGGTTTCGATTTCCCGCTCTGGGGTAGCTATTTTAAGTCGGTCCTATCCACACCTTCACCTCTGGTTTGCTCAAGGTCCAACGTGGTAAAAGCTGTAGGTCCTTTCATCCCATCGCCATCCTCATCACCGCCCTACCATTGGAAGCAACGGATTCCGCCCACTGGTCACCGCCACCTCAGAAATGAGTCTTGGTGGAATGAGGTCATAGGCCATATGGGGAGAGTTAGAAATGAGACATTTTAAGCAATACGCTTTGTTCTTTTGTACCTCGTGATATCTAAGGTATGTTTTATTTATAAGCAGATGAGTAATGTCCCTGCTTCTTTCCACATAACTTTGTATTTTCTATTTTTTTCGGATGAGCGCGTTACTTCTGAATATTTATGATCACTAATTGAATAAAAAATAAGTTTTATATAAATATTTGTAGAGTACCTCTTCAGTATTAAATATAGAAAGTCGTTTGGATGTTACATATTTGATGTTATTCATATCAGGTAAATTAAGTTTTTTCTGGCTAGCAATTCAGCTGTTACTTATTTCGTGGGACAATTTTGCATTTCGCATAGTTTTTTACTGGGAGATACTCTGTGTGGTTCATACCAACCATAATCCCTCTGAATTAACGCTTTAAGCCTTAAGTTAAGCACTCCTGAAGCATTAAGCTTTCCAACAACATGATCTCTCATCAGCCTGTTGATTAGCATGCGCATCCATTTGCATATGAAACGGGGCTTTACTACCTGAGTGGAGATGATTCTGTGCTGCACATGGTGACTGATACTGCTTCCAGAGATAAGCTCTCAACTCCAAGTGAGTCGCACAAAACAGCACTTTTATTCCTCGTTTATATTCAAACACTCAGCAAAAAATGTGTTTGACGTCTTGATACACAGAAACGTTATCACTTTTGATACGAGAAACTTAGCTCCGCGGTTGCCTCGAATCCGGGAGGTCCGGGTTTGCTTCCCGCACACTCTGACTTTGGTTTATAGGTGAATGCTGAGGTGTGCTCTTTTCCCTTTCTTTCCCTTTCCTCCTCATGCTTCCGGTGAGCTTCCAGGTTTCGTGGCAGTGCTGGACGGATGGTGCGGATGCTTGCTGCAAAGAAAGGGTATTTCCCATGGACACTAAGGTCTGTACCATATAACTTTGTCTATCTCTTAACGGTCACGTGCACTAGTCACTCCTCATTGGCCGCTGTCGTCGAATAGATTGTTACGCGATACAAAATGGTTCCTTGTTTAACACGATCAGCTACCTTCATATTTTCCAATATAATTGCCAAATTTGCATTTTCATAACCGTATGAATTTTGTTTAGTTCTATTTATACCCTGCTTCTAATTACATTAGTCTTATCGGCAACCTTTCCTTTGGAACTTATTGCCTAAGGCAATGGTGTCAACTCGTATTCTCTTGTCGTTGGGCTTCTTGCACTTAGGACTTTTTAATCATTAGATTCACACACACACACACACACATTCATACTTCAGACTCTGGGGAGGATAGGGGTTAATCTTGACTAGAGAAAAGTTCCTACCCCCAGCCGCGGGAGGTGCTCTACCGTCTGAGCTACGGGGTTAGCCCGTATGAATTAAATATATTATGCAAAGTTAATGCTTATGAAATGCATGTGAATTCTTATCAACTAGATGGGAGAAGAGTGCCCATTCTCCCAAGGGCTATGGCTCATCCCCCTAAAAACAATCATCCTTCCTCCATTTTTCTGAGAGCTCAATTTAAACTATTTAGCTCCTTTTCTATGTTGGAAAGCTTCGTATAGAGCTATTGTTATACCGGTACAAAATAAAAACTTAAACAAATACTTGGAAAGCTAAAAATCAATGAAACGTTGTAATGAAATAAAAATATTTGGCAAGTGGTGTATTTTATTACTTGGTATTTCAATGTATCCTATCGTAACTACTTAAATACAACAATATAGTAAATATAATAACGCTATACGTTCTAAACAACTACGTACCCACCTATAACGCTTTAGTTCCTTTATACATTTCCAAATTTGTATGCCACATTATACCATACTGTATGAATTGTACTCAAATTAATTTTTTGGTGGGATGCGCACATTTAGATTAACAAACTTAAAGATACACACTAAGTTAACAATTGCAGTACGATTAAAAATTGTAATAATGTGTTTGTATTGCCTGCGTTAGTTTACATCAATACTTTTGTATTCCCAAAAATTGAATTCCCCCGAAAAGTTTTCCTGATAGTGCAACTTGCGCCCTGATTGCCCCCACACCCCGTGAGCGGCTCTAGATGGGAGGAATCTTAGGTTTAAATCTGCCTCTCAGGATGATGACAGCATCAAGACAATGTGTTTATATCGCTTTTATCGCCTATCCTTCCATTGCACACGGCTTGTTTGCCACCATTCGAAGATGTACATTAGCCAACCAGAGGAAAGAGGAAGGAAAGGCAGCGCGGAAGAATATGTACATGTCTGCGGAGCAAGGTTATAAGCAGACCTCGAAGTTACCTGCGCTTGGAACTTAAGTGTATGTCAAGGCGTTGGTTTGGAGGCACGGAGAGGTAATCCTCATTCGCTTCGTTGTATAAGTACACTGCGGTGAAGGGCAAAGTTCCAACTTGATTTGCATGCCAGTCATCATTTTTGCAATATAACAATTTCCGTGTTCCGCATTCTGATACAAAACATTAATGAATATATTAATACAATACAATCGCTAAGGGTTTCTTTTTATGACCCACTTATGTTTCCACAGTCCTATTACAATAAATAACAACACATTTTTACCTTCTCTACTACGTATAGTAAGTAGGGGAAGTATTGCATTCCACCCAAAAATTCGGCACCGAGATTTCACCGGAAATATATGTTTTGAGACCCCCCTGAATCCAAAAAAGCATTTTTGGAAACATGTCCGTGTGTGTGTCTGTGAATGTGTTTGTGAACAGCATAACTCAGAAACGAACAGTCGGATAAACACCAAAGTTGGTATTGAGGTTCAATATCTTCCAGAGATGCGACACGAAGGTTTTCAAGAAAATACCCCCACCCCAGCTTACCCTTTACAAGGAACATTTTTCGAAAATTTTAATTTTATCAAAAATGGCTCTAACGATTTTGATTAAAATGTCATATATTTAAGATACTTTCATGACAAATAAAATGTATATCTTGAATTTTCTGGGAATGTCTCCAAAAGTATTCTTCATTGTGAACGACTTTTGCATAACTGGTAAGAGATAGACAATATTTTACTACACAAAAAGTGTAGATTGCGCTAAAATACACAATTTATGTCATATACATTTTTGTTTTGTTGAGTGAACCATTTTCGAGATATTGTTTGTTATCCCGTTAAATTTTCCAATACTTATACTTTTTCTCAAATGGGAATTTGTTATTCATTTTTTTTGTCCTGGTAATGCAAAGAGAATGGAATACTCCACATAGCAACCAGCTCTTAAAATATTTCACTATCGCTTAAAGCCTACCAATTTCCCTGTCATCTACAAGAAAATTAGTAATAAGATTAACATCTCGATATCTGGATTAACATGACGCATATGGAGAATAAGCGTTTGTAAAAATAGTTTGTACAAGAGTAGAGAAAGTCATGTGAGTGTAACACATCAGAATTTTTAAAGTGTCAAAAGAAAAGTTTCTCCGCGTATCGCTTAGAAATCCCTTGTATTCAGATGATGTTACAACTTGTAGTCTCTAAAAGCGAATGGCAGATTGCTGTACGTGTTGACAATGAGTGCCTGTCCCGTTGCCGTATAGCTGGACGGGAGGGATGGACGTGAATCAAGCGGGGTGTAGTCCATGCACAGCCAACGTGTATCGGGTCTCGAGTCAATGAAGTCCAAGATCTAGTTATAAGATACAAGGTTTAGAGGGCTGCATGAGTCGTTCATTGCCCTATCAGGGCAGCTTCAATAGTAGGTCGGGTCTTCGAGCCAGAAAATGTTAGGCACTTCTGTGCGTCTCCATGAACAGTCTTCCAGCGGTTAATTCAACTTACCCCTTCCTCCTGGAGAGTGGTAACCACAATAGTTCTATGTTGGTTGCGGTGCGTGAGGTGCAACCTCCTTTGTATAAACTATACCTATCACTTTTGATCGGTGACAACAGCATAGTTCCAAAATCAAAATCCAGAATATACTGCACTATTATAGTGAGATTCTGAAATGTCGATATTTATATCAGTTACAGTTTGATTTCAATAATAACATAAGAAAGCATTAATTAAAACTATCAGTCACATAACACAGATGTAGATTACAACTACATAATGTGCATGTATATCTCGAAATATAATATTAGTTAGCACCTAAACATTAGTTAGTCAGAAATGTGTAATATAATGTTTTTAACAGCTTTTAATAATAAATGTATTTAAATTTCTTTCGGTAAGGAACTACAAAAGTTGTAGCATTGTGCAATATACTCTGTTTCATTGTTGTTATATTAATTCGTTGTATGTGTACATTGGTAGAGCTTCTGGTGTTGTAACTCTAAACAACCTTATTGCTAGGCTTGCATCAGTGTTGCTCAGTTTAAAAATATGGCACACACAAGCCCAAAACCATGCATTCCTTGACCTCTTAATTTCTAGAAACTCTCTAATTTCACTTACGTAATTAGGTAGATGTGAGATAAGCAGTAAGAGAGCTTTTAAATAAATCAGCACTTCTTGCATATTAAAACTAAATTGTTTTGTCTCTTGCAAAATAGACCAACGATTTCTTTCGAAGCTTTAGTTCACTTAACTACATACCAAAGCATTAATATTCAGTAATGTTTCAGGACTACAAAATTCTCGTATTTGCATATCTGTCAACTGTAAAAGCAGCTGAAACCCATTTCTAGCCTGAATGTATAGTATTTTGTCTCCGTCCACTAACAACCCCTAATAAAAGAGTGACCATTTCTAGTGCATACCTAAAACCTAATGAGATATTGGAGCAACATCTTCTGGACTATGGAGTGCAGTCAACATCTTCCATTACGCACTTACATTCAGGCTTTAAGACCATAGACAGATGCTCAGCTTTCGTGGACAAATGTACGTAACTCCGCAGGACATTGATCGATTACCCACAAATCTGCAGATTAATGTTGTAAACACCAATTTCTGAGTTTACTTGTCCTCCGATACTCCTGAATGTAGGAAGAGCATATTTTCAAACAATGCAAAGAAATTCCAGAATGTTATTGAAACAGAAGCCTCTTTGATAACATGATATCGCCAACATTGTCAACAACAAAGGGAACTGTAGTGACCTGCAAGATAATGCAACGCCAGTAGTTATGAATGGCGCAGCATCTCACTTTGTACATCCTGACAATAATGTACCCTCAAATATACAAGGTGGCCCAAGCGCGCCGTATTTCATGTGTTTAAATGTCCCTTCGTGCGTTAAAGGAGTTGCAGAATTCAACGGGTAATTCCAAGTAAGTGGGGAACTGGCAAATTAGCGTGAGCAAGCGTGGTATTTTTTAAGTTCCCTTTATACCCGCCTTTAACTACAATGATTTTATCGGCGGCCATTCCTTTGGAACATATTATTGCCTATTGGCAATGTGTCTTCGGGTTTTAGTAAACTTTGGTCTTTAATCATTAGATCCACCCACATTCACCTTCTCATTCATACTTTCTGACTCTGGAGAGGATAGGGAATAATCTTGGCTAGAGAAAAATTACCACTCCCCAATCGGGAATCGAACTTGGGGCCCCTCGCAGAGTAGGCAGGTGCTCAACCGACTGAGCTATAGGAGCTTTCTTCTATTCCTCTTGCTTATCAGCAAGGACAATTAGCAGATCGCGCTAAATGAGAGACACTTCTCAGGCTTGCAATAGAGTGTACACTCCGTGATGATAGACAAAAACAGACGCTTGCATTAGAGCGTTGTCCGTAATGATAGGCAAAAATAGACCGAAAAGGTCTTAGAATATATTCCACGTCCGAAACAGAGGCTTTATTTTCGAGGGAATAAACTCGCCTTTAGACTGACACATAATTTAAACGTCTTTATTTGACCTATCCATATTCGCCCAATGTTATTTTCTTAATTGTGTTTACGGTGTTATTATCTAACATTACAGACAATAAGCAACAAACATGAGAGCACGCAGTGTTTCACTGCCATTTTTTCGTTTGCTATTATAAATGTTATTGTTATTATTATTATTATTGTTGTTGTTATTATTATTATTATTATTATCATCATCTAATAGTACTGTTATGCTGACTTCGCTCATTGAATAGATGTTCGAAGTTTTGCCCTGTTGATTGATGCGACGTTCCAACCGTCTCCGTGTATCTATATGGACATTTCTGAGAGCCGCCGGTGTAGTAGTAGTAGTTGTTGTTTTTGCTGTTGTCGTCGTCCGTGGTGTAGTGGTTACTACGCTAGCGTCTAGTTCCCGAGGTCGCGGGTTCAAACCCGGCGGAGGACGATGGATTTTTCGGGCGTAAATATCCTTAGCATGGCTTGCTTTGAAAGGGAAATAAAACCGGTGGTCCTGTGTGGTAGGTTTACGGCATGTAAAAGAATCTCAAGCCTGATAAAGACGCATATAAACAAAATTACCGGTATTTCACGCCCAATATAGAATGGGACGTTAAGGAAAACAGTAGTTAAAAATAAAAATTAAAAATAAACTAATAGTAATGTTTGTGGTGGGATTTTAGGGCACTAATGCGCCGGTTCCCCACTGACGTGTGTTTATTTGGAGTTGCTCCATTCACTTATGTAACTGCTAATGCACGAAGGGTTAGCTCACACGTGAAATATGGCGCGGTTGGGCCACCTCCTATGATAACGTTAGCTCCTAATCGAACGGCGACGATAACAGAAGAACTAAATGAACCATCCGACAGCGATAATACTAAGCCAGATAATATTAAGCCATTGCAAAACATTTCTGCTGCAAAATAGGTAAAGTAACTGTCATTAGTTGACCCTTTAAATCTTTGTTAGTGTCAAATCCAACAAAATTGCAACTCCAAAGTCACCTGGAATTGCAGTTAGGGCGTTGTGATGTTTCTTGAATACACAGATAACCTTGAGTTTCTGCTGAGCACAATCAGAAGCCTCTACCCTAATTACACCGAAGAAAATGTTGAAAACTGAAGCATAGGTTTAGAGAAAAAGGTTGCTGCTACAAAAGAAACAGTAAAACATTATGGCTAATCTAATTCCAATAACCTCGCGAGAACACATCTTAACATTCCCATATTTTAACATACAGAATGTCTAATATAATTTTACAATGAAATCTCCAGGTTATATATTCTAATATGAATACTTTAAAATTCTAAACCATACATAATTGCATTCTATCTAGAAGAAGAAATCACTTTCATGGTGAACACATAGCTCATTTAAGTCATACATCTGCATCAAATAAGAACCGCCCTACAGGAAAATATGCCAGTGGTGGGGTAATAACCTGTATTAAAGATATATTTGCTCAAAATGGCGTTCTCCTCAACATAACCTGCGGCAGATTAGCAGTTTGAGTACTTTTATAACTTCCATTCTGAGTGTGAAAAGAATTATTTCAAACAGTAACGATTATACTGATCTTCAAGAACTATTAAGACAGACACCCTAACTTTTCCTAATGCTGGTCGGCTTGAAAAGCCACAGAACTTTATGGGGATGTCTCAACACAAATGTTAGAAGCATAATCGTAGGAAACTTTTATTCAAAATGATTCAGTTATTTTACATTCTTTGCAACATACCCATTTTTCCGCAGTTTTAAGATAGAAAATACCAAAATACCAAAGCTAAATTGATCAGTTCGCTCCTCTCCCCAAGGAAGGGATAACTTTCCCATCACCATTGCAACAGAAAATGACACAGCTGATTAGCTTCTATATCGAAAATTTATTGAGGTTATTCAGAATCTACCGCCAAATAATCACCGCAGTGACATTGACATAGATAATATAGTTTTAGAATTAAATGGGCTAGTAACATCATTTGCAGAAACAAGTGTTTTGAAAATTACCGCATACTGCAACCCAAAAGGTTGCAGTATGTCGAAATGTCACTTACAAACTAAAACAAAATAGAAAGAAAGAAAGAAAATAAAAAGCATCTCTCCATGGAAAACTAACTCAGAAAAGTTTTGTTCTCAAGCCAAGGTCATTAGGGAAAGTAAACCCTGTCTTCGCGTGGGAAAGAATTAGCAGAATAAATGGCCTCTATAGGCCAACACATCACACCTGTCTTCGAAAAGAAACATAACCATAACTTCATCTAAATCAATCGCCCTTATTTCTATGATGAAACGTTCCAGCACTGTTAAAGTACTACAATTTGCAATTCTCCAGAAATAATGCAGGACTAACCTTGAAGGATATGTATAAATTGTGCCCAACAAATGGACCTGGGCCGGACAATATCACTGGCAGATTATTTATATATTTATTTATTACTCCTATTAAAGCAATTATCGCAAGAAGGAATTATACAGGACGAATCACCTAAAACTTGCACCGCAAATATTTCGCAAACGAAAAGTGCTATTGATGTGCAGTTTTCATAGCATTGATTGGTAGACTGGGGCTCGTACATTTGGCCTATATACAGATTTTAATAATACTGATAATGTGTATTGTTAGAGCAAACATTCAATTTTTTAAATAGAACAATCCTAGTTACATCAACAGAATAAAGGTAGGGTAAATTAGAATGTCAATGCTTTGTTGCAGGATTCTAGTGCAAGTGGTTTACAATAAATGGTATTTTGAAAAGTTTCCAACCCGACAATTGCTTGTCCCATTCAATCTGCTTAGTTGCTAGCTACGACGTTGTTATGTTTGTTTGCATTGTTTTTTTTTTTTTTTTTGTTCATTGATTGCATTGCGACTTTCTGGTCAATTAGTTTGTGACAGTTCAAGCAGTAAGTCGTGAGTGGTAGATGGGGTTTACTAATGCATAAAAAGCCGACATGCTCATAGTGTATGGAGAGTGTAGGAAGAATGTAGTTCGTTCCTGTACGGTGTATGCGGAAACGTATCCGAATAAACGTCGACCATCTCGACAATTATTTATCAACCTCTTCAACCAATTACGTGAAAGTGGTACTGTAACACCTAGAAAACGTAACAGAAACAAACAAGTGACTGGAGAAGAGGCAGAAATGAATGTTTTGGCTGTCGTTGCAGTAGATCCGCAAATTAGTTCCCGCGCAATCGCACGTGGAAGTGGCATAAGTCAGGCAAGTGTACTGCGCATTCTCCATCAACATAGGTTCCATCCCTATTACATCTCTCTCCATCAAGAGCTGCATGGAAACGATTTTGAGAATCGTGTTACTTTTGTACATGGGCATTAAAACATGATACTCCAGATTCATCATGTATCTTGCTTAGTGATGAGGCAACATTTACTGATCATGGCCAGGTAAACCGCAGAAACATGCACTATTGGTCTGCTGACAATCCCCGTTGGCTTTGTCAGGTGGAACGTCAGCGTCCATGGAGTTTAAACGTGTGGTGTGGGATAGTGAACCATCAGCTCATAGGCCCTTTGTTCATAGAAGGAATAATGAACTCGCACAATTATCGCAGCCTCCTGACAAATCATCTGCCATAGATGCTAGAAGACGTTCCTTTGCAGACTAGGAGGAACCTGTGGTACCAACATGATGGGTGTCCAGGCCATAGTGCACGAAATACTACAGTTTGTCTTAACGGATTGTTTCCAAATCGTTGGATTGGACGAAGTGGACCTTGGCCGGTCCGTTCACCGGATCTGACCCCTTTAGACTTTTTTCTGTGGGGAAGGCTGAAAGACACTGTCTACAAGGATGTACCAACTACAATAGACGATATGAAACGACGTATTGCTGTTGCCAACTCTGAAATTTCCGCTGAAATGCTAGAACGTGTGCAGCAGTCTTTCCATAGCAGACTGGAAGCGTGTATTGAAGCTGCCAGTGGTCATTTTGAACACAATCTTTGAAGGGCTATGCTCTCTTTACTTGTAAGAATCCAAAGAAGTATTGTAATTCCCTTTTGTTTTTGTTTTTTTGTTGTTTTTTTTTTCAGTTTGTGCTACCACAGGTTGTAGAAGTGTCGGAGCGTAAAAGTTTCAAAATAAAATTTCTCATAAACCTCATGCACTAGAATCTTGCAACAAACGCCACTGACATTCTAATTTACCCTACCTTTATTCTGTTGATGTAACTAGGCATTGTTCCTTTTAAAAGGATTGTATGTTTGCTCAAAAAATACACTTTCTCAGTATTATTAAAATCTGTTTATAGGCTAAGTGTACGAGCCCCTGACTACCAATCAATGCTGTAAAACTGCACATCAATAGCACTTTCCATTTCCGGAATGTTTGCGGTGCAAGTTTTAGGTGATTCATGCTGTATACAATCGTGTCTGCAAAAATCAAACCTTCTTTGATCCATGGCACCCGGCACTTATAACTGCAATTCTTGAACGCATCAAAGACCATTGTTTACGACAGAACTTCCACCATATCGCCTTAACCACACCAGTGTAAATCAGCGCCTAGGATTCTTCATAAATCACCATAGATTCTTCAACGAGATGAAAGCGACTTGTGCTGTTATTATTCTACAGTTGGCTCTCTGATTATACCACCACAAATCTTAATTCCCTCCTCAGCATCACCACATTCTTCCATGGTAATGCTAGATATAGACAAATCATATATGTTCCGAAAACAATATATATTACAACCGGTTAGAGGCCCGAACATCAGAGAAAACATGTTTTCCTTTATATGGAACTTCTTCCGAAACCGCAGAGTGCGGGTCAAGTCCAACGTCATCGTATCGAAACAAGCAGGAATAGAAAACCGCACATCGCAGGATCTGTGCTCAGCGTGACACTGTCCCCTGGTAACATTTCTGAGTCACTTAACGACATTAATGTGTACTGCATGGGTAAGAGTATCAGTAATAGTGACCAGAAATACTTCAGTCTGCATTGAAATAACTACAAAACCTGGCCTTGCGTTTTCCATCTCCAAAACAAAATGTACCAGCTTCATAGGAACTGAATCCCGCCAAAGAACCTAAAGGACAAGAAACCTGAGTTTTGTTATTAGAATTAGAATACCGGGATTAACACTTGATACCAAACTTCCATAGACACCTCACCTCAGAATTTTGAGAAGTTACTGCATATAATTACTTAACATTTTGAAAATTATGGCAGTGAAAAGCTAGGGTGCATACTTTATAATACTTCTGAATGCTTGGAGAGCCATTGATTCCTCTAACCTAGACTATGCAACTTATATTTCTGCCCATACTACAGCTCTTAAAATGTCTTCTGCCCAGCGTGTTGCCCTCGAAGCATTCGTACCAGCCTAATGCTCTGTCGTCAACTGAAAGCAATTAGGTCACTGTTTAAGCGCGAGTCGGAATATTAGGCTTATATTATATTAATCAATGCTGCATCAAAAACTTCATCTAAAGTGTCTTCTTAAATAGATTAGCCTATCATAATAGATATAGTCACTTTTATCATTGCATCATATTGTAATGAAAAATGACTTTAAAATCTGTGTTATATTCTCGCTCGTGTATTGCTTATATAGCTCCGTGGTATCTTCAACATCAAATTCTTGGAACCCAACTGTAAAATCGACTAAATCATTAATAAGCTTTGCATGTTGCACTCACTGCCTTCTACCAGCCGGGGGATTCTGCCAATGTAGATCAAATACCCCACCGCGTAACGAGTGGCAGTAAGTTGACATTGGACCGTTAGAAAATTCAGTCACCTTCACTCATTTGCAGGCACATGTTCAATAGGTACCTTAATTGACGATAACTCTGACGGTTCATATTTTCGCTGATGGATCAGCTATTTCTGGAAATCAAAGTTATTCAGTAGTCTACCCTGATCATACTATACCATGAATCCATCAGCTGCTTCAAAATATGACAACTGAAAATTTCAAAGCAATAACAACGTATATCGCGGAAACGCCGAAGACACCAAAAATACATTTGAAATAAATTTGTTTTAAAGGAAATCTACATCTTAAGTGTAGGAAGATTTCAACTAACCCTTATGGTTTACAAGTTGTACAAAATGATACAAAATTCCTGAGGACTGAACCGGCTATCCCCAGAAAATTCTACAATACATTTAATAGTAATATCTTTTACATATTATACTTTAATCATAATATTTAGAACCATCTTTGAGAAAATAAAAAACAAGGAACATTTTCCAAGTAAAGAGTAGTTTGGAATGGAGGAATGTTCTTGAAAATCTTCGTATCCCATCCTCGGAAGAAGCCGAACTTGATTAACCGATTTTTCATTTCTGATTTATGCTGCTGACGAATACACACACAGACGTTTTTCTAAAAATTCCTCCTTTGGATTCAGGGAGCCCCAGGATGTGTACTTCCGGTGAAATCTTAACATCGAATTTTTGGTTGGAACACAATAATTGTTCTATAGGTAAGCAATAGAGAAAGTAAAAAATCTGATGTGTTACACTCGCATGACTTCTCTACTCTTTTACAAACTATTTTTACAAACGCTTATTCTCCATATGCTTCATGTAAATCGAGATGTTAATCTTATTGCTTATTCTCTTGTAGATGCAAGGAATATGGTAGGATCGATATGAGGAACGTTCCATTCTATTTGCATGCTCAGCACATTCCCATTTGAGAAACAGTACAAGTATTAAAATGTTAAACAAATAGCAAGGAATATCTCGGAAATTGTTCACTCGATAACAATGTGTGAGTAAATTGTATGTTTTAACGACATTTACATTTTCTTTGCAGTAAAATTTCGTCTATCTCTTACGGTTTACCGTTTATACAAAAGTCACTCAGAATGAAAGGGACTTTTGGCGACAGTCGCAGTAAATTCAAGATATACATTTCATTTTTCATGAAAATATCTTAAACATATAGTATTTTAATAAAAATCGTTATGGCCATTTTTGAGAAAATCAATATTTTCGAAAAACCTTTTTGAGTTACGCTGTTCACAGACATGCGGACATGTTTCCAAAAATACTTATTTGGATTCAGGGCGCCTCAAAACATGTATTTCCGTGAATTCCCGGTATCGAATTTTTGGGTGGAATACAATGCTTCCCCTACTTACTTTGTATATTAGAGAAAGTAAAAATACGAGTAGCTAACGCGCTATTTGAGTACTAAGCCGTACAACCTACTGCAAATTTAAGCCGTGTAATGTTGATATCTATATTTGTGTTTCTCTTAGAAGTGACTCGAACATCTTCGTCGAGGAAATAGCACCAATACCCAAAGGAAATGTGAAGTGAAACTCAATTAGAGCTCCCAGAACCTGGCACAGAAAGTGCGGCCTACCGTAGTCCCAATAAAGAAACTCTGAAAGCGGCAAACATGGAAGCCGGACTTGAAATTACAACAAGGAAGAACAACAAAACTGCACATAAAACATACAAAGAAACAAGAAACGCCATGTCAGTCTTAATTATTGGTATTTTTATTACTTTCACTGCTGCGTACAGTAAATAGGGGAAGTATTGCATTACACCCAAAAACTGGATATAGAAATTTAACCGGAAATACATGTTTTGAGGCCTCCTGAACCCAAATATTTTGGAAGAAGGCCTGTATGTGGCTGTGTGTTATGAACAGCATACTAAAAAACAAATAGTCGGATAAATATCAAACTTGGTATTTAGGTTCAGTATCTTTCAAAGACGCGACACGAAGATTTTCAAGAAAATCCCCCCACCACAGACTACACTTTACATGGAAAATTTTATATTTTTTCAAACATTCCTCTAACGATTTTGATTAAAATATCATATGTTTAAGATGTTTTCATGGTAAATGAAGTGTGCAGCTTAAATTGTTTGGGAAAGTCCCCAAAAGTCTTCTTCTTTTGAATGAATTTTGCATAACTGGTAAACCGTAAGAGATAGACAAAATTAGATAGATAATTTATGTATGTACATTATTTTCTCGAGTGAACCATTTCCGAAATATTGCTTGTTATCTGTTTCAATTTTCCAATATTCATACTTTTTCTCAAATGGGAATTCGTTATTGTTTTTTTTTTGTCCTGGTAATGCAAAGAAACTTGAATACTCCACATAGCAACCACCTCTTAAAATATTTGACTATCGCTTAAAGCCTACTATATTCCCCTTGCATCTACAAGAAAATTAGCAATATGATAGTTTCTGCAAATTTTTATATCTAACATTAAGTAGATGGAGAACAAGCGTTTGTAAAAGTAGATTGTACAAACGTAGAGAAAGTCATGTGAATGTAACACATCAGATTTTTTATATAGTCTCCAAACTGTCTGTATCAGATGACTCGGATATCCTTTTTCTTACATTATAATCCATAGTTTTTATTTCGGAGAACCCTATTAAACGCTTTTTCATATTCTAAAACTAATATAAAGTGGGCAAATTAAGTAAAGGGAACTTCTCTATGCCTTAATAGTTCCACTGTAAATATACAATCAGAGCAAGAACGTCCCTTCGTAACACCACATTGTTCGTCCTGTAACAATATTTCACTAATAACGTTTAGTCTCCTTGAAACTATTTTTCCATATAGTTTATATAATATTTGAAGAAGGCTTATTACCTCTATAATTATTCAAGTTATATATATATATATATATATATATATATATATATATATCTCCATTGTTAAAAATTGGACCGATCACTCCTGTTAGCCAAACTTCTGGTACTCGGCTAATTTCAAATACATATTAATAATGTTTTAACTTCTTCTAATGCATAGTTTACAAGTTCGATGTTTATATTATCTTCATATGGTGATTTTTTTATTCTTAAACCTTGTTAAGATAGTTTGAGTTGCTGCTCTATTTCGTCTACCACTTCAAGTGGCCCGGAATAAGGGTCTGGCCAACCAGGTTCATTATTCTTCCATAGATTCCCAAAGTGTTGCAGCCATTTTTCTTTTATATTACTTAGTTTTATTACGTCTCTTCATGTGGAAGTAAAAGCTGAACAATGGAAAGGACAGATAAGAAAAGATGGACACAGCAGAAATGAAATTACTAGAGAAGTAGCTGGATGTACTCACCTATATAAAGAAATGAAAAAATTCGAAACTAGTTAAATATACATGATCTAAATGAAAAAATGAATGAAAATAAACACAATTGGCACCAAAATATATTAAGGATGAAAGAGGAGCGAATACCAAAAACGTTATTACATCATAAACCTAAGGATATCGCCAAGTGGGAAGACCAGAACAAGATGAAATGGTTGATATGTAGAGTGAGGACGGAACAGGGTGATAGGCCTATACCTTGTGGAGGAAGAAGAAAAAGAAGAAATCCTCCTCCGAAAAAAAGGGCAATGTGCCGTTGTACGAGAGACAAATTAGTCACAAAAATGCCTGGAAATGGGAAAACGACTAAAAATCTTCCGTGGGAATACTTGTAAATTTTATACCACGATAGAGACTTTTGTCCACCTGGTCATGCTATTATGCTTCGGAAGGTGCCTTTTGCTTTTTTATCGTAGATGTTAATAAAACTCATTGTTATGTATATTTATTATTGCAGACATATAGTATATTCATATTTAATAATTGAATTTTACTATTTCAGTGTTAAAATCTTTACTTCCCTTTATTTGATAACATTTACTTATGCAGCATTTAAATACAACTGTTACGGCTCGATCACCCATTTCACTTACAGTTGTTTGCTGGCTTGGTCAACATTACTAGTTGTGGTCTAGCGCGATCGACCTTGATATGCTTTCGAACAGCTGACGGTAATTAATTCTATTTTTATTTTGACGAAAATATTTCATTTATTCACTATTGTCGAACGACACTTCGACTTTCTCTCGTATTTTCAAAATCTCCCCGTTCCACAAAGATGCACTTATCTCTGTTGTATCGCAATATGATTTATGCAATGAACGATGAAGCAAACTATTAATTACATTCATCCAAAATGTAGAGAAATTACAAAGTTTGCAGCAGCACAAAAACAAAATAGACCTGCTGGCTGGGATTGAAGTGTGTGATTTTGAAATCATTACTTTTGGATACAAAAGGAAAATATTATGTCTGTTTAGAGGTACAATTTTGTAACACTTGACTTTATTTGTAATATAATGTTTAATAATGGTGTTAAGAGAAAATGTATGTATGTGTATGCCTATGTATGGTAACCTCAAAAAACACTCACAGGATTTTGATAATTCTTTCACGATTGAAAAGTTCCCTCTTTCTGATGGACATAGTGCTATAAAACACCATATAATTTCTCTTCATAAATTACTAAAATATCAAAAAGGATTTACAAGGCCCTAGTAAATGAATAGAAATACGCTGGAGTTATAAAAGAGCCTTAATGAGAATATCATAGAGTAGAAAATAGTCCACGGAATGTGCAAGTAGAGTAAAACAAATGCAGCAGATATTTAATTCCAAGCAGTATATACGTAGATGGTCACGATTTACCAAGATCAGCAAAACAAATGAGAATCGAACCTGTGCATAACGCTTGGCTACACATGCGATATCAGTGACACAATATTTTAATAACACTCCTGTAAGAAAGTGTTACCTTGTTTCCTTTGTAAATATGTGTAATTAACTTCACTGGCATGACATGATAAATAATTCCACAAAGAGAGAACATTTCTGACATTAGAGATCAGTGAACTGATGTTATTAACAGTGAAATTTGTTTTTCTCGATGGTCGCAGAATATTATTTTACTAAAGAGGTTAACTTGGTGGCCTGGGTGTGTGGAATCTTTAAGTTCACCAGCTTTACGTCTACGGGTTAAGAGTTTCGGTATTACGTGAAACCTGTATATCTTTTAATTAGTACTCGTCTACTGTGATAGAATGGTTACCATGCTAGCCTCTAGTTCTCGAGGTCACGTGTTCAAGCCCGAAGGAGAGCGATGGATGTTTTCAGGCGTAAAAATCCTTAGCATGGCTTCCTTCGGAAGAACAGTAAAGCCGGTGGTCCCGTGTCGTAGATTTACGTCACGTAAAAGAACCTGAAGCCTGATAAAGAGGCCTCTGAGCAAAATGTCTGGTCTTTCATGCCCAAAATAGAATGGGATGCTACAGACCACAGCAGTTAAAAAGCGTTCATAAATAAAACTAGATTTAATTTTTTTAATTAGTAAATAATACGCAACCAAAGAGATGATACAAAGGTTTCGGAAGGAGGTTAAGGAAGTCAGACGTTCCGCAGAGTTTCACATCCATTTGCGTGAATATCAGTGGAGTTTTCATCCGTTTCTAGGGATAGCCGAGTCTGCACCAAGTAACAATTACAAAGAGTAAAGGGGAGGTAAAAGAAGTTTAGATAATTTTACAATAATTTAAAAATGAACAGGAGTATATAAATGCAATAATTCGTCATTGGAGTTTTTAAGGTAACCATGCAACGTCTTCTAGCCAGCTAGTATCGTGATAAATTGATAAATGTTCGGCAGTTTTCCCCAACAATCAGACTGCTCTCATTATTAAACAACAATTCATCTTGCAACTTACTTTTTCATCCATGCCTTCTATCTATTAAGTAGAGGAAATATTGAACTCCACCCAAAAATTGCAAGCCCAGATTTCGCAGTAAATGCATAATTTGAGGTTCCCTGACGAAAAGGGTTTTAACCAAAACGTCAGTGTGCCTGTATTTATGTATGTATATGTGAACAGCATAACTCAGAAACGAAATTTCGGTTAAATGTCAAACTTGATATTTAAGTTCAGTTTCTTCCAAACAGGCAACGCATAACCGCTTTAAAATATTACAAAGTATTGAAAACTAATAACAGCAGATATCTCGCAAATGGCAGATGCCATAAAAAAGAAATTTTAAATACATTTGTTTTAAGGAAACCCTCATCTTAAGTCTAGGAAGATCTTGACTAACCTGTATCGTTTACAAGTTATACAAAATTATAAAGAAATTCCTTCCGCATGAGGACTTAACAGGCTATCACCAGAAACTTCAGGATACACATTTTGTAATACAATTATCTTTTATATATAATATTTTAAATAAAATCGCTAGAGCTATTTTTGAAAAAATGAAAATCAACAAAAAATGTTCAATAAAATCCTCTCACCCAATTATCTTTTACATTGAAACGTTTTATGTATTTTTGATGTTCTCAAAAATTTCGCTCAGAGTTTTGATTAAAATACCATATGCTTAAGACCTTTATATGACATAAAATTTATATCCCGAATTTTCGGGAAATGCCTACGAAATCTTCATTATAAATGATAACTATTAAAAGATAGACAAAACCGTACTGTACAAAAATTGCAGTTTCTTTAAAATAGACAATTTGTTTCAAATGGGTAATCTTTGTTTGTTTGTTTGTTTTTTTATGTGGCATCAGCCATTTCTGAGATAACCGATATTATTGGTTTGAATTTGTCAGTACTTTGTCATTTTTAAGGTACTTCGCTATTCAGCTGTTTCTCGTGATGTAATGAAAAGCGTAGGTATGGAATTTCAAAGCAAGCGACCAGTTTTTAAACATCTAACCATCTATTGGGTTTCCTCTACCTCTCTTGCACCTACAAAGAAATGCGTACTGAAACTATTTCTGCAAAAATTTATCTCAATTAAGACGAAATATATAGAAAAACAAGCTTACGTAAGGATAGTTTTTAAAGTTCCATAATAATAAAGATAGCTTCTGAGTGGAGTAAAAGTTAGTGGGTAGAAGAATTAATGTGATTATAACATAACTGCTTTAAAATAACTTTCACTACAGTACACTTACCTATATTTCCTCATACAAAAAGTCGTCCTCCGTGGTGTAATGGTGACCATGCTAGCCATTAGTTCCCGGCGGAGGGCGTTGGATTTTTTCTGGCGTAAAAATTCTTAGCATGGCTTCCTTCGGAAGGAAAGTAAAGCCGGTGGTCCCGTGTCGTAGATTTACGGCTTGATAAAGAGGCCTCTGAGCAAAATTACCGGTCTTTCGCGCCCAGTATAGAATGGAACGCTAAGGACCACAGAAGCAAAAAAGAAAGGGAGAATAGAAAGTAAGCCAAAGTGAGCATAAAATGAATCCAGATAAACCGAAAATCTGGATTAATGAGGCCCTGATAAACGAGGGTTTTGTGTAGTAACCCTTCATATTCTCTACACAGATTAGGAAGTTACCTTAACTAATTTCATGAGATTTCTGCTGTTCTTTTGGTGAGCTGATGGAAAATCAAGGCATTCGTGCACAAAACGGTTGACTATCGATGAGTACTTTATATAAGATACAGTTGAGGACAAAATGTGCGCGACTCGAGTATTTTATAAGTTAACAAATTTAACCTGTACATAGACGTCTTGGTTCACAAAATAACAACATATGCATATACTTTAATTTTCCATGTAAACATCCCATTCATTTATATGCTGATTAGAAATGTAATCATAATACGCCACATTTTCGAATAAATATGCTGATGTAAAGTTCGATACTTTGCAGAAAAATTAAATATTTTCTGTAAAACGTTTTCATTTTTAACGGGAAATGTATACGGAAATATGTATTTTTAGTATTAAGAATGGTAGCACATATATGAAAAGAATGATGTTGGGCAGAGAAACTCCTGATTGTATCATATAATACATAAATAAATCTGCTCTTCACAGATTTTTAGTAGGTAATGAAGGTAACTGCATTCCACCCAAAAATTCGATACCGCGACTTCACCGGAAATGCATGTTTTGAGGTCACCTGAATAAAAAAAACGGGTTTAGAAAAACGTCCGTGAGTGTGTGTCTGTGAAAACTGAGGCAGTATTTTTAACACTTAAATGATATCAGTCTAGTTATATAATATAAAAAAATAACAGTCCGCCTTAAAGCAATATGTATATAATAATATATAAAATGTATATTACAGTCATTGTATTATGTTTATATGTATAATAATATTAGTGAATGTGTTACGTAGTTTAACAATGTAGGAGCTGTGAGAGCTGCTTTCCGTAACAAACAGAATTACAAAGTAAAAGCCGAAAGTTGTTAATAATGAGGTAACCTTGAGACAACAATAAATTAGAAAGTTTAATAAGGCTACTAATAGTTCTCGGAACAATAATAATCTAATATTTAAAATAGTTTATAAATAGCCAATCAAAAACTAAAAAGTTAAAAGTTAAATAAAGATATTCTATTGGAGTAGGATTAGCCAATCAGAGACTTGAAGTAGAGAAAATATAAAAAATCAGGTGGTAGACGCTACAAGACTGCGTACTCGAGCATTTGGTACGGGTTCAGTGTGAGAACTAAAAATTCATTGCGGTGAGAGTAATACAAAGTTTACGTGTTAAAAAGTACAATTAACAATAATCTCACAGCTCTACAGTAGGATACATTAGTGAAGTGTTATTCAATCGTGTGAAGGATTAATAAACAACGTACAATACAATTATAATTTGTGCAAGCCTTCATTCTTTAGCCGTACCAGTCCTGCTAAGAGATACGTGCTTTCCAAATTACTAATGACGCAGCCGAGGTATACATACATACATACATACATACATACATACATACATACATACATACATACATACATACATAAAAATAAAAAGTTTATTTTTAAATGTGGGGCGAAGGCCACCGAAAGTTTGTATCGTACGAGGGGCTAACACTCCTAGAAATAATCTCCCCCAAATTGGCATCCATTACATGCGTGGTCTAAAACAGCTTCAAATTTGTGCCTAAACGTGGTGCAACTGCTACAACAATTAAACCCCTTCGAAACTCCAATACGAAAAGTCGAATGAATATCAAACTTAGTATTTAAGTTCAGTATGTGCCAAAGATGGACATGACTCTCAAAAAAAGAAGCCACCCCAATCTAGGCTTAAAATGGAACATGTTACGAAATGTTTTGTTTTATAAAAGATGGCTCTAACGATTTTGATTAAAATATCAAATACTAAAGATATGACAGAATGCATATCATGAATTTTCTGGGAATAGCCTATGAAGTCCTGTTCATCGAAAGATATTTTGTGTGAATTTTTATAACTGGTAAACATTAAGCGATATACGAAAGCGCACTGCACAAATAGGTAGATGTCTTTAAGACCCCAATTTATTTCAATTATCGTTTTTTGTGACACCAGCCATTTCCGAGATATCTGTTATTAATGGTTTAAATTGTTCAATTATTTGTTATTCTTTTAATGTCCTGTCGACATTCAGTTGTTTCTCGCGGTTACATGGAAAGAATATGGAAGTTTAGCGCCCAGTTTTTAAAAATTTTACTATCACTACTCTTTCTGCATTTATAACAAAATGTGTAATACAGCGGTTTTTGCAAAGCTTTGCGCATACTGCTGCGTCCTCCATTCCTGTCGTTCTTCTGATTTCTGTGTTTCGTATTCTATTTTGTAGCCTGATGTTCAGTATTTTCCGTTCCATCCTTCTCTGGCACACTTGTAGGGCTTTTATTTGACGCGCAGTGAAAAGACAAGTAAAAGGTGAATCTCCCATGCACTGGCTCACCTTAGGAGTTTTTACATGAGCTACCCTAGAAGGTCATTGCCCTAAAGGGATGTAAGACTATCTTACCTTATCTCAAATAAAATTAAATAAATAGAAAAAACTATAGCTTTTATACCTACTAATAAACGATAGAAGGTGGAGAAAGGCATGTGAGTGAAAACACCAGGTTTCTCTTTGCGCAGTATTCTATCAAAATCTGCATTCGCTTACGCACCTTTATGACAGACCTTACAATTACTCCCTGCTGTTGAACGAGTAATGGTTGCTTTCGATTTTAGCCTATTTTGCTGCATTCTGTCCAAGTAATGTTTCATCTTCTTGAAACTTCCTCATTATAAATGGCCAAAATCGACGTTGTAGGTTCATTATTTCTGTATGAAATAACACGGTATAAAGTTAATTTGAACTCGAGGTTTCATTTAATATCATTTATTTGTGCATGTTTATAAAGCGCGGGACCTTCAGCTCCATCCATTTTACCTTCTTGTCTAAAAAGAAACTTAAAACCGTTATGAGCTAACAATGTGGTTTCCCTTTGCTCAAGAATTTCCGAACAAACTACCACCCTTGCTGCATAGCTGCGACTGTTGTAATTACTGGGCTATTACTGGGTGAACCTGAATTTTTACCAAACAGTTAAGCAAAAACATGAATTAATGGTGCAGTTTAGTTACTTGCTTCAACTGAAATTATCAAAGCGACATTGTTTATTTTACTGCGGAATTAGTTATTTCAGTTTTAATGCGATACATTACAATTACTGTTGCCTTTTTCTTAATCTCATTTTACTTATTTACGTATTTTCTCCCAGTAACAACTACAGGTTACCAGGGTAAGGAGTACAAAATACTCAATAAATAAATTGTTAAATAGGTAACTTCGTGAATAAAACGATTAGGTACTACGGAAACACACTAGAAAGCAACATCTATACAAAACCTGAAATATATACTAATAATACTTTAATTTAATGACAGAAATGCATGATAAAAAATATGATGTTTTACACTCACATGACTTTCTCTACTCTTGTACAAAATATTCTTACAAACGCTTATTCTGAATATGCTTCATATTAATCGAGATATCGAGATGTTAACCTTATTGCTAATTTTCTTGTAGATACAAGATGAATTGGTAGGTTTTAAGCGATAGCCAAGTATTTTAAGAGCTGGTTGCTATGTCGAGTATTCCATTCTCTTTGCATTACCAGGACAAAAAAAGAAAAAAGAATAACGAATTCCCATTTGTGAAAAAGTATAAGTATTGGAAAATTTAAGGGAATAACAAGCAATATCTCGAAAATGGTTCACTCAAAAAAAGTGTGTATGACAATAATTGTGTATTTTAATGCGATCTATGTTTTTTGTGTATTAAAATTTTGTCTATCTCTTATGGTTTACCAGTTATGCAACAGTCGTTCACAATGAAGAATACTTGTAGACATCAACAGAAAATTCTAGATATACATTTTATTTGTCAGGAAAATATCTTAAACATATGATATTTTAATCAAAATCGTTAGAGCCATTTTTGAGTAAATTAAAATTTTGGAAAAATCCTCCATGTAAAGGGTAATCTGTGGTGAGGGGATTTTCTTGAAAACCTTCGTGTCATCTCTGGAAGATCCTGAACCTAAATACCAAGTTTGGTGTTTATGCGACTGTTCGTTTCTGAGTTATGCTGTTCACAGACAGACACATACACTAACTCACACAGACACACACACTAACACACACAGACACACACACGGACATGGTTTCAAAAATGCTTTTTTTGGATTCAGGGGATCTCAAAACATATTTCCGGTGAAAACTCGGGATCGAATTTTTGGGTGGAATACAATACTTCTCCTACTTACTATACGTAGGTGAGAAAATAAAAAAAATTCTGATGTGTTACACTCACATGACTTTCTCTACTCTTGTAAATACTATTCTTACAAACGCTTGTTCTCCATATGCTTCATGTTAATCGAGATGTTAATCTTATTGCTAATTTTCTTGTAGGTGCAAAGGGAATTGGTAGGCTTTAAGCGATAGTCAAATATTTTCAGAGCTGGTTGCTATGTGGAATATTCCATTCTCTTTGCATTATCAGGACAAAAAAAATGAATAACGAATTCCCATTTGAGAAAAAGTATAAGTATTGCAAAATTTAAGGGAATAACAAGCAATAACTCAAAAATGGTTCACCCAACAACAAAAATGTATATGATATAAGTTGTGTATATTAACCGATCTACATTTTTTGTGTAGTAAAATTTTGTCTATCTCTTATGGTTTACCAGTTATGCAAAAATCGTTCACAATGAAGAATACTTTTGGAGACATTCCCAGAAAATTCGAGATATACATTTCAATTTGTCATGAAAATATCTTAAACATACGATATTTTAATCAAAATCGTTATAGCCGTTTTTGAGAAAATTAAAATTTTTTAACAATATTCCATATAAAGGGTAACCTGGGGTGGGGGGATTTTCTTGAAAACCTTTGTGTCGCATCTATGGAAGATACTGAACCTAAATACCAAGTTTGGTGTTTATCCGACTGTTCGTTTCTGAGTTATGCTGTTCACAGACACATAGACAGACACACACGCACACACACACACACACACACACACACACAGACAGACACACAGACACACACGGACATGTTTCCAAAAAGGCTTTTTTGGATTCGGGGGTCTCAAAACATGTATTTCCGGTGAAATCTCGGTATCGAATTTTTGGGTGGAATACAATAGTCCCCCTACTTACTATACGTAGTAGAGAAAGTAAAAACTACGAAGAATCATGGGTAATTCCAGGATGTCCTTTCACTATACTAATAACAATGATGGATTCCACGTGGTATTTGCTTCTGTATAAGCTAACCTCTGCCTATTATATTTTCGGTTTTTCTTGGCATGGCTTCTTCCGGCTGCTTGGGTTAAAATATAATTGAAGGTTGTATGATGTGGCATTTAACAGACGGTTAATTAAAAGCAATAATGTCTATCTTATGGTTACTGCCTTCATATGTATCGTGCGCTTTTTTGTAGTATACAATGCAGTCCTTGCTTATTAATGATGGTGCTAAATGTACGCTAGCGCATATTTTGTATAACTTCAACTTGGACAAGCCCCTAGGCTAGCGCAATCTTCCTGTCGCAGCCGTCACAGATGTGCTGGTATGTTACGAACAGTCATTTAATTGCGTCTCTTCACTGTGCATTTTTCGAAACCGCTTGCTGACTTAAGAATGCTGTTTATATAAGACCCTACGCTTACTTTACTGTTGTCTTTAAGCTAGGTTCTCTTAATATTTTTGTACCCTTCGAGTATCCATAAGCTCATACTTGTCCAGAATGACAACGAATTCATTGATGAGGGATATCCTCATAGTTCTTGAAGTTTCCTTTTTTAAGTCCCTATTAGCATTGGATTTAATGCATATTTTATATATTATAATTATGTGCAACAAAATGTTTCTCAGGGTGAAAAAAATAAACCTAAACCCCGGAATTTTGTGACGGAATATATAACATCTAGAAATAGGCAAAATATGAAGATAAATTTGCCAAAACATGAAAATATAAAAAAGTTCCAAAATATTATCAAATGTATATTTTAAAGCTAAAACATCTTGAAGTTTTATGGGAAGGGTTTGGGGCAGGTTAAATTCATTTATTTAAACAAGAGGTTTTGTAGACTTTTCCATATTTTAAAAATACAATATCAATGAAATACAACATGCAGTTTATATATTTTGTAAAACCCTTAAAGTTATAAAAAAAGAGAAGTTACTGGTAGCTTTGTTCTTGTTTATTACAATATGTCCCTAAAATAATAAAAGGGTGTATAATTTCGCTGTCGGCCTCACAGAGGAAATGCTATATTTTCTCAAATATACCTGAATTATTCGAAAGGGTAGTGTGGGTGTTTTAATATATACTTCCTGGAAAGAGTGTCTAGGGCTTTATAAATGTGTTTCACAGAAAAAAGCCCGAATACAATATTTTGAAATCTGGGATCGTTGATAATTATTTTAAAAGCAAAAAATTATGAATTTTATTAAATATGACGAAATGAAAATGTTCATAAAATATGAAGATTTTACAACAATGTTATCAAATATGAGATTTTTTATCGCGAGCACACTTCAAAAAGTAAAAATACTTGTTCCCAATGCCAGCAGGCATGGTTAAAATATGAAATTTCATAAATTGCCTACCTCTAAACATATCATTAGAAATAATTTCTTTCAAATCTCTTGTCCTACAATCTGTACCTTCTATGAATTTTTCTAGGAGATTCTGACAAGTAGTTGTATTTATAATAATTTTTCTGTATCAGTTGCACGAGTGGTGAAGAAATAAGAATTCCAAAATAGTGTTTAATTTCATTGAATACAGGCTCTCATAGAAATCACCTATGACACCTCGCAGTGAATAAATCACTTTTTAGTTTTTAATGTTCTCCATTTAAATCAACGGAATGTGTCACACTTAGTATAATTGCTCTAGTTTTGTGGCGCTGCTGGAATGTGGAGGTTACTGTTGAACCTCTGGGGATTAAAACCACAAGTGTATTACATTAGTGCTGTATGCAAATTAAGTGCTCATGCCAGGGCGCATAAAAGGTCTAGCAGCAAAAAGTGAAACGGATAACTGACGTTAAGGATTTCAAGTAGCATTTAGAAATAATAACGAAAAATTGTTTTTATTAAAAAATGTATAAAAATGTTCTACCTTTAATTAGTATACCTACCTAGATAAACTGGCTTGAAATTAAAGACAACTTCCTTTGCTTTAATTTAAAACAGAAATATTAAATTATTGTTTGGATATTGCATACCAAAACGTACTCAATATATGAAGATACCTTGAAAGAGTAAGGAAATGAGAGAATCAGTGTACAATACAATGAAAGCCTATAAAATAATCCCGTATCTAATGGATTATACCAAATTACAAACAATATTCACGCTAAGCTAGTTTTATTTGCGTAAAAAGCTAGTATTTATGAAACAAAATAATAACCTCTTGGAACTGTGCATAGAGTCATTCACTCACTTTCTGTAATCCATAAATAAATGCAGAGAATAGCAGTGTAGTCTGAAAACAGCAAAACCGTTTAGCTTTAATGGCTCGACAGCCCAGACGTCATCCATGAATCGTTACGAAAGGATATATTGATTACAAATAAATCAATAGTATGTAATTTTCATAAACGTATATGTAACTGCATATTTGTTTCAGTACTTCTAAAGGTGATGAAAGAAAACTGACAGATCGGGTATTGCTCAGTGTGCAGCAATACCATGAGATAGTACTCGAACTTCTGCCACATTTTTATTTGTATACGCTTTAAGCGTTTATCACGTGAAGTATATAGAAACACGAGCTTTCAGAAGAACATTTTATAGAAGCTATATAAAAATAAAAGATGGTGGGATGGGAAAGTAATGTGAATGGAACAATTTAGATTTTTGGCCGCTCTACTGCGTATGGTAAGTAGGTGAAATATTGTATTCCACCCAAAAATTCGATAATGAGATTTCCTGGAAATGCATGTTTCGAGGCTTCCTGAACCCAAAAAAAAAGCATTTAAAAAATGCTCCGTGTATGCGCGCGCTCGCGCGCGTGTGTGTCTGTGAACAGCATAACTCAAAAACGAAAATTCAGATAAATACCAAACCTTGCATTTAAACTGAGTACCTTCCAAAATGTGACACGGAGAATTTCAAGAAAATCCTTCCAACCCGAGTTACCCCTTACAGAAACATTTTTCGAAATGTTCTATTTTATCAAAAATGGCTTTAACGATTATGATTAAAATATTAAAATAAAATGTATGTCTTGAATTTTCAGGGAATAGGTTGTGAAGTCCTCCTCAATGGGAAGGAATTTTGTATAATCTTGTATAACTGGTAAACGTTAAGGAATAGACGAAAGCTGCTACACACACACACACACACACACACACACACACACACACACCAAAAAAAAAATAAAAGCTTAAAACTCACACTTTATTTCAAATAAAATTTTCGTGTCATCAGTAGTTTCCAAGATATGCGTCATTAATGGTTGGAGTTGCTCAATAATTTGGCATTATTTGCTAGTCCTGTCGATGTTCAGATGTTTCTCGCGATTGCATGGAAATAGTATGGAATTTTAAGGCCAGCACTTAACGTACAGTTCTTAAGCACTTGATTTTTTTATTCCCTTTGCATTTATAACAAATGTGTAATGTAGTTATGTCAGCAATGGTTTAACTCGATTATAATGAAGTAGATAGTGAGGCAGTATTTTTAACACTTAAATGATTTCAGTCAAATTATATAATATAAAATATAATAACAGCCCACCTTAAAGCAATATGTGTATAATATATAAAATGCATGTAACAGTCATAGTATTAATGTTTATATTATTATGTACATGTTCAATAATGTTATGTGAATGTATTACGTAATTTAATAATGTAGGAGCTGTGAGAATAATAGGTTAAAAGTTGCTAACAATTAGGTAACGTTCAGGCAATAATGAATTAGAATATTTAATAATGCTACTGGTGATTCTTGGAGCAGCAATAATGTAATTTTTGAGACAGTTTATTAATAGCCAATCAACAACAAGAAAAAAAGCTTAAGTTAAATAAAGGTATTTTATTGGAGTAGGATTAGTCAATCAGAAACTGAAATGAAGCAAAATTTACAAATTAGAAGTTAGGTGCTTGCAGACAGCGTTACTAACCGGACGCGAGACGCGTGCTCGAGAAGTTTACATATTCAGTGTGAGACGAAAATAATTTACGTGTTTAAAAAAAGTGCAAGTAATTGATAAATAATCTCACAGCTCTCTGTATCAGTAGAATGTTATTTTAATCGTTTAAAGAATTAATAAATGGAGTGAAGTACAAATTATAATCTGTGTAAGCCTACATTCTTAGCCGCACTACTCCCTGCAAAGAAATCCATGTCTCTAACAATAATACTGACGCAGCCGAGGCAAACATAAATATATAATATTTAAAGAAACAGTCAAATTACAAAGTTAATATTTTTAAACTTGGGGCGAAGGCTACCGGAAACATTTTACCATACGCAACTACTTCAAGTTTGGCTCCCCAACAGTCGAAATAAAATACAACTCCTCCTAACATAACCTTACTTCAATAGAAAGGTAAGCTTTCGTAAGAATAGTTTTTATACCCAGGAATAAACGATCGGGGTAGAGAAAGTCATGTGAATGTAACACATCACCTTGTTTAAAACAACATCGGTCCTCTCCGTTAAAACTGAAGTTTTCTCCCACTGGTAGATTCTGTTTAAACCAAGTAATTACGAATAGTGTGCGTTACTGTGTGTTGCAATAATTAAGACCTGCTGGTGTAAAAGTAGTGTTTACAACCATTCCAGAACATCTCTCTCTTTCTGTTTCACCCCCCTCCAAGCCATTGTTGCCGACAGCACATTTCAATACTATTCCAAGGCTCGAGGCGCGATCGTTATGTGTAACGAACTAAGGGACACAGGAAATTGACTTTTTTACACTGAAAAACTGTCCATCCACTTCTGTGTCCCCGTCAATATGAGAGAGAATGGTGCAAATAAATCTTGTTGAATCAATATTAGCTTAAGGGATGAAAACACAGTCCGTAAAATAGATCATATACAGTCCAGTAGTCACCTCTTCCCAATGCTACGCTGCCCGCTGAATAAGATTTGTGACTTTCTTCCTATAAAAATATCTGATGTGAAATAACACGACTTTCTTTACATATTATTAGTCACTTTCATATTTATTCAACAGATTATTCATATGAAGCTTATTTTTCTATCTGCTCTACTCTCGCTTAAATCAGCTTTAGGCAATTCAATTATGTGTGATATAAGAGATTCTAACATGTAACACGTTTCGTAGCCAAGAAGGGACTGAAGGGAGAGAAGGGATTAGAAGTTTGCCTTACAACCTAGTAGGTACAAAGTATAATATTCTGCATTGACCATTTAAGTTGAGACTGTTCAATATCTCCAAAACTTAGCGTTGTAGAAAGAAATGTCCTGAATAAAAGTTGCTTGATATTATTGGGGAAGTAAACGACCATGAGTCGTGTTTTGTTTGGAGGACGTTGTGATGCATTTTAGGGTCTATTTTATTTTTTAAGTGTGAATCTACAATTAGGGTCAATTTAAATGGCCATCACAACATCCTCCAAATAAAACATCACTAATGGCAATTACTTTCTCCCATAATACATGTCTCTCACCGAGGCGGGCCGGGTTCAATCCCAGGGACGCGCATGTGGGATTTGTGGTGGACAAAGCGGCGTCTGGGCGCGGGTTCTCCAACTGCTCCATCATCACCTTTCCTTTGATGCATTTCACCATCATTTCGTTTCATCTACTTCCTTCATCCCATCGGGCTAATCACCCATCCTGGATATTCTGTCTGATCCATGGGTGTCTGCTCCTCGGCGGGCCTCTGACCCCAGGCACCCGCCTGTAAGTCCTGGGGGGTTAAGTTCTACGTAAGAGGAGGTTAAACAGACAATGAATGAATTTATACAACGCTCGGTTTTGGAGATATTATACAGTCTCAACTTAAACGGTCCACCCTTTATCCCGCTGGAACTTCACGTTTTCCCTTGTCTCATCTGCCCCAAGTTCCTACAAGTGAGAGCCGGGAGCAAGAAGAAATTTGCTCGCTGACGTCATTCTATTAGCATTAGGCTGATACTGCCATAAATGGACATGCACATCCTACTTCAGGTGCACAATAGTATCAGAGTGCTGAGGCGACAATCGTGTACAGGTATAGGAATTTCTAAGCATTAAGGCCAGTATGGAAGGAAATAAAGTTGAACTTATGGGACTTGTGCTTTGGGAGACCCAAGATAACAAATCATCCCCGTACCCCTTGTACTTTTCTTTGGCATTTGCAGACAGCACTCAGACTGTTTTTACCTCCCTGTCATGACCCTTATTACATTCTTTGAACTGATAATAGTTTGGGTGTAGACAACTTGAAGCCAACTGCTTAAGTATTCGTATGCCTAGTCATCTATTTAGAAAGTAGTTCGGCAAATATTAGCGAAACTATGTACTCCTTGCATAAACCACTAGAAACAAAAGAATCTTCAATTAAGATTTCAAATTAAAGAACTTAAAATACTGAAAACATCACAATAAAAAACAAAATATCTGTATATAATAGTTAATAAAAAGTTATTTGACATAAACCATGTATGTTCCTTCGAGGTGTAATGCTTATCGTCCGACGGATCGAAGGGGACAATTATTTTCGGGCATGATTTCCGCTTCATGACTTCCTTTGGAAGGGAAGAAAGCCGGTGATCATGCTTGTTCGCAATATAAGAAACCCCCACCCTGAGAAAGAGAGTCTATAGAGAAATGTATCGACCATTTCAAGCCCGAGACATCGTGTCGTTACACTAGAGCCATGGTAGGCGCTGAAGTAATCATTCTCACTATGAGCTCTAGTGGCAGATTGAAGATACAGAACATTTACATTGCAGAAAACACCAGGACCCTATGCTTCGGAGTTAAAGCGACTAAAAGGGCCAGACAACCAGAATATTTTCAAGGGATGTACATTCCTTCCATCGTAAACTTTCGTGTAGTCGTTATAGCTCACTGGTTGTAAGAAATTCAATAAGATGTACGAAAATCAGAAACTTCTAGGTATAAATATAAAGTGGGAATCCAAAATTCCAAGACCAATATGTCCTAATTCAAAATGTAATGCTCATAAAGGATTATATCGTAAAGACATATAATATACAAGGAATAGTTTACAAAGATTTTACAACATCTCGATAGCTTCACTTCAGGAGAAACAAAAAGAAGAAATTATGTAACAGAAAGTAATACAAATGTCAAATATGAATGCAAACATCATGCGATGTAAAGAAACAACATAATTTTTATGATTGCAAATTAGAAGGATGGAGAAATGTTAAGCATTAATTTTAAATACAAAAAGAATAGTTAATTAGTTGAATTTTTAAATCGCTGAACGATGTAGCAATGAACAAGTTAAAGAATAAACTCGATGTGTAGTAACTGTAATAGTTATCGCGCGAGGTAGTGCTACTTCAGTGTTGATTGGTGAGTTTAAGCTGGAATGGTTCCATGGCAGATATCACTGAAAGTACCACGAATAGCTAAGGAGCAAATTAAACTCTACATTTGGGTGGTGAGAAATAGCACTCCGTACGCTGGAAGTACCTGAACTCAATTAAGACAAAATAATAGAATTAATTTTCACTCCCCGCAATTAAAAATTTTCACGCTTTAAGAGAAAATATTAGATTACAATAAATTTACATAATTATTTCGATGTATATAAACATAAGAATGTATCAGAGGCGTTATGGCAAGCTATAGAAAAATCTGATGCGTTACTCTCACATGGCTTTCTCTACTATTGTACAAACTATTTTTACAAATGCTTATTCTCCATATGCTATTATCGAAATGTTAATCTTATTGCTAATTTTCTTGTAGATGCAAGGGGAATTGGTAGGCTTTAAGCGATAGTCAAATATTTTAAGAGCTGGTTGCTATGTGGAGCATTCCATTCTCTTTGCATTACCTGGACCAAAAAAAATGAATAACGAATTCCCATTTGAGAAAAAGCGTAAGTATTGGAAAATTTAAGGAAATAACAATCAATATCTCGAAAATGCTTCACTCCACAAAAACAAAAACAAACAAAAAAATGTATATGATATAAATTGTGTATTTTAACGCGATGTACATTTTCTGTGTAGTAAACTTTTGTCTATCTCTTATGGTTTACCAGTTATGCAAACGTCGTTCACAATGAAGTATACTTTTGGAGACATTCCCAGAAAATTCGAGATATACATTTCATTTGTCATGAAAATATCTTAAACATTGTTATTTTAATCAAAATCGTTAGAGAGGTTTTTGAGAAAATTAAAATTTTCGAAAAATGTTCCATGTAAAGCGTAATCTGGTTGAGGGGATTTTCTTCAAAACCTTCGTGTCGCAACTCTGGAAGATACTGAACCTAAATACCAAGTTTGGTGTTTATCCGACTGTTCGTTTCTGAGTTATGCTGTTCACAGACACACAGACACACACACAT
This sequence comes from Deroplatys truncata, assembly GCA_030765065.1. NCBI lineage: Eukaryota > Metazoa > Arthropoda > Insecta > Mantodea > Mantidae > Deroplatys > Deroplatys truncata. Next base: position 198,045,374 of record CM060979.1, read on the forward strand.
GGACATGTTTCCAAGAATACTTTTTTTTGGATTCAGGAGGCCTCAAAACATGTATTTCCGGTAAAGTCTCGGTATCGAATGTTTGGGTGGAATACAATACTTCCCCTACTTAACATACGTAGTAGTAAAAGTAAAAAACAATAAACAGATTTGAAAATTTATAGGAGTAAGAGTCCCGTGGCAAATATTTAAAATAAAAGAATACAAATTTTAAAACATTTATCATTTCCAGTGCTAAAATACTACCTAAAAGTCATGATATATATTTTCTGGTCCAAAGGTGCACAACATGTAAAGATTTAATACATCCATAATTTTCTATTTCCGTTTCATATTTTATTTTGATGCGAATATCTCTAAAATTCAATATTTAATCAGCCCATTAAAGAAAATTTTGAGACAATAACAATTAACGAAGAGCTTTTCTTATTAAGGGTTGTATGGAGTTGGTGGCTTTCTTTGGAAATGTTCGCCTCACTTATGTTTGTACGTTCTGAGGTGCTCTTTATACGACATTTCATCTTTGATTCCGCTGTTTACAGAGTATCACACTGACTAATGGCCACACCTTCATGAAACCTCAAAAGGCACATCTCTAGTGAAACATCGATATGAAATTTCTCATGGAATGCAAGGATTCCTGTAGACAACCTGGCACAACTGTCTGCGTACGCGAAAACAGATTCTGTAAAAATAGAGTATTTTGTTGGGATTATTAATGTTGAAAATTGTGCTTCAGTTCTTGAGTGAGGCTGTTATGTGATACATTCACAGGACATTCTCTACCCTCTATCATTTATTAGTGAGTATATAAACTATTCTCACTAAGCTTATTTTTATATCTATTACGTTTTAATCAAAATAAACCTTTGCACAAACAGCTACATTACATATTTCGTTATAGATACAAAGAGACAGCGATTGTCAAATGTTTAAAACTGGACGCTATATTCCGTATTGTTTCCATGCAATCACGAGGAGCAACTGAATGTCAAAAACACTTTAAATAATGGTTATGAAATGAACAATTCCAACAATTAGTAACGGATATCAGAAATGATTTCTGCCACTAAAGGCTTATTTGAAGTTAATTGTGTACTTTAAAGTGACCTACATTTTTTGTGTAGTACGTTTTCGTCTATCGCTTAATGTTTACCAGTTATACAAGATTATATAAAACCCTTCAGAATGAAGGGGACTTCAAAGGCTATTCCCAGAAAATTCAAGATATACATTTTGTTTGCCATGCAAATATCTTCAGTATATGGCGATCAATGAAACAAGGCTTAGAGCCATTTATTTTAGAAAATAAAAAATTTCAAAAATATTCCCATTTAAAGGGTAATTTGATGCGCGATTTTCTTGAACGTCTTCGTACTGCATTCTTGGAAGATACTGAGCATATATATCTAGTTTGGTACTTATTCAAATTTCCTTTCTTGAGTTATGTTGTTCACAGACACATATATGGACATGTTTACAAAACTGCATGTGCAATTTTCAAACGAATTATAAAACTAATAAAATAAAGACTCTTGAAAATCTTAAGAAATATAAGTAGTAATAAAATTTGTTCTTTGTGCACATTCAAATTATCATTTGGCTACTAAAAGCTTTTAAAACACAGACAAATAATTCCTGTAGTTTGTCCATGATGATGCCTGTAAAACGACATTAACTAGAGAATGTTTTGTGAATGTTACACATCAGATTTTTGTACATTCAATATTCTACCACATATAATTCCGAAATACTTTTCTGCAACTTCCTATATGGCAGCTGGAACTCAGCTCACGCGAAATAAAAACTTTGAAGGGAAAAAAGAAAGAAATTAAAAAAACTGGAAATCAAAAGCATTGAAATAAAAAATGGAAATCTTTTAACAGCGACTAACGAAGAAAGTAACTTGACTAAAAAAGAAGTAATGTGTATGTACGCGGTTAACGAAGCTGAAAGGCGCTAATGGAACACTCTGAATCGGTGTAACATTTAATGGGAACATAAAACACGAATCTTCTTTTGAAATGTGTCAAACTGTGGGTACGCTGAATGCATTCATAAAATATTAAAACCAAGGTCAAATAACACAGCACTGCTAGCGGACTTCCGTTAAATTGCTGATGCTGCCTTAAATTATACAGCACCTATCTCACTTGCGCCGGATATGCTGCGAAATATGGATTTGACAGCTCTTGTCCGAAATTCTACTAGCTGCCAGGATGCTGTAAAAGCCATGCTTCCATAAATTATCTTTCTACAGCCCCAAAGACGAGAGGTAGGTCACCTGAGCTTATGCATTTTTAAGTCTGTCCCCTAATGCATAGCTTTCCCTCCTTTTTCCCTGGGGTTTAACGTCCTTTAACCGGGTAGGTTATATCGCAAGGTAAATGAAGGAAATGGTTGAAATGATGGTCAAATGAGCCCGGGGCCCCTAGAGTTCGTCTCCTCATAAAACCCTAGAGAAAACATTATCTAAGGAGTAGTAATAGGGGTGAATATACGTAGGGGCCTCCAGAAGCAGAGCACCGCAAGTAGGCCGCTCGCTCTTTCTGTCTAGTAGGCTCGTGGCGAGTCTAGAAATTGCTGTTGTAGGATGGAACATTATTTTTTGGGTGGAGGATACTAAGGAGGTAACGCTAAGTTTATAGGGTTCTCAACGGTTGCCTTTTGCGGAGCAGCATTCTTCCGCTGCTCCACTGATGTCTATTATTTAAAAAATAGATGCTTAATTTTGATAAACCACTCCCATGGGGAGGGGGAGTACTTACGTCCAGCTGTATACTCTTGGTTGGCTTAGTGCCTTCGTTACCGGGAGTGCCCACACAGCATGTGGGAACCCGCTAAGACCATATAGGCGTTCTGTAGGTGAGTAGTCCCCCGGGAATCTGACAAGGGCGTTCTGATGGCTCTTTAATCTGGCTTAGGGATTTTGAATCCGGCGCCAAATTACATCCTCCATGTATGGGAGGCCCAAGGATTTTGTAGTAGCCTCAGCAGGAATCGACGGCAAACAAAACAGATAGACGGAAGTCCCTTGTTCTGATCCGCCGTAACAAAAGAAGCCAGGAGCCTGCGGCCATGCCCGACACTATGAGAATCAGAGGTAAGATAAAGCTGTAACTTTAGGTGGATCGACATGGCTGAAGCCAGAACAGGGTATAAGACGGCCAACGTCCCCTTAGCCCTGTTCATCCCCTCCAACACGTGTTCACGAAAAGTTAAGTTCTTATCAAGAGTGACGTCCAAGTATCGGATGGATAGTCCCCATTCTATCATTTGGACTTGAAGGTGAACATCGGCATGTTTGCTGCGGGGATTCGTCGTAGGTAAAAAGAACGCATGGCTTTTGGCACCAGCCATTACCTGCACCAGTGCTGACGAGGAGAACAAAGTAGGCCAGCAATCGGGAACAGGTCGCCCAGGTTCATCTGGGCGGAATGTGATCGCCAGAGTACCTAGCCGCAAATGCGGCTTTACCTGTGCGACATAAAAGGTAAAAAAGATTGTACACAAGCTTTTGATTTCTGTCTGTGGGCGGAGTTTAGCTTACTGCGCTACCATTGGCTGGGTCTCGGTGATCCCACCTGGGCGGACTAGCGACCATATGGTGACCAAGCCCAATACTGCTTAACTTGGGCGACCGCTTAGGGTCGTCTAGCCAAGCAGGCTGGCATGGCAGCAAAGCAGGATGGGAAAATTAGGTAATGGTATAGGGAATATCCAAGTTGGCAGCAGGGCGGGTCGCTGCTAGATGGTCACTCATCCAGCTAGTGACCAAGCCCAATGCTGCTTAACTTGGGGGAACTTGTGATGTGTGGGATTGGCAGCCCTCAGCCTCGGGGGCCCTCAGCAACCGGTAAGTCTTTCTTCGCCTTGGCGCCTTATGGTCATAGCGGCCCAAAGAGTGCACCAGCTGGTTGGTGTGGTAAGTGATTTTTGTGTACCTGGTACGGATTCTCTCCCGCAGCACGTCCACGATGTATGGGAGACCAGAACGGGCGTGTAGGATGTGAGACGGGAATCTACGCCCGGTATCAGAGATCATCCAAAGCGCCCTGTTCTGGACGGTCTGCAGGCTGCGGATGGTAGACGCTGCCGCCGATCCCCAGACCTCACAGCCATACACAATCAGGGGCGGGATAATCGCCTGATATAGGCGTAGTTTGAGGTCTGTGGGCATTGTGGAACGGAATACAGGATACTGTTGCCTGAGTGCGGCGTGGCCGAGGCCGACCTTTGCCCTAACATGTGGAACGAAAGTGAGCCCACGGTCGAGGGTGCCCCCGAGATATTTGGCAGAGGTAACCCAAGGGATTCTCCTCCGTAGCAGCCTCAGGGACCGCTCTGGCCGCCAAGGACGGACCTTCTCCGGGAGAAGCGCAGAGCTCTTCCCTGGGATAATGGCCATCCTCCACCTCTCGCTCCACCTGCCGATGGCTCGGAGCTGTCGCTGAAGTGGGGGAAACAGAATCGGGCATTCTTGTTCTGTGCCATTATGAGGACGTCGTCCGCATACACTACACGTAACAGTCCTGGGTTCCGTGGGGAAGTCCGACATGTAGACCGCGAAGAGAAGCGGGGACAGTATACTGCCTTCCGGCGGCTATGAGACGGACTGATGAAGCCTTCCCTTCCACTCTCACCCTGAATGTGCGGTCCCGGAGGAAACTGCTTATCAGGGCGAGATAGGCGGGAGGGATGTCTGACTCCTTTAGCTTGTATAAAAGGCCTTGATGCCAGGTTGTGACAAAGGCCTTCTCTACGTCCAGCAGCACCGCTATGGTCTTGAAGATCTCCTGGAAGCCCAGGGAGGCCTTCTCGGCCAATCGCAGTAGCTGGAGTGCCCATGACGAAAACCAAACTGGCTGTCCGGAGGATGTGCCTTTCCTCAAAGAGAGGTGTGAGACTGGCTAGGAGCAATCTTTCAAAGACTTTTGAGACAGTTGGGATTAAGCTAATGGATCGGTAACTGCATGGGAATACCGGATCCTTGCCGAGTTTTAAAATGCATACCACCCTCACCCCATTCCAAAAGTAGGCCGCAACGGACCTTTTTGCTTTTAACGCGACCTTTGAGAGGGAGGGATAAGGGGGATACCTGAAGGGCGACCAGATCCTGAAAAAAACTGTGTGCGCTAGCGGGGACGGGATCACTAGTGATTCCAGATGGAGAGCATTCCGGCAGCGGCTAGTGGGGGTCCCAAACACCTGTGTAACCCCCAGAAAGGGGCTGTCAGCAGACGTACCAAATGCCAGTGAGAAACCTTTCCAAAGAGCAAAATCCACTGTACTGTTGTAAATGATAAAAGAACAAATTTTAGGTGTGATTTTCTCGAGATAATATCGTTTATTTTTATATATGCTTTGGAATACCATTTTTGTGAAGGCTATTGTTTTTATTGATTCAAGTTAATGGTGACAAAGCCTTTGCAGAAATAGTTTCCTTACGCATTTCGCTATAGGTATAAGGGAGATATGGGGGGCTGACGCGAAGTCAAATTTTACTTTCTCTACCACGTACATAGTAGCATAAATTCGATAATGAGATTTCACTGGAAACACATGTTTTGAGGCCCTCTGAATCCAAAAAAGCATTTTGAGAAGAAGGTCAATGTGTGTGTGTGTGTGTGTGTGTGTGTCTGTGAACAGCATAAATAAAAAATAAGTACCAATCTTAGTACTTAAGTTCAGTATCTTCCTAAGATACGACACGGGGATTTTCAAGAAATCCCTGCCCAAACTACCCTAACCCCTAACATGGAACAGTTATCGAAAATTTTGATATTCTAAAAAAAACGGCTAACGATTTTGATTAAAATACCATATACTAAAGATATTAAATCACAAATAAAACATATATCTTGAATTTTTGGGATATATTCTGTGAAGTGCTCTTCATTCGGCAGGAATTTTGTATAATCAGGTATAACTGCTAAATCTTAAACAATAGACGAAATTGTACTACAAAAGAAAAGTAGATCTCTTTAAAATACACAATTTATTTAAAATAAGTTTTTAATGTCATAAACCACTTCTAAATATCCGTTATTAACCGTGGAAGTTGCTCATTCCTTGGTCATTCTCTTGAAGTTCTGTCAACATTCAGTTGTTTCTCACGATTGTATGGAAACTGGAATTTTAAGGCCAGCGTATAGCGTCCAGTTCTTAAACATTTGACCACCGCTGTTCACTTTGTATCTATAATGAAATGTGTAATGTAGGTATTTCTGCCAAGGTTTATTTGCATTAAAATGCAGTAGATAGTTTTACTAAGAATATTTGGTATACCCACTAATAAAGATAGAGGGTAAAGAAGGTCATGTGAATGTATAACATCATATTTTTTTTAAAACGCTTGCTTTGAAATTCCATATTGTTTGCATCACATCACGATAAAAAAAATGGTGATAGGAGTTAAAAAAAGACAAATTAGCACAATTCAAACCATAACAACACTGAGCGGCATGGCTCAGGTGCTAAAGTTTGTGGCCCGCATTCGGGAGATCCCGGTTCAAATCCCTGTCGACTAATGTGACAGTTTGTGTGTATGTGTGTGTGCGTGTGTTTTCCCTCAGTCGCAAAAGTAAATACCGGATTGTATATTTAATACCACCATACCACCACCCAAAGGTCCACCTTAAGTCTAAAACAATAATAAAAAAGAAAAATGGATGGCAGTAGCGAATGCTGTCCACAGACAATGAAAGCAGGTAGACTGGACGGCACCCTAATGCCATCTGTACGGCACGAAGCAGAAGTTACGGTTGCTATGCGTTAAAGTCTCTATGGACACGTTTCAAAGCAGCCATCTGACAGTCACAGAAGTAGAGATACAGTTGCTATGCACTAAGGTCTTTGTGGACAGATGAAGAAAGATGGTATGGCACACGGATGAGACCTAGAAGGCTAATTGTTCCCCACACATCGATGCAGGAGTAATTTACGAACAGATCCGTCGCGATATAACAATGTAGTTAAAGCGAAGTGAAATAAATATATTGATGATGCTAATAATAATAATAATAATAATAATAATAATAATAATAAAAATCTAGGAAATGGCTGATGCCACCTAAAAGTTCATTCGAAATAAATTGTGTGTGTTAAAGAGATGTACATTTTCGTGCAGTAAATTTTGTCTATCACTTATGGTTTTGCAGTTATCCCAATTCGATATGGAGAACTGGGTGGCAATACATAAAACAAACAAAAACTTTTTATAAAGATTCGCTCGCACATATGTTTATGAACAGCATAATTCAAAAACGAAATCTCAGGTAAACATCAAACTTGGTTTTCCGCTTCAGTATCTGCTCAAGAAAATCCCCTGATTTCAAACTCCCCTTTACAATCAAAATTATTTCTGATTGTCTCAAAAATTCTAATATTTTTTATTAAAATATTGTGTGTTTAAAATCTTTACAAACAAGTAAAACATATCTGAAATTTCTATGAGGTTGTTTTCATTCTGAATGAATTTTATATAATTTGCAACCTGCAAACCACAGGAGGCAGACAAAAACCTACTACGCATAAAATAAATATGTCTTTAAAACACATGTCAAAAGTATCAAAATGAATTTGAAGACACCTTGGTTTACCGGGAAAGATACGAGTCAGTTGGGGAATTTAATGTCGCACTGGCATGTTGCTCAGTTGGTTAGACCAACGCCATGTATAGCCGAAGATCCAACACACATCCCGGTTATAGCCCTGAATTTTGTTGGTCTGATTCTACCCTTTAAACCATATCCAATCCACGGCTAAATGTGTGGAAGTACGACAGTCGATTCTTATTCATTATCATTGATTAACCTAATTGTGGTTAACTATGAAGCCAGGACCTTTAAGTACTTAGGAGATTGTAAGTCCCCATTAGGTCACGTTATTTCTCGAAATTAATTTTGGAACATCTTGTATTTTCTTATTTTTCTTCGTTCTCTATTTACCCTTCTCGTGTCTAGGATTACATCCCTCAGGACCTACAAGCAGGTGACTGAGGTCAGAGGCCGGTCGAGGAGCAGACACTTTGGAACAGATAGAATAACCTGGATAGGTGATCAGCCCGGTGCCTGGTATGAGAGCGAGAAAGTAGATGATATGAAATGATGGTGAAAAGGATGAAAGAAAATTAGATGATGGAACAGTTTGTGTAATGAATGGCAGGGAAAACCAGAGAACCCAGAGAAAACCCGCCCAGACGCCGCTTTGTCCACCACAAATCCCACATGCGGCGAAAATAACGTGTTTCTTTTGAGGAATTTAATGTCATACATGTTGCTATGGTAGCTAGGTTAAAGCAAGGCATGGAATGCCGAAGATCCGTGTTAAGGCATTGAATCTTTCAGTCTGAATCTACGTTTTCAAATTTAGCCTACACACGGCATACGTAAAACACCTATTTTAATATTATAAATAGATAAAATTAGTGTGAGTGTGTAGTGTAACCTCAAAAACCAATTAAACTATTTTTATAATTCTTTCATCACTGAAAAGCCCAATTCGTTCTGAGCGAAGTGGTCTATAAAACATGTTCTAGTTTCATTTCTCAAGTTAATAGAAGATAAAAAGGTTTACCAAGCCCTTGTACTTGAATACAAACACATTTGACTTGTACAAGAACATACTTGCAAAGAAGGCTTTTACTTTCAGTTGGAAATGCCATAGAGTAGAAAATAGTTGTTACTCTACAGAATATGCATGTAAATTTTTATTTAATACAAACTTCCTAATTTGACAAAGTATACCATACCGAGTACAAACATACTACAAATTGTAGATCGATTACAATCAATTTCGTGAAAAAAAGTTTCATAAAAATAGAAATTATTAGGCTTAAATGAGAAACGTTTTAGGATTTATAGAAAATCTCGCGGATATATAATTCCAAGCAATATAATAGTGTAGAAGGCCACGATTTAGCAACGAAGACAGCAAAACAAAAGAGAATAGAATTCGACTGTAACGCTACGATACGCATGAGATACCAATGACAACTTGTTTTAATAACCCACAAAGAAAGTTTTGCTTTTTTTTCTAGTATAATGTAACCAAGTTAGCAAGGTAAAGTAAATCATTGTATAAAGAGAAAAACTAATTGTGTCCAGCTAAAATTAAAAATCAGTGAACCAATATTTTATAATTCACAACTGTGGATTTTATTTTTCTCGATGGTCACAGAATACGAGCCTTTTCTAAAGCGCTTAACTTGGTGGCCTGTGAGGAAGCAATCCTCATATTCACTATCTTAACCTCTATTTCTTGTACCTGTTAATAGTCGAGTTATCTAAAAATAACTCGATCATTCCGACCTATGATTGTTACGCAATCCAAGGGTACTTATAGACTGCAACATTTCTACTTATACAGAGTGTAACAAAAATGTACGGCACAAATTGCAAGACACATTCCTCACACGTAGACGAAGAAATTATGTTACATGAACATGGGTCTGGAAACGCTTTGTTACCATGTTACGACTCATTTTCTCCAACTCAATAATCATGGAAAACATGCACTCTTGGTTACGTCTGGTTATGTTGTCATTATCGTCGGTGCACCGCCATTGTTTTGTTTTACATGTCCGTATTGCCATGCGACTTACGTTATTGCTTGTTTGCAGGTAACATCAACTGTTCCAGTGAGCAGTACGACCTTGGCAAGCACGCGGGTTACTACATACTAGTAGAGTTGACCACATCCTTGGCTCGTGCAATGGCAGTGTACACAAATGCAGAGATGGCAGATACCCATTTAATGTATGCATTAGAAGACGGCAGTGGCACTTGCGCTCAATGTTTGTACCGGGAGAAATTTTCAGGACGAAGGTGCCCCGACAGGGAAAACGTTTGAGGCCATTGATCGTCGTCTTAGGGAACATGGGGCATTTCAGCCTGATACTTGCGACCGAGGGAGGCGTAGAAGTACGAGAACACCGCAACGGGAGGCGGCAATTCTTCAGGCATTTAACGACGATCCTAGTGTCAGTACAAGACAAGTAGCTGCAACAATGAATGAGTCTGGCGAGTGTTACACGAGGTCCGGCTGTATCCATACCATTTACACCGTGTGCAGGCACTATCAGCAGCTGATTTTCCTGCACGGGTACGCTTCTGCGAATGGTTTATGCAACAAAGTGTCAACTTTAATTTTAGTGTAACGGTGCTGTTCACAGATGAGGCGTCGTTTCAACGACATCAGATTGTAAATTATCACAATCGGTATGCATGTGCTGACGTCAATCCTCACGCAACTGTTGAAGCAAGTCACCAACAAAGATTTGCTGTCAATGCTTGGGCCGGCATTGTTGGTGACTGTTTGGTAGGACCTCACGTTCTTCCTCCTAGGTTCAACGGACAAATTTACCATAATTTGTAGAGAATGTTCTACCTGATCTGTTAGCAGACGTTTCTTTATCTGTGCGACAAAACATGTAATTCATGCACGATGGAACACCTCCTCATTTTATTGTTAATGTCCGTCGGCTTCTAAATAACAGATTCGGTTACGGTTGGATAGGTAGAAGTAGCCAATTGCCTGGCCTCCGCGCTCGCCGGAACTAAACCCGCTGGACTTTTATTTGTGGGGGCATTTGAAAGCTCCTGTGTATCGAACCTTAGTGCCAGATGTTTAGAGTCTCTGTGCCCGTATTATGGAAGGCTGCGAAACCATACGCAATACTCCAGGAATACATCAGCGCATCCTGGATTCACTACGACGGCGGGTTTTTGCATACATCAATGCTCACGGAAGGTATATTGAACATCTTCTGTGAGAAAGAGTTGCATGTGGTATGCTGGTACGTTCTATTCTTGTATGTTTCCCATAATTAATGAGCTGGAGAAAATGAGGTGTAACATGGTAACAAAACGTTTCCAGGCCCATGTTCATATAACATAATTTTTTTCGTCTACGTGTGAGAGATGTGTCCTGCAATTTGTGCCGTACATTTTTGTTACATCCTGTAGAACTTGGAAGACTGTCCCCGATGTTTCACATCGTTTTGAGTGAATATCAGGCGGTTTTTCATCATTATTAGGAATGGCCAACCAGCTAATTAATTATAACAAGGATTTTGTTCAAACAAACTTTATATAAACATCTGAATATTTTAGTGTTTTGTTTTCTGTAATTTAGGTTTAGCAGATTAAAGAATTAGATTGTGCTAAATGTAAAGTTTGATGGCAACTTTCCGCTTAGTGCAATCAGTTGAAACTGCCGTCGTTTGTAACGCTCCCCATATGGCCTATTACCTTTGGGGGATACCTCATTCCACCATTTCTGAGGTGGAGGCACCCAGGGGGCGGAATTCATTTCTTCCGATGGCAGGGTGGTAAGGACGGCGGTGGAGTGATAGGAGAGCTTTTACGTGAACTCCAAACTACGTTGGGCGAAGGCGTAGATAGGGCCAATTTAAAATCGCCAACCGAGAGCCGGAAATCGAACCTCGCACCCTCAGTACGAGAGCCGGAAACGAAACCACTGCGCCACCCCGGCGATACAGACCTTAATTAATAGCATCCAGTTATTCTGCATCACCACAAACCGCTTAGATTTTAACTTTGGAAATGCCACCTTATCTTTATAAGCAGGTCTTTATTCTGGAAGGATGAACTATGTTCTTTGCCACAGTTTAATGAGGAAAGCAACATTATCCACTATTTGCTCTTAGGAGGGACTCTCCCACCTGTCTCGGAAGCATATCTTGCACTTTCTGAGTTTCACATTTCTAAACACCATCTGTGGAAAAGAAACCTTAAATTATTTCAAGATGAGTATGAAAAATGTAATCTTTTAATGGGTTTCTCGCATTCTTAGATACCAGGCTCGTGAGATCTGCTAGATAACGCTTTCTTCTCCTTCTTGGCAGAATTAACTTATGAAGGAAATGAGAAAAAACTTATTTTATGGAGATTTTCATAACATTCTGCCATAACATTTTTCGGAAGATGTATATTCTACAAGCGTGTTCTGTAGGTCGCCTCTGAGACGTTTTCCGTTTAAAAATCTGATTTAGTAGGAGCTACATTAATCAACTCACAAGAACAGTCCATCACACTTGATTCTAGAACTTGTATTTTCGGACATAATGGATAAAAGAAGAAATCAATTGAATTTTAAGGATTATAAATTCCTGAAACGGAGCTACTAGTGCTATTTCTGCTTAAGTGTAATACCTAATTATTGACTGGGGATACTAATAATTAAATAAAGAAATGATAGTAAGATATATATATATATATAATTCCAATAAATAATTTCCATATATTAAATCAGTTTATAATGGAAGAAGAAAGCGTTACAACTTTGTAAGTGAATAAGGAAGTCACTACTAGGCAGACTACGGATTCAGGAAAAGTAATTAGTTAAAGTGTAGAGCAGCTAAGGTAATTAGCGTTCCGGCGAACTTAAGTCAACAAGAAATCCATTAGTTCAAGGTTCAGTTAGCTAGAATTCAAGACGTTAAGAAATAAGAGATGTGTGAAACCGTATTTCGCAAAAATGAGAGAGAGAAAGAATACTTAGAATTTGGTAGTCAAAGAGTAAAAGTTGTGTTTCGATGCATAAGATACGCCAACCTGTAGAAACTGTAGTGGGGTAGTTCTACAGTAGGCGGGACTTACGTTAGTAAACGAGCGTGTATTGCTAAAATTAGCATCTTTCTTTTCTTTCGTGTACAGACTTAAGGAGCTTACAGTCTTTAACGGTGATCTGCAGTTCGTAACGCCGAAGACCGCACTGGGCTATCAGTTACTTAGTGGTAGCCGCGAGGGGTTTTGTCGGTAAGCATTGTAGCGACTCACGGTAACTTACGCTTCTAGCTTCTTTTATTGCAGAAACAGTTCAAACAAAAATTGATTCTGCAGAAGTTAGCAGGTATAATAATTCAAATGTTATAAGTTTCGAGTACTACGATTCATAGTCAGTTTCATTCATTGTCTTCAAATGGTCGGCAACTCGCTTCAGTAGCTCAAGTATTAGATTACATTAAATTTCTCACTTAATTTAGACTGATGTTATCCATTCACACGCCCAGGTGTACCCTGAGAGAAAGATCTCATAGTGAACCACTGTGGCAGCCGCAGTAGAATTAACGGCAGATAATGGAGACGACGTCAAAAGGTGACATCGAGTTCGTCGTCAACTGTCTACTAAAAAGAACCAAACAGAATGATGAATACGAGGAGGAGAAAGAGGGGGAGGAAGATGTCGTGGATGTTTAAGAGCTCTCTATGTGGACTGTCGCTACGAACAATCCGGACTTCAATCGGACCAAATGAACTCCACATCGAAGGTTTGAGAAGCGCTTTGTTGGGGCCGCTAATTGAAAGATGGAAACTGGAGAACCTTTCAGAAATATATACAAGGGGATATGTCTACAGTATTAGGGCTTTTAATTAGTATGTGGTTGTATCACGAGGTTTTCAATTTCGCGAACTGCGAGAAGAGACAAACTTAGAAGAAGAATAGGGGAAGAGGAAGATGACAGAAGGATCATACAGATAATTTATTAGAGTGCTCCTTATCAGGATAGATTTTGTAACTAAAAACACAGTATAAATCCCAATGATATAATGATAACGGTGATGGTTATAATAGTAATAACATTTAACCATAGTCGGGAGCACACAGGAAGGCTGGAGAGAGAAGACACTGTACACAAACAGAGAGAGAGAGAGAGAGAGAGAGAGAAAGAGAGAGTTACACTGTCTCGTTCTCGCTCGCTCTGCACTAGCAAGTCACGTACAGGCAGATTTTGTCGTCCTGACGCGCTTATCTCTATGCACAGTAGATGGACAAGTCCATTTATCTTCTGGGAGGAGTGTTGGATCAGTAGGAACAGAGCAGCAAGCGCGAAAATAACGTGAAATAAGGTGACATCATCACGTGTTCCGAGTGTTGTTCCACGTAAGGGGAATACTGTCAGGCGTTCTCCTCACCCTAGACTACCTTCTCCTCCTCTGCGTTTCTGCCGTGTCAGGTTGAAAAAAATTGACTTGTAACTCAGAGCAATGATACTGCACAACTTGGTTTCGTGTGCGCTCCCGATTCTAAAAGCTGCCATGTTCACGTAGTGATGCCAAAGTGCTGAGATTTTACCTAAAGTAAGTGTAAAGCAACTACGCCATCCACGTGGGTTCCAGAGATAGATGAAATACCCGCTATAAGCCTTCTATTTATTGCATTGCGTATATGATATTTTGAACAATGAGTAATAAAGTGAAAATAATAAATATTGTATTTACATCCATTTCTTCCACTGCTTACTAAAACTTCTGATAAAATGTAACTTACCTTTGAGTATATGCCATCCCCTTACATTGCTGGTGTATGTTGTCTTCTTTATGACCCAGTTCCTGAAAAGTATGAAAGCAGGTTTAGAGATTTAATATATTACACCTACTTATGAATACTAATTATACTTTTATGATTGGTTTCTAAACATATTTTAATTTAATTACGATAATTATTTCGGCTCATGAAGACGTTAAATATAACATTAAAATACCAGTAACGCAATATGCCCACAAGACAATCAAATAATTTATAATTTTTACGTCTCTTTAACATTTAAGCTTAGAAACTGGTATGTTACTAAAGGTGAAAAGAAGCTAAAAACGGTAAAAGAGAAGAAAAAAAGCAAGGAGACGAGCAAAATTGGTGAAATGGTATTCGTCACACAAATCCCTAACTTGAGAGTTTATATAAGCAAGCAAAAGCTAATTGGCAATGTAAACAAAGGGCATGCTGTGTTGCAGCCGTATAGCCGAGCTTATTAGATTAACATGTGTCGTTATTTTGTTTCTGCATATACATAACTCGGATCACTCAATGCAATTTCTCTCTAATGAAATTATTCCCTTGGCCTGCTTATGTTCACAGTTGACAATCACATATCATCTCCGAATAAGAACACAACTTTGGAACGTCTATGTTGTATTAAATATTGATAGTCAAGTAAATTTACTTAAACTGAGATCGCATTCAGACGACTGGCCATTTTAGGCGTGAAGATAGAGAGGCAATTTTGCGTTATAAACGATAAAGCAATGCGTTTGGCGACTATATCAAAATAAGGTGAACCTACTACCCAAGGCCGCAATAAGGGGCAAATATGTATACCGCGCCCCATGTGATGATAAGAAAGTGTTAGCAAATTGTGTTGTTATATCCTCAATGTATAAAAATGATTTCATATTAGTTGTTGGTTTTCATAAAGTTCACACGAAAGCCACATAAATGCGCATTTTTCTTGAATGACGCAACTGACAGCCCGCAGCAATGCTAGATTGTACCGCTGCATCTACCCTAGATAATGTACTAAAGTTGAGAAACAATATACGTTAGGTATACTTTGGTTTAAATTTTGTTTGGAAATGAGCCCCTTTGAAAACTATAATGCCTGAAATTTCGTAAACATCTTAAACACTCAATGAATTTCTGCAACCGCTATTGTGCGATGGACTCATTAAAGTGCCAGTGGCGTAGTCACACAGAGTTTGCAATATTTTTGTCAGTAATCACATAATTGCATGCTTTATAATATACAATCTTCAGTAGTGTTTATAATAAAAATCTGATGTGTTACACTCACATGACTTTCTCTACTCTTGTACAAACTATTTTTACAAACGCTTATTCTCCATATGCTTCACGTTAATCGAGATATCGAGATGTCAATCTTATTGGTAATTTTCATGTAGATGCAAGGGGAATATGGTAGGTTTTAAGCGATAGTCAAATATTTTAACGCTGGTTGCTATGTGGCGCATTCCATTCTCTTTGCATGTCCAGGACATAAAAAAAATGAATAACGAATTTGAGAAAAAGTATAAGTAATGGAAATTTTAAGGGAATAACAAGCAATATCTCGAAAACGGTTCACTCAAAAAAAGAAATGTGTATGACATAAATTGTGTATATTAATGCGATCTACATTTTTTGTGTAGTAAAATTTTGTCTATCTCTTATGGTTTACCAGTTATGCAAAAGTCGTTCACAATGAAGAATACTTTTGGAGACATTCCCAGAAAAGTCGAGATATACATTTCATTTCTCATGACAATATCTTAAACATATGATATTTTAATCAAAATCGTTAGAGCCATTTTTAAGAAAATTAAAATTTTCGAAAGATTTTCCATGTAAAGGGTAGTCTGGAGTGGGGGGATTTTCTTAAAAACCTTTGTGTCACATCTCTGGAAGATACTGAACCTAAATACCAAGTTTGGTGTTTATACGAGTGTTCGTTTCTGAGTTATGATGTTCACAGACACACAGACACACAGACACACAGACACACAGACAGACACACGGACATGTTTCCAAAAATGCTTTTGTTGGATTCAGTGAGTCTTAAAACATGTATTTCCGGTAAAATCTCGGTATCGAATTTTTGGGTGGAATACAATACTTCCCCTACTTACTATACGTAGTAGAGAAAGTAAAAATTAGCATAATGAAATGAATTGCACAAGTTTTTCAAGTATTTAACGAGATTTTTTGCAGCAAAAACGTTGATGACGTCATCATAGCAAAAATATGATGCTCCATTGTATTTCATTGCAGTAGTACTCATATTTGAAATTCGATTTTGCCCATATTGTTTCTTGAATAATTTTTAATAATTGTCAGTTTACTAAACTTCTTTCGCCTAAAACAACAGCTACATGAGTTACAAAAGGCTGTTGTCAAGTATGGATGTACTTCTTAAGACTAAGTTTTCAATGATACTCAATGAGTGTTACTGCAGGTGCAATTTTCATAGTGTCATCAAGTGCTAAAGCATGGTGCTTGATGCTTTACACTTTTTCAAGCAATACGTCTTTGTTTAAGTCATGTTTGTATATCCCTACAAACTTATGGTCATCATTCTTCAAATATTTCACATCTTATATTGCATTCCCTTTTAGAAAGCTAAACTTCTCATTAATTTATGCTAGTGCCTGGAATCTAGTTTTTATCTCATTCACTATATTGTCAATAATTCCTAATAAAGCTATTCTAAACAGAATCATTTCTGATCCTCGCAGCGCTCATCAAATATTTTTACTTTCTCTACTACGTATAGTAAGCAGGGGAAACATTGAATTCCACCCAAAAATTCGATACCGAGATTTTACGGGAAATATACGTTTTGAGGCAACCTGAATCCAAAAAAAAAGCATTTTGGAAACATGTCCGTGTGTGTGTCTGTGAACAGCATAGCTCAGAAACGAACAGTCCCTCCCCAGATTACCCTTTACATGGAACATTTTTAGAAAATCTTAATTTTCTCAAAAATTACTCTAACGATTTTGAATAAAGGATCATATGTTTAAGGCACTTTTATGGCAAATAAAATGTATATCTCGAATTTTCTGGGAATGTCTCCAAAAGTATTCTTCATTGTGAACGACTTTTGCATAACTGGTAAGCCATAAGAGATAGACAAAATTTTGCTACACAAAAATATAGATCGCGTTAAAATACAGAATTTATGTCATATACATTTTTGTTGTTGAGTGAACCATTTTCTAGATATTGCTTGTTATTCCCTTAAATCTTCCGATATTTATAATTTTTCTCAAATGGGAATTCGTGATTCATTTTTTTTTCTCGTGGTAATGCAAAGAGAATGGAATACTCCACATAGCAACCAGATCGTACAATATTTGACTATCGCTTAAAGCCTACCAATTCCCCTTGCATCTACAAGAAAATTAGCAATAAGATTAACATCTCGATATCTCGATTAACATGAAGCATATGGAGAATAAGCGTTTGTAAAAATAGTTTGTACAAGAGTAGAGAAAGTCATATGAGTGTAACATATCAGACTTTTTTCTTCTTTCTCTTTCGTATCTCTTGGAAATCAGAAGGTAAATTGTTCATCCCCAGCAATAGTTTCGGATTTTACAAAAGCATGGATGGGGCGCAATTCCTTGTTGATTCCAAAAGACTTAAAAGGCCTTTGATGCTGACTGACTCACCTACATTTACATTAGTTCTTTGCAAAAACTGGTTTACACGATTGATTTTCTTTATAATTCTGTACCATAGAAAGTAAATGCAATAAGTTATTCTTTATATTTATTTGTAAAGAAAAGGGCCTCAATGTTTGTCTCAGCAGTGGAGAGAAATTACTGACAGTTCTTCCAGGGCCCTGTTGTCTTGTCGAAATGTTAATGCACAATCTCAACAGCTCTTCCTGACCATACAGGTCCCTATATTGCTTGAGGTTCTTTTACCTGCCGTAAATCTGCGACATAGGACCACCAGATTTACTTTCCTTCCGAAGGAAGCCATGCTAAGGACTTTTACGCCATCATCCTCCACCGGGTTTGGACCCGTGACCTCGGGAACTAGAGGCTAGACCACGGAGAACAACACTTCAGGTGACGATTCAGCGGCATGTAAGTACTCCTGCTAAATTCAGAGAGGGCACAAAATAGGTAAGCTTGTGTTCCTGGAGTATTCTCGATTAAGTACCAGCCTTGTTGGTTCCAACTTCACGCGACTGCCGTTGAAATTATTCACGTTCAAGCCATCGTTTTCTACCTGTTTCAAAATCTCTTCAGTGAGGCCTAAACCGGTTTTGCCACTGACAGTAAAATATCAATGAAGCTTTCCAGAATTTCTGGTCTATTATCTCCCATTTTCACATAACGAATTATTTCCTTCATTTGCTCGTTATGGCTGATATAAACCGTTGCGTTACAAATTAATGGAAAATATTTAAACTGTGCTTTTTCATTTAGTATAACTTGTCTTACTTTCTTTGCTATAATATCTAGGCATTCGTTTTGTACTTTCCATGAGCAGGAGTTCGGTTGGCATTTTCTATGAGGTTCAATATGTAATGAACATTATAGTAAAATATCAGCTTAATTGTATTAAAAAAGTTGCCACTGCTGGAATCACCGAAGTCATACTGTTCTTTTGACCTTCTTAACGGGCTTCTTTATTTGACTATAAACATTATAGCGTCCAGAATACAAGGTTTGACTTCTTCTCAGTGACTTTCTTCTTTTGCTAACTGGCCTCGAAGCTCTTTGTATTCCTCCCTTTCCTAGTGAGAATTTGAGACCTTTCCAAGAGCAAAAACAATGCTTGTGGCTCTGTGAATCCTCATGAACTGTAATTCGTCAACTGAATGTTTCCAATGTTTGAATCCTTCTTCTTTAGCCAAAGATAATACAACTGTCTGGAGAGGTGTGAAAACAACCTACATGGAACATAGAATAATGCGTGTTTATCTTGCTATAAGCTAGCCATGACCTCTTTATGATATGTCCATTTGGTAGTCGATTTCGGCCATTTCTCTTATGTCTAGTTAAATCGATATTGTGTTGATTTTCTGCTCTCGTTTTTGTGATAAAACATCTCTAAGATTGTGAAATGTTCGTCCTAGGGTCTTGAAATTCAAAATAAGTTCACTGTGCTGAACCTTCCGAGTTCCTAGTGCAGTTCCGGGATTAGGGTCCTGGACCTGGATAGTTCGATGCTGACGAAATGTTTGGTTCTCTTTGATAGTAATCGAACTTTTCAAACACTTTAGAAATCTCATGGGCTTTTGTCTCTTGCTCCTCCTTCTTATCTACATCGGTTTCTCCTGAAAGGGAGACAAATAAATCTGGTTCATAATTTTTATAAGAGTATAACAAGATTTAGATGTTCACAACGGGAAACAAAGGTTTTATGTCGAAAAAAAACAGTCAAATAAAAACTCTGATGTGGTACATTCACATGACTTTCTCTACTCCTTACACGTCCTCGGTGCGCTAGGGGTAACATGCTAGCCTTTAGTTCCTGAGATCGCAGGTTCATACTCGGCGGAGGGCATGGAATTTTCCAGGCGTAAAAATCATTAGCATGGCTTTCTTTGAAAGGAAATAAAGCCAGCTGTCCCTGTCGTAGATTTACGGCACGTAAAAGAACTTCAAGCTTGATAAAGAGGCCTCTGCGCAAATTTAGCAGTCTTTCACGACCATATTAGAATAGGACGCTAGTAACCATGCTAAAGAGCGTTCCTAAATAAATACATTGCCTTTCTTTCATTACGACAAAATGCCATATGAGCAGTTATTTCAGCTGCAGTGAAACTAATTATTTGCACATGTTCACATTCCAGCCAGTCAGTTATTACAGTAGTTTTTGTTTGTCGTGATAATGGAGTTAAAAAAAACGCAAATTTCTTTGCCTTCGGAAAAATGTAAATACACAGAATGAACTATTTTGAAAATGGCTAATGCTAGGAAAAAAATTATATTCGGAAAGTTGTATATCTAAATGCGATCTATATTTTTACTCAAATACGTATTTGCCCATGGTTCCCCAATTAAATATAGTTTTCTAATGTTCACTAGGAGTGAAGCGAAGTTTACAGGCTATTCCAGGAAATTCAAGCTATGCATTTTATTTTTAATGTCACAACCGTTTTTGAGAAAATCAAAAATAACGAAAAATCTTGTGTGTAAAGGGTAGTTTGCTTTGGTGGAAATTGAGGCAGTATTTTATATCACAACACTGTGAATGCCAGAGTGATTGTAGTGTAAATTAACATTATTGTATGACAATGATTTTAGATGTTTGTTAGCCATAAGCATTGTTAGGAAATAAGTTTACACGGCCTCACTGAAACTGACAATAGAGTGGGTAACAGTGAAGCGAGGGGGTGAGTTGTTTATCACTAAGGAGAGACAAGCAATGTTTTTCACTGTTTATATATTGGGATATATCCGATCGCCCCCCCTCCTCAGTGATTTATATTTAGAGTAGATGCACACTTATTGCATCTAACATTCGAGTCAGATTATTTTTTTAAGGTATGGATATTTGAAGTGTTTTAACACTCGTAGTTTACAAAACTTCACTATAATTTCACAAATGCAGAACAGAGCATTGTCTCTTAGCTAAGTCACAACTGTAATGAATTTCTTTTGACTCAAGCATATGCGTTTAGTTTTCGTTCTTGTTGGCGGCATTCACATCAAACACTAGTGATAGCGATTTGTTTGTTGATAGTGCAGACTGGAACCGTTCAATTGTCGTCCGCAACGGTACTATTCCAAGCGAAGTCTCCACACGACAGCGCTCTGCTTTGTCAGTTGTAAGTATCTTGAAATTTTTCATCAAACTGATGCAAAACAGGACATTTTTTTAATTTTGGAGAACTATAGTTAACGGCGTTTTATGCCGATGTCATTGCCACAAAAAAGAGGCCCTTTTGCGTCCCGTTTCTACGGAACTGTTCGGGCTATACGGGACGTCTGCCCACCTTACTTGAGACTCGTATTCCAGGTTGGTAGACGAATGCTGAAGTCAATTATATCCTTCCACAAATTGTCCTATTCCTCATTTTCTTTTAGCTTTCAGGGTTATAGGCCAGGGCGCGATGGTCGATTGGTGTGTAGCCTATGCGATGGATATACTTACTTTTGAAGATAGGGCTGTTTCTTCCATGGCATGAGCCCTACTGCCAGAATCTGTCCCAGGATGTTCAACCCTTCCCTTCCTCCGATTATTTAGTACGCATAATAGACTTAGTTTTGGTCGTTCTCAGCCAACATGTTTCTGAATCAGCATCCTTACAACTTCCAAAAAGCCTGGGCACAAAGAATTTCTTTCTAGCGAAGAGGTTTTATTAGCTCAGGTTGCAGTGACCAAGTGCATGGCCATTCAGTAGATATATAAAGCGGAGTTCCTCTGTACAAGTTACAGTGTATATACATATATATCTACAACACCAATTTTTCTTATCCCCCATTGCAGCTATTTTGCCTCATTCTTGTTACACTCTCAGCGTTTCTTTTTGCATCAAAAGCATCCAGAAGGGCTTTGATCAATAGTATTTTAGGTAACTTGTAAAGAATTCCCTTTTTATAATAAGAAATTCCAGTTCTGACATGATTAGCTTGGAATAATTCTATCCACAGACGAAATAAAACAAACCACCCTGGAGTCTGTAATTGAAGATGGCTTTCCTCTTTTATCCATTCAAAAGTGAATGTGATTCAATCTTTGGAAAGCAGCTCTTATCCCAAGCACGATATCTCTAATTTCCAATTAAAGAGAGTGAGCTGGTATATTTAGTTAAGTAATTAACTACGTATTTCTCTTTTATGGAGTTCTCTTCTCGAATGTTATTTCTATTCCGTAGGGGCCAGCATCTCGCTGCTTTTGAAAATTCTGTTTCTATGAGTGCCGTTCAAAATAACCGGGTGAATAAGTCACATTAATACAGAGATGAATTACCGCTTTCATAAAGGAAGATATTTCTCGTATTTCATAGGACGAAGAGGTAGCCCAATCCCTGTGTTCTCTACTGTGTTATTAGTAAGAGAATCACGCCTTTATATAAATTGAAGAAGGGTACAATTTTAATAGGCGCACAATTTTCTCTGCCCAGAAATTGCCTATATTCATCATCATCAGCATTGTCGCAACTCATCAAGGATTAGACTTTCTCTCGGTGTCATGCCTCTTTCCATCTTACCGCGCGGTTTCTCACATTTCCTCTGCTGATTGGTAAGTGGCTTATATACAACCTTTGTATACATTATCTCCATCTATTTCGGTATTAATTTTTTTCAGTAAAAAGTGTTAATTATTTTTTAAAACCTGTTTTTCTTTTATCAATTATCTTGTATGCTTAAACATCTCGTCTTGTAGCATTTTTAACTTTTTTCATTACAAAGTCCATTTTCGTCCCCGTTCAGCAAGGTATAAACAGCCACAGTTTCATAAAATTTAAATTGGTTTCATTTTCTTATTTAGGTTCTTGCCAGAATTCCATATTATCTGCTGAAGCTTATACACGTTACAATTAGAGTAGGTCAAATATTCATTGAGCGAGGAATCAACATAACTACCACCCTACCTAGTACACATGACGTCTTGGTGGACCCAGGGCTACACAGTTGACAGTGAGCAGTTCGCTTGCGTTACTGGTGTGGTGGAGTTGCTCTCTGTGAGCTCTGTGTTTATGTTCTGCTCTACTACTGATAGTTCCAGGTTACCCGTGTCAAACCCTGTCCTTTGGCGCATTATCGATACAAACTCGGAGCTTGCAGACCTTGTCAAAGGATATTTGTTCTATCTCTGTTTTATTCAAGTCTTCGATTTAATAATACTGCACCCTAAATAGTTAATTATTTAGAACACGTGATTATCTTACAGAGTGGTTTTCATGAAAGTCTTATTATATATGCTTTATTTGGAATTATGGCGTCCTAGTATTTTCAGAAGTTCATATATAGAGCTCTGTTGAACAATCATTATACGCATAGATTAATAAGCACTGATATAAATATTCTTACATCAGTAGTGTACTAATTGGATGACTATTAGTAGTTAATCTACGTTACACGCAACACACACACTTTTTAAAATCACCCCTTTCCGAATCGTACTTTTATTTTTGATTCCTTATACAGATTTTTTTACATAATATATTCCAAAGTTCATTTCTATTCACTCCATCAAAAGCTTTATGCAAATCTATAAAAGCTCTATGTATCCGTCTTTCTTTTCTCTATTACATACTGCCCTTTCTAAAATCACTTTGATTTCGTGACAACAATGCTTCACCGAGCGGGATGGCTCAAGCGGTAACGTCTGTGCTCGCATTCGGAAGCTCCCGGGTTCAGATCCCGTGGGCGGAACAATCTGACTGGGGTTTCTTCCTAGTTTCACTCAGTCGTCAAGGTAAATACCGAATTGGACACGACTCCACGACCCAAAGTTCCATCTTAAGTCTAAAACAATAGTAAAAATAAAAATAGATGGTAATAGCGAATGCTGTGCCATATAACCACAGACAATGAAAACAGGTAAACTGGACGGCACCCCAATACCATCTGCACGGTACCAAACAGAAGATACAGTTGATATGCACTAAGGTCTCTGTAGATACGTGGCGAGGCAAGGTGGTATGGTTACAGGGATGAGACCTAAAGGCTACCTGTCCACCACACATCGATCCACTAGTTATCTACTAACAGATCCGTCGCGATATGTCAGTGTAGTTAATATAAATAGTGTGTATGTGGTATTTGGGAGACTAATACCTCGTTAGTTTGTCCTATTTTTATATAGAGGTTAAAAGTTATATTTCTGTTAATCACAATAGGCATTTGCAAGAAATGCTTTCAAATAGGTAGCATTCACTAATACGACAATCATATCTATTTTTCTGTCCGCAGGAGATAAAGGTTTGCGGTCGGATGTTTATACCACATAACTATGAAGTAGTAATAATATGAATAGGCATTTTATGAATGCAAGTATTTGTTAATCCGCAGAAGCCAAGGTTTCCTTCCACATCATAATGATCATGTCCACTCTATACAATGAGTACTATCTAATGAGTACAAAGGTGTTATATCCACTTCAGGGTTACAGCGAACAGATAAAACGGGACATGTTAGCCACGAGTTTATAATAAATAATAGGACTTACACTTAACATTTCAAGGTTACTGGAGGTTTGGGAAATTATGGTTAAAACAGAATATTTAAAAAATGCCCAATATCACAAAATCTTTTTAGCCCAGTCAATATCAGAAGTGGTATCTTCCGACACAGGATAAACAAATTAAAAGTCGCGTATTTTGAGAGTGTTGTAACTTTCTAGTATCACCACCCTTAATTTTCATGAACATCTGATGGGCTTTAACATACACACATGCAGAATAGACCATTTCAGTTGAGACTGTACACTATCTCCAAAACTAACGTTGTAGAAAGAAATGTCTTGAATTAAACTTGCTTGATATTATGGGGAAAGTAATTCCATTAGTCGTGTTTTGTTAGTAGGACGTTATGATGGTGATTTTAGGGTCAATTTAATTTTTTTAAATAGGAACCTACCTTTTTTATGTTGTTTTTTCACTCGTTATAATTTTTTTAAATTGGAACCTACCTTTTTTATGTTGTTTTTTTCACACGTTATAAAAAATTAAATAACATTTCTGTAAAGCACTTTGCAACGAAAATTCTGAATGGCAGTAAACGAAGAACGCGATGAATGGCTGGACCATCGATGGATGGTCATTTGAGGATCAGGTAACGTTTAGTAATTGCGAACCAACATTTTTTATTTTGTTTCCTTATTACCATTACAGAAAAACAGATTTTTATAACCATTTTCTAATCAGAAAACGACATACAAAATGTAAGTTCCTATAAAAGCTTTCGACCCTAAAATGACCATCATAACGTCCTCCAAACAAAACACGGCTAATGGCATTTATTTTCCCCTATAATATCAAGCAACTTTCATTAAGGACATTTATTTCTACAACGCTTAGTTTTGGGGACACTGTACAGTCTCAACTTAAATGGTCCATCCTGCATATAATTGAAAAATTGCCCGAAATACTTTTTGTTGTTTCATAAATGTTTTTGAATTTGCAACAGATCACTCCGGTTCGCAGTTATTTATTATGTCAATTCATTATTACTTTTGTACTGTGAGATATTTATTCATCTTCAACAGGCGCAAGGCATTTCCTTTGTTAAGGCTGTACTTATAGTATACAGTTGTATGTTACTGAAGCAAAATGACAATCGATGCATGATTCATCTTTGTTGAACGAAACATACAGTCTGCTTTGTTACGTTCATATGACTTTCTGTACCTAATATTGATTACCTTTATATAACTTCTACACGTTATTCCTACTAAAGTTATTTCCCTGTATACTTCATGTTAGTCGAGATCAACCTTTGCGGAAAAGTTACATTGCACACTTCGTTATAGGTACAGTCATGGAAAAAATGATTGAATGGACTCTGAGAGCAGCATATTTCAAAGTCCCACTTCGTATTGCAGCGCGGTTTACACAATTAGACATTTCCAGCATGCAGCTAAACTTTATTACCTGTGGCATACGTTATCGTCTGTCGAACACACAAATAGGTTGTGTCTTGAATCACTTCTCGCATTTGTATTTGTTCCTAATAAAGAAAGAGGGCAGGTGCGGCAAAATAGTGGTATCCTTCCCCATTCTTGTTAACGTCAAGAGAACGCAAAAGTGCGTTTGACGTAAAAGCTAATCGACCGAAATAACGAATGACCTGAATCATAAGCCAACAAGTACCCTGAATACGATAAATAAATCATGTTACATAAAAACCATGACTGCTGTTAAAGCGCATACACGGATGTGGGAACAGACCTTTCGCCGCACACAAATATATAGCTCAGAGGTCAACACGCGCTTTAGTCAACATCAAACCTAGGTTCAAATCTGGCTGATAATGTATAATTTTTGTCCTTTATTTTCTATCTTCAATATGTACTAATTTATACTAATGTAGATTTTTCACAATATTTGTTATAAATTGAGCGTTAGATATATGCTATTATAGCCAATACTCTCATCTACGGATGATAAGCTCGATTGTTTATCATTATTTTGTTTCTTTTCTTTCCGTGTGGTCACACACGTGTGCTTAGTTCCATTCATCACCGAAAGAGGTCGTCAGTCGCTACTAGTACCCTACAACGACGCATTTATTCATTCCTTAGCAATGGCAACGGCCGTTGATAAACGCGCTGCTGTTTTCATCCTGGTTTCACAGGGCTATACGGCATGATCAGGTAACATTTGTAGCTTCCACAGTCCACTCCTAAGAAGTGAGTGAACTTTTATCAAGAAAATCGGTAGGTTGCTGCAAGGAAGAGTACAGGTCGCTCACGTATATCTACAATGAAGACAGGTGTTTCTTGGCAGAGGTCGAAAGAGATCCGTTTCCGCCGCTGAATACAAGGCTTGGTCTTTATGGCCGGGTAGTGCGCAGATGGTTATCAACCGTTATAAAGGTGCGCAATTCGGCGTAGACGTGCGGTAATAAAGGAAGAGCTATCCGAAGCTCACAAAATTGACGGTTGGCATTTGCTGTACAAATGCTATTAAAACTTCGACTGGTGCGAAGTCATTTTCTGGGACGAAGTTATGTTCTGTACTACAAGTGCCAGTTCTATTGTGCTTGTTTAAAGGCCTAGTGGGACTCGCTATGGTTACTAGTGCAAGGGGTAGTCGAACAAGTGTTATTGCTTGGGCGTGGATCTCTCAGGAAGGGACAGGTATGCTAAAACGTGTTCATGAAAAGCTGAATGGGGAAACCTATTCTGAACTTCTAGATCATGTTTTGCTCCCGTCTGCTCGAGAGCGTTATTCTGAAGGTATTATTACATTCTAACAGAATAACCATTCGGTTCACAGGTTGACCAAGGTTAAAAGGTGGTTTTTGGAAAATACGGAGTCAGCAGGTTTGAACCCAATAGAACATATTTGGCCGAAATTAAAGCAGAGGCTTTCTCCAGGCTAACTAATGCTGCACAATTCTGGTGTGCCATGAGAGACACTTGGGAATCACTAGCAGAAGACGCTGGTGGATCACATATCCCGAAGATTGAGGCCGATGACAGAAAATAACAGAGACCATACAAAGTATTAGAGTTTGTTTTGTTTTTCCCTTTCCCTTATTTTATTAGCTTTTTGTTGCATTTAAAAGCAACTGGAGATCAGGACGCTGTGTTTCTTTACTTTCTAGTTTTCGAGAATAGTAGATACATATTTTACACATCATAGAGTGAATTTCGTATTATAGAACGTAA
This sequence comes from Deroplatys truncata, assembly GCA_030765065.1. Lineage (NCBI taxonomy): Eukaryota > Metazoa > Arthropoda > Insecta > Mantodea > Mantidae > Deroplatys > Deroplatys truncata. The sequence continues at coordinate 198,072,980 of CM060979.1, forward strand.
TATATAATATACATCGATATAAAAAGTATAAATATGGCAAAAAAGCAAAAACAAAACAACACTGGCCGGGTCGTTGGATTCGAACCACTTTGCGAGTAGCGTACCGAGCTTCAAACGCAGAACGTTAGCCATTTCTACCAGGGAGAAACCGTTCCTCCGTACTGTAACGGACAGTTCAAATCAAGGTTTGACTTAGCTTGGGCGTATTTACTGTGCATGTTAGCGAAGAACGGTTATTTTATTTGTTCCCTGGCTGCTATTTTATATTATAAGTAATAAACTGTCTTACCTTTACGAGCACTGCACATGTGACCAAGCCCTGTTAACTTCATGTACTTCCGTAAGACCGAAGCAACGCTGCAAGATTACAGCGCTCAATCATTTTTTCCATGACTGTACAAGGATGATAGGATGGTAAATAGATCGATAGTCAGATGTTTAAAAAGGCCTTAAAATTTCATGCCCTATCCAAGAGGTCGCGAGAAACAACGGAATAGCTATAGCGCTTTAAAAATGACAAAATATTTTAAAATTATAATCAATAATAACGGATATCTCGAAAAGGCTGAAACCTCAAAAAGGGTCATTGGAAACAAATTGTGTGCTTTTAATGAGTTCTATATGTTTTGCACAGCACTTTCTGTCTATCTCTTAGGTTTATCAGTTAAAACAATTACTCAAAATTCCTTTCGAATAAAGAGCACTTCATCAAGTATCCCCAGAAAATTAACGATATACATTTTAATTTTCATGTAAATAAATTAAATATACCTGTGATATTTAAATCAAAATCATTAGAGCTATTTTTGGGGAAATAAAACATTTCGAAACATTGGCAATGTAAAGGGCAATTGGGGTGGGGGAATTTTCCTAAGAATCTTCGGGAGCTACTAAAATAAATATCAATTTTAGTATTCATCCGGAACTTCATTTTGGAGTTATGCTATTCACACATACACACGGATCGTTATTTTAAAAATGATTATTTTTATCCATGGCCTCAAAAAGGGTATTTTCGATGAAATCTCGACATCAAATTTTTACTTTCTCTACTATGTATAGCAAGTAGAGGAAGTATTGTATTCCACCCAAAAATTCGATACCGAGATTTTACCGGAAATATATGTTTTGAGACCCCCTGAATCCAAAAAAAACATTTTTGGAAACATATCCGTGTGTGTGTCTGTGAACAGCATAACTCAGAAATGAACAGTCGGATAAACAACAAACTTGGTATTTAGGTTCAGTATCTTCCAGAGATGCGACACGAAGGTTTTCAAGAAAATAGCCCCTTTACATGGAACATTTTTCGAAAATTTGAATTTTCTCAAAAATGGCCCTAACGATTTTGATTAACATGTCATATGTTTAAGATATTTTTATGACAAATGAAATGTATATCTCGAATTTTCTGGAAATGTCTCCAAAACTGTTCTTCATGAAAGACTTTTGCATAACTGGTAAACCATAAGAGATAGACAAACTTTTACTACAAAAAAATGTAGATCGTGTTAAAATACACAATTTATGTTATAGACATTTTTGTTGTTGAGGGAACCATTTTCGAGATATTGCTTGTTATTCCCTTAAAGTTTCCAATACTTATACTTTTTCTCAAATGGAAGTTCGTTATTCATTTTTTTTGTCCCGGTAATGCAAAGAGAATGGAATACTCCACATAGCAACCAGCTCTTAAAATATTTGACTGTCGCTTAAAGCGTACCAATTCCGCTTGCATCTACATGAAAATTAGCAATAAGATTAACATCTCGATATCTCGATTAACATGAAGCATATGGAGAATAAGCGTTTGTAAAAATAGTTTGGACAAGAGTAGAGAAAGTCATATGAGCGTAACACATCAGATTTTTTGTATGGAAGACTTGTCTACTAAGGTAGATGACAGAGAAAGTGAAGATTCAAATATAGCGCATATTTATGTACATGATGTTTGACTGACTAGAAAATTTCAAATACTGAACAAACTTCGAGATGGAATCACTGGGTACATTCAGCGGTAGTAGCGCTTAATACCTTCGCTGCAAACAGCGCTGCAGGATTTGTTGAACGCACCGCTGCAAGCGGTAGCAGGAATTCCGTAATTTGTTTTTTTGAACAGTTATGCTTTGAATTCTTGTGGTGAGAGCACGTGTAGTATAGAATGTGAATCCAGAAGAAATTTTTCGCAGGTTATATGGGAAGATGACAACGGTATTGTTTATGAAATAATTTCACCTGATAATGGCAACGTTATGGCAATCGCATATGAAAATACCAGGGAAAAGGATAGGGCGGTTCCTGTAAGAAACCTGAATAAGAAAACTGTACCGCCATATTCTTTAGACGAGTTTCGGATGTCACGAGCAAAAGCAGAGATGAAATCAATTAATAATTCATTCTTATGTTAAATTTTTAAATAACAATTTATTGCATTTGTTGAACATAGCCTTCTATGTGTGAGATTCAACCATGTGTAACAGTATTACGTTATCTACTACGTACTTACAGTAAGTAGAGGAAGAGTTGTATTCCACCCAAAAATTCGATATCGAGATTTCACCAGAAATACACGTTTTGATGCCCGTCAGTATAAAAATTGAAAACGTTTCGCGCACGTACGTGTGAACAGCATAACTCAAAAATGAAAAGTCGGATAAATGCCCAACTTGGTATTTAAGTTCAGTATGTTAAAGAGGTGTGATACGAAGTTTTCAAGAAAAACCTTCAACCAAAACTACCCTTTAAATGGAAATTACTTCCTAAAAGAAGCGCTTAACATTTTGATTAAATTAGCATATATTAAGAATATTTGCATGACAAATCATGTTGATTTTTTGGTGAATAGCTTGTGAAGTCCTCTTCATCCGAAAGGAATGTTGTAAAATTTTGTACAACTGTTAAATGTTAAGCATAAATGAAAACACATAAAATGTAGATCTCCTTAAAACACACAATTTATTTAAAATAACTCTTTTGTGTCCTAGGCTATTCCCGAGATATCCGTTATTACTGGTTCGAATTATTCAATACTTTGTCATACTTTTAAAGTCCTGTCGATTTTCAGGTGTTTTTCGCGATGTCATGGAAAAAGTATGACATTTTAAGGCCAGCATACGGCATCCAGGTCTTAAACATATGACTATGGCTGTTTCCTTTGTGTCTAACGAAATGTGTAACGCAGCTATTTCCGGAAAGGTTATCTCGATTAAAATGAAGTAGGAAGAAAAAAAAATCTGATGTGTTACACTCACATGACTTTCTCTACTCTTGTACAAACTATTCTTACAAACGCTAATTCTCCGTATGCTTCATGTTAATCGCGATATCGAGATGTTAATCTTATTGCTAATTTACTTGTAGATGCAAGGAAATTGGTAGGCTTTAAGCGAAGTCAAATATTTTAAGAGCTGGTTGCTATGTAGAGTATTCCATTCTCTTTGCATTACCAAGACAAAAAAAAAGGAATAACGAATTCCCATATGAGAAAAAGTATAGGAAAATTTAGGGGAACAACAAGCAATATCTCGAAAATGGTTCCCTCAATAAACAAAAAAAAAAATTGTAGACATAAATTGTGTATTTTCACGCAATCTACATTTTTTGTGTAGTAAAATTTTTTCTATCTCTTATGGTTTACCAGTTATGCAAAAGACGTTCACAATGTAGAATACTTTTGGAGAGATTTCCAGAAAATTCCAGACATGCATCTTATTTGTCATTAAAGTATCTTAAACAAATGATATTTTAATCTAAATCGTTGGAACCTTTTTTGAGGAAATTTAGATTGTCGAAATATGTTCCATGTAAAGGGTAATCTGTGGTGGAGGAATTTTCTTGAAAACCTTCGTGTCGGATCTCTGGAAGATACTGAACCTAAATAGCAAGTTTGGTGTTGATCCGACTGTTCGTTTCTGAGTTATGCTGTTCACAGACACACACACGGATATGTTTCCTCAAAACATGTATTTCCGGGGAAATCTCGGTATCGAATTTTTGAGTGGAATGCAGTACTTCCCCTACTTACTATACGTAGTAGAGAAAGTAATAAGCTTTCATTAGAATTGTTTGTATACTCACTAATAAACTACAGAGGGTTGATAAGGTCACGTGTACGTTACACATAGGTTTTCTTTTACTTATTCACAGTTAATGGAAGCCAAAGCAACGCATCTATTTAGAAACTTATTAAAGAATTCTGCTGCAGCACTTGGCCCGCTGAATGTACCCTGAGTGTGGGAATGACAGTAACTGGATCCAGAAACGTTAGTGTATTCTGTATAGAATGGCTGAATGGTTGTCTCTGAAGCAGCACTTACGTTTTGTGCGTTTGTATTCTGCAGCAAACAATTTAGTTGAGGTGAAACGGAGGATGCTATCGAGTTTGGAGGTAACGAGCCCATTTGCTAACAATCACAAGACTAAATAAGAAATTTGACGCCAATGGCAGTGTTTTGCTAGTGAAGGATTTATGTAGGCCCCAGATTGCGTGTAACGATAATAAACCGTGTGTTGAATCCTCTTAACTTGTTCCCTGAGAAGCCAAAATTACAAAGGCATGCCTCCAGAGAGTTGAACATTTCACCAACAATAATGCAGAGAATAATGAAGGACCTGAAACTGAGTCCACATTATCCTCGATTGATCTTAACGAAGATTGGTTCATGCAGCTTGTAGATGCGTGGTGGAGAATCCTGGAGGAAAATTTAGGTTGTGAAGAACACGTAATTTGGATAAATGAGATCAAAATTCATATTTCAGCAAGTGCTAGCAATTATGTGACTGACATGATTGTGTATACTGATGAAAAAAGGAGCCCAAATGTAATCAACCATCGGTATTAAATAAAAAGCTCCTGGTGTCATGTTGTGGAATGGGTCTCTTGTGATGAATTAATTGGGAAATTCTTTTTTGATTATACAGTTACTGGATGAAGTCACCTGAAATTGCTCATAGACACTGTATAGGTATTCTTTACCGTCTTCACAAACCGATATTCATGCCCTGCAAGATGGAGTACCGCCACAGTATATCACACCACTGCGAGAGTGGTTGAGGGATATATTTTCTCATGAACTTGGTCAACTTGGGCAAGTGAATTGATCAGCTCAGTCTCCCGCTAGGACACCACTGGACTATTTCTTATGGGCTCCCTTAAAAGACAAAGTGATTCAACTTCGCATACGCAATTTGGCCGAACTATGGTTAGCTATAACAGAAGGGTATTATAAAAAGAAAGCCCCCTGGCCTGTGAAACCACAGACAAGGAGGCTCCTGATTCGTATGACCTCGTATCTGTAATTATAAGCGAGGCCGTTTTACGCCGCTTTATTGTAACCTTCAGCCTTGTGTATATGAATTAGGAGAATGGCGCAAGTTCATATGTAGCATGCTTTATATTGTCAGTTGCAGTTGTTCATTCAAAATTCATATAGTTTCTTATTTTGCATTTTCTATGTTTGCATTACCTCATAGGCTTTTCTCTTATGCCACTACATAGGAGGCTGGTGCATCCCCTGTATATAGTAATTATATTGTAATGCACTGCAGGAATAATAATATATATGCACTGACTACCACTACCCACCACCAATTGTTACACACTATAGCTTTTGCCAATGCTAAGACTAATGAACTAAAACTAGGTCAGTCCGGCAGTCCTGTTGGAGTGCCTTATGCAAACATTCTTCAGGGAAAGGTTCTAGTCCAGGTACAGGGGGAGTTTAACCCTTTGCATATATTCATCCAGAGCTTTTCAGGATACGTTATATACTGCTTCATCCAGCCATTTCTAGAGATGTCTATCTACCACTATTTCATGTATTGTCTTGTGCTGCAAGTGGGACTGTGCTTGCAGGCATTTTAAGTGGGAACTCAAAAGCTGAGAGTGTCCGAAGTGTCGTTGTCTCCACAGGAACAGGTATCTGTCTGTGGAGGTAACATCCATAGGGGCCATGTCCTGTCACATAATGTGCAAATCCAGCCGACGGCTTGAGATAGGCATTCTTCCACGTTTGGAAAGATCTCATAGGTTCGCCTTCTAGTTTCATTGGTATCACAGTTGGTTTGCCATATTCGTATGAGGCTTCCCAGTACATCCATTTCATCTCTCACAGGGCTGCTTCCAGCAAGCTGCGAAGCTTTTCTGGATTGTCTCTTCTGAGCCAATAGATCGATCCTCTACGTCTCACTACCAGATCCAAAGGAAGTATACCCAGAGTCACAAGTAGTGCATCTGTGGATACCCTAGGAAAGGCGCCAGCTGCGCTCATCAAGATTTTCTTTTGCAGACAACGTAGGGTTCTCTGGGATGTTAGTAGGAGAAGCCTATGTCCCCATATGCCTGCTCCGAAGTTAACGATGGAGGCAAGAACGATGTTGTACAGCGGAATTGCCAAGTATGGGATTTTACCGTAGTTTCGGCTCAAGCGTGTGATCTTGTTCCCATGGTATCAAATGTTCTTCTCACAACTTCCTCCATGTGGGTGCGGAAGAGTAAATCTTCATCCAATGTAATACCTAAGTATTTCATATGTTCCACTCTAGAAATCCTGTTTGGACCTATAAAAGGGTATTACAGGATAACACTGCTGCTATGTCGAGCTTGCTTCTGACGATTTTGATGGTGCACTGGTGGAAAACAGATTAATACCTGGTAAGCTTTAAGATTACGGTGTTTAAATTCGTATTTCATTACGCAGTTAATAAAATTGCTAGTTTCTTTAATAGATTCAGTGAACAGCATAATTATGGACTAACCTATGTCTAGCATTATCATTTAGAGTTAATTCTTTATATGCTAATACTTGACTAAAATATTATATTATACTCAATTTAAAAGTGATTTTGTTTTACTCTTGGCAAATCGAAATGCCGGTTTGACTACTAGTCATAAAACAACATTATTTAATGTAAATTGTGCATATAACGTATTTAATGTTTATACTCTAATAAACTTTTGTTGCTGGTTTCCCAGTCATATAAAATTTAACGAGAATAAATAAGTTTTCACCAGATATTTAGAGGAAATGCAGCATGTGCATTTTGCTCGTCATGACAGTTTCCGAAACGTGTCATATTTCAATTAAAGTCGCTAGACATATTTTGGAGAGAGTTAAAAATAAGGTATAAAAAATAAGACATTTCCTTGTGTGCTTGTACACCGAGGAAAAAATTCCCTGAAAACATTCTCACCAGCATTTCAACTAGAAATTCTCTGCTTATCGAACTTTTCAGATTTTAGTTACACATACACACTGGTGCGCATGCGTGTGCATGTATATTCGTAAAGATAAGTTCTGGGATCACATTTAAGGAACCTCAGTCGTCCTTCGTGGTCTAGAGATACTATGTTAGCCTCCAGTTCACCAGGTCGCGAGTTCAAACCCTACGGAGGGCAATGGATTCTTTTTGGGTCTAAACATCCTTAGTATGGCATCCTTCGGAAGGGAAATAAAGCCGGTAGTCCCGTGTCGCAGATTTGCGGCATGTAAAACAACCTCGAGCCTGATAAAAAGGCCCCTGAGTAAACTTTCTGGTCTTTCAGGCCCAATACGGGATGGAATGCTAAGAAACTAGTAGTAAAAGAACGTCCATGAAAAACTATATATGTATATAATTGTACATATTATAATATTATATATAGGGAAACCTCAGAACTTTTATTTTCAGCAAAACACCGATACTTTGGGTCAGTACAGTGCTTCCCTTGTCTTAACTTATAAGATCAATGGCAAAATTAGTATACTTTTATTCTTTATTGTTTTTATGAGAACTAATATTTGGAGTATCATGGCTAATTTAGTACATAAGGTATTAAATTTGATTACCTGGTTATAGAGTATACTGTAACAAATGAGTACACAAGTTAAACACACTTTATATATCACTTGTTATCGCGTTCAGCGTAGAATCACTTGAAACACTGTTGACGCAATAGAACATAACTTATCCGTCCAATCGAATCACAGCTGTTGTGCTGAGCCACAGTTGAACTGCACTCGTCACTCTCCACTCTCACTCTCCAGTTTTCACTTCGGAACGTCTTAGCTAATTGAACTATCCAAACGGGCGCTAGTCAACCCCTAGCATAGGCCCCGCATACAAAAAGGAACATTCTCGAAATGAAGGCTATTACAACATGCCGAAAAGAACCTTCTGGAGCATGATTACGAGGAAGCGGCACATAATGGGTTCCTTCCGCGGCTGTTGTTTTGAAAGTCGGTCGAGCGCCCCAACCAGGTGCCGGGCCGGGATGCGTTTACCGGCGGCCCGTAGGCAGCTTTGCGCGGGCCTCACACCGTATTTAGAGGGCTTTTAATTATTTTGTGCATGCTTTAAGCTGCTTTTGTCCACTTCCTCAGTTACAGACATACATACATATATATATATATATATATATATATATATATATATATATATATCAACCAGAATACAAGGTAGAAGCCTTGATTCGATTTAAAATGCACAGGAAACATTATTGCTTGTTATATTTAGATTTTTCTAGGTGATCTTAGCTTGTTCTTGAGCATATTGTAACGAAGTTTCTGGTGTCTTGTGTAATTATTACCTATTAGTACAAATGGCATTTTCTCAAGATCCTTTCTTACTAGAACTTCAGTTATCTTAGTGTATGTATGGTGGTTTGATAGTAATCCGATGAACTGATATTATTGCTGTAAAATTTAGTTTGTAAAAAGTGTAAAATGATTTAATTTAAAAATGTCAACTATTAAAAGAACTCCACTCATAAAGAGAAAATTACATTGCATATGGTCATGAACTTTGTAATTTAATATCGCGAAATGACTTATGTTGCTTTTTGTTTCTGAAAATATTTGCTTGGGTATACAAAGTGTGCTAGGTAGTTCTGTTAACCATAGCCTTCAGAACTTGCAGTGAAACTTTCAGTTTAATGTGAAAATTGTGCAATTCTATAGCATTTAAATGTGAATAAACATATTAGCAATTAAATAATGTAAACTTACTCTAAACGTACTCTAGAATAATTCATATCTTCAGGGTTTAAATGTAATGTAATAACTATGGCTAGTTCAGGCCTCGTGGAATCTAGAATTTGGCGAAATATAATAAATCTAAGGTTAAGAAATATTGTTGTATTGAAAAATAAATTTGGATTTTGTTGACAAAATTTTCACTGATGAATTCTCTAACATCTAAATGTATATCTTAGTACATAATAGTAGATCTTTAAGGTAACAAACCAGCATGGCAGATTTTACAGGCATGTATAATCATGACAAAACCTATAGTTTCATTAAAATTATTCATTTATGCGTGAAGTACCTAACAGAATAGCAGGAATTGCATCTCTCCCGGATTTTATTACTGTGCACTTCCCGTATTTGTGTCGCCGCATTCTCTTTGGGATACTGGTGAAAATAGTCGATTGTACTTGACATTCCACAAGCACACAGGATATAGACAAGAATGCCAGTGTCCTGAAACAGAGTTATTATTTTAATTTGTCGTAAGTAAATTGCACGTATTATTGTATATTTAATTTTTTTACTTATTCTTCTGCCTCAATCAATCTGGGGAGACTGCCTCTGTGGTCGAGTGGTCAGCATTCTGACTTTTCAAACCAAAGGTCTTGGATTTTATTCACGGCGGAAGTGGGGAGATTCTCTTAAACCAGAATCATTCTCAAATCCTCCGCAGAATCAGGAAGTATAAGTGTGGGAGTGAATGTGCTCAAGAGTAAAAAGCAATAAAGAACCAATGTTAAGAAACCTAAAATTTAGCAAATAGAATTTCCATGAGCTGTTTCTGAAGTCAACCCCCCCCCCCCGCTATGTCCATAAAAGCCTAAGGAGGCTAAACAAATGAAACAATTAAAAACGAAGTATTCGGAAACAAACGTCCGTTTCGAGTTCATAATTATATTCTTTGCTATGCTTAACTGGTCATATTATTTAAATGTATTTGAAATATTTCGTTTGGCGTTTTATAGTAGGTATATTTCTTTCTCCATAACGGTATTAATTCAATTCGGTATCCTAAACCTGAAGTACTGTCTGTTCAACAACGTTTTACCTAGTGAGGCGCGGTGGCTTATTCTCAGCCAAAGTTTTAGCTGGTGAAAGAGGTACACAGTATGCTGAACTGTCGCGCGTGGTGCATTGCAATGGAGAACATCCAACAGTCCTTCACTATCGCGCGTATTTATCCCTCTAACCAGTAGCTAAACCTCTTCCTGCTTGGAAGGGCTCCCCTACCCCAAGCTAAAACATAGCTGAACAGACAGTACAGAATATTTGATGTGTTATTTATAGCTTTATTACTTATAACAGCTTTCTTTGCTAAAAGGTTTCCATACGCACAGGTAAATTATTTCTTCTGTAAAATCTCCACATCATATACTTCCAAAATTATATTACTAGTTATTGCTCTTTGCTTGTCAGCCTTGTTGGAGCCGTCAGTCTCCATGTCTTATCTCGTTTCTGTTGCGAGTTTCATCACTCTAGACTGTTCCGTAGCGAACACTGCTTTATTTAAGTGTGTAGCAACAGCGAACCATCCTTTGGTAATCCCTTATTCACCTTTAGAGGTGTGAAACGTTATCCTCTCATGTTTTGCCCTACATTATCGTTTTAGAACAAAGACTTTCTAAATATTATTGAGAGAGGAATTGGCTACGCAACTTTGCAGAGTAATCCCAAACTTCCCGCTTCATTGCAGGCTTTAATTAGATCAATAAGGTACAATGACACTCTCTTCTAATGTTCAGAGTGGCTTTACAATGTTACAGCTTTACAAAACCGAGACTACTAGGGCACGCGTTTCTCTTTATCAAATATCCCCTCAGCTATGGACTTTAATCTATGTTTCAAATGCTGAAAATATAAAGTTTTGATTCAGCTGCGGTTCGAGATATTTCCTTGTAATTTACGTAGTTCTCCTATAGCCTTCCTTCTAAATACTATGAACTAACTGGCTTACCCGATAGGTTTCCTTTTAAACCTCGAATGAGGATTGAATTAAATTGGATTACCTACCCCACATTCTTTATGAAATACCTCTGGTAAATCCTCCCCTTATAACGGCGCGATACCCCAGTAACGGTAAAAAACCAATATTCCCTAAAAATGCATACGAAACATCGACGGACGTTGTTTCCTTAAGCTGACCCCGACAGTTTTCCAAATTACAGAACTTGGATTCTGTATAGCATGTAAAAAAGCATATATTGCCGGTCAAAGCATTAAGGTAGTGGTTGATTAGGGTTAGATAAACGTAGTAGATGAAGATTTAAATTTTTGTACCACCTCTTTTGTCTCGTATATATTTAATGACAAGGGGTTCGCAGCATTTATATAATATACCAGGTGACCCAATCGCACTCTTCGTGCGTTAAAAGAGTTGCAGAACTCAACGGGGCAATTCCATGTAATCCCAGGTCAGTGGGGAACTGGCGAATCAGCGTGAACGAGCATCATTTATTAAAGTTCCATTTATACCCCACCATTAACTACAATAGTCTTATCAGTGGACTTTTGTCTGGAACATATTATTGCAATAGTGTTAACTCGCATTCACTTGTCTTTGGGTTTCTAGTAAACTTTGAGCTTTAATCATTAGATCACACACACTTATACTTCCAGACTCGGGGAGGATAGATAATAATCTCGGCTAAAAAAAATCCCAACCCCTCAGCCGGGAATCGAAACCCTGGACCCATCGCACAGCAGGCAGGTGCTCTAACGATTGAGCTATGGGACCAGCCGTAACCGGTTTGTTGCCTTATTCTACTCCTCTTGCTTATCAGCAAAGACGATGAACGGATCGCGCTCTTTGAGAGTCACAGTGTACAGTCAGTGATAACAGACCGTTGCACTAGATGTACTGTCAATGATATAGGCAAAAATAGACCGGAAGGTTTTAAGAGTATTTTCCACTTCAGTTATAGAAGCTTTATTTTTGAGGGAATAAACCCACGTTTAAGACTCAAATAATTATAATGTCTTTATTTGACCTAACCGTATCTGCCCATAGCTATTTTTACTTTCTTTACTACATATAGTAAGTAGGGAAAGTATTGTATTCCACCCAAAAATTCGATACCAAGTTTTCACAGGAAATATATGTTTCGAGGCCTCCTGAATCCAAAAAAAAAAAACATTTTTGGAAACATGTCCGTGCGTGTGTCTGTGTGTCTGTGCGTGTGTCTATGTGTCTGTCTGTCTGTGAACAGCATAACTCAGAAACGAACAATCGGATAAACACCAAACTTGGTACTTAGGTTCAGTATCTTCCAGAGATGCGACACGAAGGTTTTCAAGAAAATCCCTCCATTCCAGATTACCCTTTACACGGAACATTTTTTGAAAATTTTAATTTTCTCAGAAATGGCTCTAACGATTTTGATTAAAGTATCTTATATTTAAGATACTTTCATGGTCAATAAAATGTATATCTTGAATTTTCTGGGAATGTCTCCAAAAGTATTCTTCATTGTGAACGACTTTTGCATAATTGGTAAACCATAAGAGATAGACAAAATTTTACTGAACAAAAAATGTAGATCGCGTGAAAATACACAATTTATGACATATACATTTTTTTTATTGAGTGAAGCATTTTCGGCGGCGACGTGGCCGAGTGGTTAGACCGCTTCCTTCTCACAGAGGCGGCCCGGGTTCAATTCCAGGGACACGCATGTGGGACTTTTGGTGGACAAAGTGGCGTCTGGGCGGTTTTCTCCGGGTTATCCGGTTTACCTGCCATTCATTCCACCAACTGCTCCATCATCGCCTTTCTTTTCAGCCATTTCACACTCATTTCGTTTCATCTACTTCCTTCCTCCCATACCAGGCATCGGGCTGATCACCCATCCTGGATATTCTGTCTGATCCATGAGTTTCTGCTCCTCGACGGGCCTCTAACCCCAGGCACCCGCCTGTAAGTCCTACATACGAGGAGGTTAAACAGAGAAAGAAGAAGAAGAACCATTTTCGAGATATTGCTTGTTATTCCCTTAAATTTTCCAATACTTATACTTTTTCTCAAATAGGAATTCGTTAACATTTTTTTTATGTTCTGGACATAAAAGAGAGTGGAATGCTCCACATAGCAACAAGCTCTTAAAATATTTGACTATCGCTTATAGCCTACCAATTACCCTTGCATATACAAGAAAATTAGCAATAACATTAACATCTCGATATCTCGATTAACATGAAGCATATGGAGAATAATCGTTTGTAAAAATAGTTTGTACAAGAGTAGGGAAAGTCATGTTAGTGTAACACATCAGATTTTTTTAATTGTGTTTATGCTGTTAGAGAATAACATTACGGACTATAAGCAACAAAAATGAGAGCACGCAGAATTTCACCGCCGTTTTTTCCGCTTCTTATTATGAATTTTGTTATTTCTATTATCATCATCTAACAGTACTGTAATGCTGAGTCTGCTTATTGAATAGGTGTTCGAACCTTTGCCCCTGTTGCTTGATACGTGTTCCAACCGTCTGCGTGTATCCATATGGAATGTTTCTGAGAACCACAGCAGCAGCAACAGTAGTGGTAGTAGTAGTAGTAGTGGTAGTAGTGGTGGTAGTAGTAGTAGTAGTAGTGGTAGTAGTAGTGGTGGTAGTAGTAGTAGTAGTGATAGTAGTGGTGGTAGTAGTAGTGATAGTGGTAGCAGTAGTGGTAGTGGTAGTAGTAAAGTTGGTGGTAGTGGTGATAGTAGTGGAGGTGGTGGTAATAGTGATAGTAGTGGTGGTAGTAGTGATTGTGGTAGTAGTGGTTGTGGTAGTGGTATTGGTAGTAGTGGTGATAGTTGTGGTGATAGTAGTGCTAGTAGTGATGGTAGTAGCGGTAGTGGTGGCAGTAGTAGTGGTAATAGTAGTGGTGGTGGTAGTAGTGGTAGTAGTAGAGGTGGTGGTGGTAGTGGTAGTCGTAGAGGTGGTGGTGGTAGTGATAGTAGCGGTGGTGTTAGTAATGGTAGTGGTAGTTGTGGTGGTGGTAGTAGTGGAAGAAGTGGTGGTAGTAGTGGTGCTGCTGGTGGTAGTAGTGGTAGTAGTAGAGGTGGTGGTAGTGGTAGTAGTGTTGGTAAGAGTAGTGGCAGTAGTAGAGGTGGTGGTGGTAGTGGTAGTAGTAGTGGTGGTAGTGGTAGTAGTAGAGATGGTGGTGGTAGTGGTAGTAGTAGAGGTGATGGTAGTAGTAGTGGTGGTGGTAGTAGTAGAGGTAGTGGTAGTAGTGGTAGTTTTAGTGGTGGTGAAAGTAGTGGTAGTAGTAGTGGTGGTGGTAGTAGTAGAGGTGATGGTAGTAGTGGTAGTAGTAGTGGTGGTGGTAGTAGTAGAGGTGGTGGTGGTAGTAGTGGTACTTGTAGTGGTGGTAGTAGTGGTAGTAGAGGTGGTGGTGGTACTAGTGGTAGTAGAGGTGGTAGTGGTAGTAGTGGTGGTAGTGGAGGGGTGGTAGTAGTGGTGATAGTGGTAGTAGTAGAGGTGGTGGTAGAAGTGGTGGTATTGGTAGTAGTGGTATTGGTGTTGGTGGTAGTGTTAGCAGTGGTGGTGGTAGCGGTAGAGGTGGTGGTATTGGTAGTAGTGGTATTGGTGTTGGTGGTAGTGTTAGAAGTGGTGGTGGTAGCGGTAGAGGTAGTGGTGGTGGTAATGGTAGTAGTAGAGGCGGTGGTGTTAGTAGTAGAGGTGGTGGTAGTGGTAGTAGTAGTGGTTTTGGTGGTAGTAGTGTTAGTAGTGGTGGTAGTAGTGGTGCTGGTGGTGGTAGTAGTAGAGGTGGTGGTGGTAGTGGTAGTTGTAGACGTGGTGGTAGTGGTAGTAGTGGTGGTAGTAGTGGTAGTAGTAGAGGTGGTGGTGGTAGTGGTAGTAGTAGAGGTGCTGGTAGTAGTGGTGGTGGTGGTAGATTTTTAGGGCACTAATGCGCCAGTTTCCCACTGTCATGTGTTTACTTGGAATTGCCCGTTAACTTCTGCAACTCTTTTAACGTACGAAGAGTTATCTGCAAAAGTGAAATACGGTTCAGTTGGGCCAGCTGGTAGATATTCCAACATAAATATTTAAAGAAATAAGTGCGAAATTTTAATTTAATTATTCTCAGCCTCAAGTCATTAGTTTACACATTTTAGAAATAACAACTGCTTCGAAAGATAATCTTCTCAGTTCATAATTATAAATATCGATTTAAATTTTCTGAATTTAATGTGAACGCAACTTTCTCTCTTCATATATTTATTTAGCAAACACTGGTAACGAATTTGATTACAAAATACACAGGAAATACAGCAAAGAATTCTTACAAAAGGGCTATTAAAAAGTATTGCTATCCAAAAACTTCACTGCATATATCTACACAACTGAAATAAAATTTATTTGGATCTTTAGCGCTACATCCTACGTATATGTGAAGTATATTATACAAAAAAAAGTAAAAGAAAGAAATATCGGTTACAAATAATGTAGTTGTCATTATAAGCAGAATCCAATTCTCTTTTACTTTCCTGTGTCTACTGTTTATAATCGGCGCAACAGTTCTAGACATGTGAAAATCTTAATGAGAGCTTTGAAGCGAGTTGCTTACCGGATCAGGAGGTGACCGGTCGTCTGCATGCTGCAGGAGTGCGTGGGACAGTCATTGTCAAATATCCGCACACTGGTTATGCGCTGCAATGATAAACTTAGTTATATACAGTATATTAAAATCTACGCTGTAAAAAGCGCTTAATATAAAAAACACTGTCAATCATGGCCTCCAATTCTTCCACACCTAACAACCCTTCCTCTTCTGCGGAATCACTCACATTATTGCCGTCATCGCTGCTGTCACTACTTTCTGCACCATTATCTTGGATGAGAATTCTTTCTATTTGATTTTCTGCAATTCCGTATTTTTCGAAATAATGATTCTTAATTTATTCAACATGTCGACATACATTTTCCCATTCTGGTCTTCCAATTTCAGCAAATTGCTGACGTTATAACTGCTCCAATATTCTAATTTAAAAGTGATATTTCTGCATTGCCACCCATTTTTTGATATCAGTCCAGATTAATTCGATTGGGTTTAGATCTGGGCGATACGATGACAGTCTACATTATGGGGATGTTGTATTACAATCTGGTCAAGTATGTATGCCTTCTGAAGCTGTTTGTTGGCTTTAATTAAGTTATATAGCTTTGTTTTACTCATGCTTTCATCTAAAGCTATATTATGTCTAAGTAATCAAGCTCTCATTTCTTCTTTCAAGGAATTTGAGGTAGGTGGTTTTGTCAATTGAGTGTTGACGCATTGTGAAGCATTGTCGAGGGACCAGAATAGACCCAGCAGGCATATTAGGTATCAACATGGCGTTGATTCACTTCATGTACTTTTCTGTATTCATTTCTTGATGAAAATCTCGTGTTGTTTTTGCAACTTGTAAAAGAAGGGCATTTGGAACGAAGCCGATCTTTCGAACAGCATGAACGATAATAAGTATTTGCCCTTTAGCAACAGGCACCTGCAACCTAATTCGCTATCGTCACTCCAACTTTTAGATGCTGTACGACTGCTGTGTATGTATGACTCATCTTCATACACTATAGTATTTTTCTGAAATTTGTAGCACCACCTTAAAAATTGATGCTGATATAAGTACACACTGATATAAGTACATATAAAATTATACTCATTTGGAAAGGTAGAATCAAACTGAAAAATTCAATGTCATAGCCGGGATTTGAACCCCGGATCTTAGGCTTTCCGCGCCGTTGGTCTAACCGACTAAGCTATCATGGCAACATTTACTTTTTATTTTTATTTTTTTATTTTATTATTTTATTTATTTATTTTGCTTTTCTGTTAGAGCTCTTCTATTTGATTTCGGTTTCTTCCACTTCAACCCTAAAACTTTAATAATTTTTCTGAGATTTGTAGCACCACCTTGTAAGTTTCTGCTGTCTTTCAGCTTGATGAGCAATCTGCTTATTGTTAGTACAGTTTTTTCTTCCACATAGGAATTGTGAATCGTGCGCCGAATGACGCATTCGAAATTCTATATTTCTGTAAGTTTAGGGACCTTATGTTTCTTTCTATCCAGATGTGTCAAATGGTACTGTTTCATCCATATGTTTTTTTTTTCTCTCTTATCTTTGAGAACTCTGGAAACGAAACTCGGTGAAACACCAGTTGCTTTGACTACTCTTTCTTTCACTGTCTTAAGGCTTTTGTGGAACTCGGATGAACATATATTTTCTTCCTTCATCTCTGCTTCTTGCTTCATGAAGTCGAGTACATTTGCAATTATTTCCCTACTTTGACTACGTATTACCTTACCACTTAACTTTGAAAACATAGGAGCCATGGTTATAAATATAACAAATATAAAGTACTATTTAGATACTGCTCTCTTTCAAATTACAACCAGATGCAGACATTTTCTATGCGGACTGTATGTGTTACGTACTGTGAGTAAGCAAAGGTGTTATATCGCTTTCGTTGATTAAGCTAAACATAAACCATTCCTAGGCTCGGCAGCTGGGGTAGCAATCAAGGTCACGATTCCAGAGGTTTTGCGCGAGTAATACTAAGTTATTATATTGTGACCGTCTAGTGCTTGGAATTATATTTCACATCTTCTGTATATGCATTTTCTGTGGAGTAAAACTCAAAGCCTTCTTCTCAAGTATGTTCTTTTATGGCTGCACAGTAAACCTTTTCTCGTCCTTTAATCATTTAACAATAGAAATTAGAAGATGCATTATAGCTTGTGTATGTCGGAAAGAATAGTGCTGTTTAAGATAAAAA
Source organism: Deroplatys truncata (assembly GCA_030765065.1). Taxonomy (NCBI): domain Eukaryota; kingdom Metazoa; phylum Arthropoda; class Insecta; order Mantodea; family Mantidae; genus Deroplatys; species Deroplatys truncata. The sequence continues at coordinate 198,090,742 of CM060979.1, forward strand.
GAATAATGAAAGTCAGTTAAATCCTTTCTGATTGTACCCTTAAACATGGCCGATGCACAAATGTTTTCTCTTTACAATATTAATATAAACTATTGCCGTCGTCATTGATGCTCAGTTAACGCCTAGATAGATACTTCACCTACGAATAAATCACTATTAGTATAGGCAAACAAAAACAAAACATGTTTGACTTTGGAAAATAACTGTTCTCTCAGCAAGAACGAAGGGGCAAAAAATTGAATTCTTTTTTCACATAGTAAATTTGAACGTGGCCTTATCTCCAAATTAAATGGTGATACGCAGAAGAAACCGTGGCTCCTGTGTACCGGTCACTTGACAGTACCAAACTACCTTGCCTTGCCTTGCTGCACACCAAAGAGCAGAGGAGTACAGCTTGTGTAAATTGTCGTGACACTCCATATGCACAATAGAGGAGAAATGAGGGGTAGTGGTGGAGAGCAAGTGATATCAGAACTCGGAGGCAGCCACATACACAACGCATTGTAAACAAATGTGTAAGGTTACCTTGCATCTGAGCTCGCAGCAGGTGGAACACTGACCCCCACCTCTCATATTATGCAAGTGGACTGGTCAGCGCTATTGCGCATATATGCTTCATGACTGTCAAGACGATTTACACGAACTGTACTCGCGCCTCGCAGTAGTGTGCCTGCAGCATGCTTGCCATTGGAGCAAGCTGTCTTCACGGCTGAATGAAATGTTCAGCACTTTGTGACACTGAGGACAGGTCCGTCTCCGACTACGCGAGCATCATGTGCAAGCGTGGGAGGACACGATGACCAGATTGCGCATCGATGAGGGCGACGTGTGGAGGATAGCAAAAAGCCTCCGTAACCGTCGTGGCCAACACACCTCCCCTCTCCAAGGCACCCAAGGTCTCGCCTACGAACCCCAAGCCAAAGCAAATGTGTTCGCCGACTACCTTGAACGTACCTTACGTCCGAGAGATGACCCCTAGGACGAAATCTTTTCCGAGCACGTCCGTCGGGGGGTACGCCGACACCGCCGGCCGTCGGGGGGTACGCCGACACCGCCGGCGCCCCCCCCCCGACGACGCGGATCGGCTATCCATCATTCGCCCTAGTGAGCTCCATGGCGCACTCCTGCGTCTCAAACCCAAAAAGGCGGCCGGACCTGACGGGCTAACATCCCTCATGCTCTGGCACCCTCCCTTCAACGCCGTGCTCTTTCTTACCCGAGTGTTCAACATGTGCCTCACTCTGGGTCATTTTCCACGAGAGTGGCGAGAGGCTCGGGTGATATGCATTTTGAAACCGGGGAAAGAACCGGTACATCCTTCTAACTACCGATCCATTAGCCTCCTTTCGACCCTCTCGAAAGTTCTGGAGAGGATGATTCTCAACCGCTTGTCCCCACTTTTGGGAGACATTCAAGCCATCCCGAACCACCAGTTTGAATTTCGTCCTGGACACTCGACATCTCAGGAGCTGTTGCGAGTGGTGGAGACGGCCTCCCTGGGTTTCCAGGAGGGTTGCTTCACGGGCGCGGTATCGCTGGATGTCAAAAGGCCTTCTCAACGACGTGGCATGCGGGCCTCCTATACAAACCCATCCAACTGGGATTACCTACACAGATGATCAACATTATACACAGCTTCCTCCGACACCGCACGTTTAAAGCTACAGTCGCGGGGAAAACATCTACACTTAGGCCAGTTAGAGGCGGAGTCTCCGAAGGCTTTGTATTATCCCCAAGCTTTTCAGCGCTTTATGGCAGATCTTCCAACACAGCAGCAAGTCGAAATGGCCCAGTACGCTGACGACGTGCTGCTGTACTGCTCAAACAAGAACCTCCTCAGAGCCTTCAACCCCATACAGAGACACCTCCGCGTCATCCAACAGTGGTGCCGGCGTTGGCGCATGTCCGTAAAGGCGGACAAAAGTCACGCCATGTTGCTTACTAAGCGCCAAATCCCCTCAGACCGCCCCACATTTCAATTCCGAGGTCGAAGAATTGAATGGAGAGACTCTGTCACCTACCTGGGGGTGAAGTTGGACAAGGGTCTAACTTTTCGAGAGCACGTCCATGATGTCTTGGCCCGGGTGCAGGGGACAATTGCCTCCTTGTGCCCCATGCTGAGATCCGGGATTCCTGTTCGCTTAAAGCTACACCTTTTTCGAGCGCTGATAATCCCCCTTATGCTATATGCCTGCGAGGTCTGGGGTATGGCCGCAGACAGCTGGCTGCTATGGCTACAACGGGCGCAGAATAGAGGACTCCGGACCATCTACTCTGTCGGCCGCTCCCTCCCCGTGCGACTACTGCATGAAGCCTCATCTCTTCCCTATGTGGAAGATGAAATTAGGCGCGGGGCTACAAAATTCCACGCAAGTTTGCCAAATCATCAGAGCATCCTGGTCAGATCTCTTGGGGACTACGACCCTAGCACTCGCCATCTTCGGCGTCATCGGGTTCCCCGCATGGCGTGCGGGCATATCGGATAACCGAGGTGAAACACCAACAGCAGCAAAAGCTGACCTCCATTGTAATCCAATCCAAGAGATGACTGGTCTCAAAAGTTAACCCAAACCAACTAAAGAAAACTGACAAATTTACACATACACCAGGGTGCATAAGGGTTGCCGCACCCTAAAAGGCAGCTGTCGAGGAGCTACATGCTACCTCCCTTCTTTCTACTCAATCTAATACAAAACCACCATCCTAAAAATATCATTCCTTAAAATAGTCTTCCTGTGGTAAAATCCTATTGAGGGTGGGTACATAGCAAATTCCCTCAGGCTAAAACTCAGCCTGCCAGCAGCCAGTCGGAGTTCGAGTCGTCCCTTTCAGTAAACAGACCACGAGCAGTCACCGGTCCTCCCCGGCTTGACATAGTTACTTATGAGAAACGACATAACCTCAAGACTGGCAAGGACTCTACACTCCCGCTCCGCCGGGCTCCGGATGCTGTTGCTGCGTACACTCGAGTATTCGGACTCAACTGAGCAGAGTTGGAACTAGTCTAGATAAATATCGGGTTAGATATTTCCCAGTCTAATTTAGAGATTAAAATTAACGGAATTAAAACACACAGTGAAACGACACACGAGCCGCAAATAACTAGGGCGAAAAATGACACTTCCACAATCACAAAGTCCTTAGACGCTGTTCAACGAATGGTTGATGTTAGTAGCAAGGCGATAAATTATGAGCCCTGCTGAAGATGAAAGTCTAGGCCAACCGAAATGTGACTAGCGATTAGGTACAAACAGCACCAAAGAAAATCTTCGGCGGATTTTGTATCGTTTTCTGGGGTCATTTGAGGCGTGTCCTTCACCTTACCTATCGCAAAGCGTGGTGGTTTGATAACACAGGAATAAGGGGGAAAGGAGGGGTCCTGCTTTTTCTGGTATTATTGAAACCAAACATGTTTATTGTCTCAGAAACAGTCATACCGTATACTAGCGAAATTACTCGTAGACATATCGTGGGTATGTGGGAGGCTGGTCGCACTGTTACAGCAATTGCAACGGCACCGCATAAAGGTGTTTTTATAGTAAATTACTGTATAAAAATATTTCAGAAAGGTGGGGAAGACGGTCTACATACTCTCAGAAAGTGGGCACTCTCCGTAAAACATCCGCAGATGATGATGTTCGTTTACTAAAAGTAAATTACTCTTTTGTTATAATTGACTGATCATGTTTAGAAACTAAAGATAAATGTGTATATGTATATGGTTTACGAATATGCCATACATATTATGGCAATAAAATTGGGTTATATTTTTGTCTATAATCCTGTTGTATTCCTATGATCAGCAATATGTTAGTAAAGTATATTAACCAATTGCAGTTTGAATTAGAGAGAATACGTGCTACTTTATTTATTAGTTAGTTATGTTTGCTTCTATGCAGCAACAAACATTGATACCACTGTGAAAATACAGTTCTGTTATAAAGTATTGCTATGTATTTAATGAATATCATTCAAGCTTTAATTTGAAAATCTTCTCACACTGCATATTCTACATTTCGCTTCCTGGGCGCTCATCAAGTTTTCTCCTTAGCTTTTAACCCTGCGTGTCCTGCACTAGCCGATAAGTTACGGGCTACCAATCACGATAAGAGGTCTGTATGACAAACTGAATGCACTCCCTCTATCTCTTTCTCTTTTAGCCAATACGATCAAGAACGTAAACGTATATTTCGTTTCTACGCCATTTTGTAACCTTTGTTATGGTTATTGGTGCAACTATTTAGCAGAAGGACTGGCGCATCCTTGCACCGTGGCCGAAATCAACCAATGACATGGCCATGGCTTCGCAAGACGACGTACAACGATAAATAATGTGACGTAGACGCGAGGTGCAGTGAGATTTTCTTTGGCACTTTTTGTATATTTGAACCTACTTTATCCGCCGCTGCCCTCGAGACGGTTCACTTGCTTTTCATTTGCACTTTTAGTGCGTTAGGTGATGTAGTGCCTGTTCTTTGTATCGGAGAACGAAGACAGTTTCGCCACGCCTCCTTTCAGTTATCTAAACATGCAACACACTCAAGTGTAGATGGTAGTCTAAATTGCAGGAATACTTACTATAGGTGCCTCTGATTAGTCCTGAGCTTTTTTTAATAAAATATTTCACATTTTAGCAAACTAACCTGATAGCTTTATTTGGATATGTCAAAAAGTACATTATACATATTTTGATTCGTATATCGTTTACGATCCGCAGATAATGCAAGAGGATCATTAGGAAACTGCGGCCATCTGATCTAACCCAGAAAACTCTAAGATATATCTGCTAAATATCTAGAAAACAATGTGGTGTTATAAGCGTCAACCATTAAACATTTAGTCACGATAGATTCGCGACAGATTTGATCTTAAAAATTATATCAAACTACGCAATAACTTCCCGATTATACAAAAGAGAAAACAATGCTAAAATGAAAAGGTAGAATCTGACTGAAAAATTCAATGCCATAGCCGGGATTTGAAGTAAGGATCTTCCGGTTTCCGTCCGATTGCTCTAACTAACTGAGCTACCAAGGCAACATGCCGGCACAATATTTGAATTTGAGATCTCCTTGTGGCTGACCGGAACTTCCAGAAGGTTACAGTTATCTGCCGATAGTGCGCCCGATGTTTACACTGGCGAGGGGCTGTTATGGTTGTTTACTCCGATCGCCCGGCGCCAACTTCTCTATAACTTTTATTTTTTTAGAAAATAAAAAATAACTTTTCCATGTAAAGATTAGTTTGAGGTGGAAGAATTTCGGAAAAACTTCGTGTTTATACTTGAATAATGCCGGACTTAAGTGAGAATTTTGGTATTCATCCAGCTTTTGAACTTTAGTACAGAAGGAACGGACCTTTCACTTTAAATATATTTTTGGACTCAGGGGACCTCAAAAAGTATACTTTCGTTGAAAGTTTTGGGGGAAATGTTTTAATACTTTCTATATTTATCATAGGCAAGGCTAGATAAGGTAAAAGGTAGAAAAGAAGATATGTACATCTATATAGTACATACGAAGTGAGGAAAATGTGCGTTCGAAACGTTTTAAAGATTATAGCACAATGAATATTGAAACAAGGCCTTTCATTAGAGCCCGACTCCCTAAAATCTCTCAGATAGATATGGCTGACTTGGAACTGAAACAAGGTTTTTAAGACAAAAACTGCCGCTCACAGGGAAGTAAAATAAAGAAATCAATGAGCAAAAATTAGAGAAGCGTCTGCATTAGTTTTATTACAGGATATTGGAAATGTTGGATGTTCCTTCCTCAGAGAGTTAAAGGAAATTACTTCACGACAAAAAATATAAAAATGCGTCTAGACTGCCTCACCGAACCAGGCTTTTGTTTGCCTCACCATTTGTTGCTTGGCAACAGAACCTTCTTAAAATATCTTCAGCCCGTTCGTGATTTGGAGGAAGAAATGAAATGCTAATGGTTCCATGAAAGTAAACGAGCTCCATTTATCATGTTTACACATGCCCTGTATGTAATATACTTTTATCATCTCACTTATTTTAAATGAATTCTTCATTCTTACATATATTTTACAGAAATCGTCTAAAGAGAGTGAACATGGTCTTCTCTCGCATAGAAACAGCGGTTGGGTGATGGTACAGGTGAGCAACATGGTACCTGATACCTGCTTTTGTGTTCACGAACCTTCCGAGCTTGTTCACAATGTTCAGCCTGTCACATCTAGATCAGTTGCATGCGAGATCGTTTGTTTTGTCTGTTTCTCTGTCCTTTATATAGCTACCAACTCCTATCTTTACACAACAAGGACTTCACGTATAACCAAGGATCATTTTCTGGGAAAACGCATGTCCTTAATTGTTTAAACCCTAAAGAAGGACACTATTATTTTAAAGATAAATGTAAAAATCCGCTAGAAGACATTCATGTATTATTATTATTATTATTATTATTATTATTGAGCAACTATACGGTTTAGGTCATATTATGGCCTGTTCCTTCTTCACACAGTGTTAATTAAACTGGCCAGGCCATCGTCGTCTTGGTCGGCCTTCACTTCGTCTTCCTTGAGGTTTATAGTTATACAATATCTGGGGTAAGCAGATTGTCTCCATTCTAAGTACATGTTCATGCCAATCTAGTGGATACAAGGTACTTTCAGCTCCTCCCTGATATCCACATTCCGTCTATGGTCCAGTAAATTATATCCTGTCACCGGTCTTAGAAGCTTCATCTCAGCTGCTTCTAATATGTTTTTCTGTTGTATAGTTAAGTGGTTGTTATTATTATTATTATTTATATGCGAATGAGCCCATGTAGGATTGCACAAATTACTTAGGGATGCTTCTTTGTTTCATTAGAATCCATAATTTTCTCATTCTTTAGTGTCGGCTTTCTTTCTCTATGTCCATATTGCTCGTTTTTTGCTTCGGGATTTTCTCTTGATCAACTTGCCACTTACGCAGTTTCATTCTAAAGCTATAGCTACTTAGGATATCGCCTTGTATAATTCCGGTAATTTTAAGTAATTTTTTACATCACCAACCCACTTTATAGTATCTACTTATGCTTTACTTCTATTTTCGCAGAATTCCGTTTTTCTCTATTACGTATAGTAGGTAAGTATTGTATTCCACCCAAAAATTTGTTATCGAGATTTCAACGAAAATACATGTTTCTATGCCCCCTAATAAAATCAGCATTTTTAGAAAAAGGTCCATGGGCGTGTGTGTCTGTGAATAGCATAACTCAAAAAAGAAAGTCGGATCAACACCAAACTTGAAGTTCAGTACCTTCCAAAGATACGACATGAAGATTTCAAGAAAATTTCCCCACCCCAGACTACCCTTTACATGAAAGATTTTTCGAAAATTTTGATGTTCTAAAAACGGCGCTAAGGATTTTGATTAAAGTACCATATATTAAGGATATTTACATGACAGATAAAATGTATACATTGAATTTTCTGAGAAGTCCCCTTCATTTGGAAGAAATTTTGATAATCTCGTATAACTTAAACGTTAAGCGACAGACGAAATCGTGCTACAAAAGACAGAAAAGCATCCAACTTATTTAAAATAATATTTTTTGTAGTTCAAGCCGTTTCTGAGATATCCGTTATTAATGGCTTATATTGTTAATTTCTTGGTCATTCTCTTAAAGAACTTTCAGCAATCAAGCTGTTTCTCGCGATTGCATGAAAAAGGAATTTTGGAATTTTAAACCCAGCATATGGCGTCCAGTTCTCAAACATTTGACTATCGTTGTGCCCTTTGTGTCTATAACGAAATGTGTAATGTAGCTATTTCTGCAAAGGTTTATTTGGATTAGATAGAAAAATAAGCTTGAGTAAGCATAATTTGTATACCCACTAATAAACGATAGAGGATTGAGAAAGTCATGTGAATGTATCACATCAGATAATTTTTTTTTGTCGAGGCTGCTTGAGTTCGCAAGTCCATAACATTTTAATCTTCGTTTAATAATGCCGCTGTGGATGTTTGCATATATGTTTATTTCATTTTTATTTCTGACTCTCTATTGTTCACGTATGACTTGTGGATCTAAAATTTTTCTTATAATTTTGCATTCTTTTTCCGCAGTATTTTCGATATCTGCTTTTCTGTTCAAAATTATTCATGCTTTAGCTTGTAGAGGTACTCTGGTTTAATTAGTGTTATAATGTCTTAATTTTTTATGTTTAGACATGTTCTTTCATTATACATGTTTTGAGTAAGCCTATATATTACTTCCATTTTTTTGGCATCTACTTTTATTAGGTTTAACTTCGATTTAATTTTCCTAAATTATTCCAAGCTATTTAAATTGTGAAAATGATTTAATTTTTTCATATTTGATTTCCACGTATTTATTATTATTATTATTATTATTATTATTTGTATATGAGTTGCCATTTGCATTTAGTCCTGTTTGAAGCTCCCTCAAGGACGAGAAATTCCAAAACAACTACTTTCTCTTGCAAACGCAACGAAGGCGCCGTCACTGAGTGTGCGGGTGTATTTTACCAAATTGAATCCGAATATTATATTTATCTACTCTCACCGATCTAATGTTGATCAAGTAGGTTGGCCCTCTATTGCAGTAATTTAGATATATAGTTTGTTAGCTCCTGAAACCTGAGATGAAGCATCTGTGAGCCTAAATAGAAAAGGTACGATATCATTTTGGAAGTTGCTCTCATGTATTAAATAATATTGGCATTTCTACTTTTACCTTCAGTCTCTTAGGGGAAACTTGAAATAAAATGCATAGCCATGGACCCTAACGCAAGGTCATACACGGTGTTTCCGAATCCCCGTCCACTTCTTGAAGTTATATCTCGTAGTTGCGCACGGTAATGCTGGTTGTATCTTGCACAGATTTCAGGGAAATTACAAATTTAATCATTTACAAGTTGCGGTTTTATACATACATGTTTACATGAAGTATTATAGATACACAATGGGTCAGTTAAGTTGAAACTGCACAATATACCCAAAACTAAACTGTAGAAAGAAATGCCTTGAATAAAAGTGGCTTGATATTATGGAGGAAAGTAAATTCCATTAGTCTTGATTTATTTGGAGGACGTTGTGATGGCCATTTTGGCGTCCATTTAATTTGACACAATTGTAGGTCCCTATTTAAAAAATCTGATGTGTTACACTCACATGACTTTCTCTACTCTTGTACAAACTAGTTTTACAAACGCTTATTCTCCATATGCTTCATGTTAATCGAGATATCGAGATGTTAATCTTATTGCTAATTTTCTTGTAGATGCAAGGGTAATTGGTAGGCTTTAAGCGATAGTCAAACGTTTTAAGAGCTGGTTGCTATGTGGAGTATTCCATTCTCTTTGCATTACCAGGACAAAAAACATGAATAACGAATTTGAGAAAAAGTACAAGTATTGGAAAATTTAAGGGAATAACAAGCAATACCTCGAAAATGGTTCACTCAACAAAAAATGTATATGACATAAATTGTGTATTTTAACGCGATCTACATTTTTTGTGTAGTAAAATTTTGTCTATCTCTTATGGTTTACCAGTTATGCAAAAGTCGTTCACAGTGAAGAATACTTTTGGAGTTATTCCCAGAAAATTCGAGATATACATTTCATTTGTCATAAAAACATTTTAAACATATGATATTTTAATCAAAATCGCTAGAGCCATTTTTGAGAAAATTAAAATTTTCGAAAAACGTTCCAGTAATGGGTAATCTGGTGTGAGGGGATTTTCTTGAAAACCTTCGTGTCGCATCTCTGGAAGATACTGAACCTAAATACCAAGTTTGGTGTTTATTCGACTGTTCGTTTTTGAGTTATGCTGTTCACAGACAGACAAACTCACAGACACACACACGGACATGTTTCCAAAAATGCTTTTTTTGGATTCAGGGGGTCTCAAAACAGTATTTCCGGTGAAATTTTGGTATCGAATTTTTGGGTGGAATGCAATACTTCCCCTACTTACTATACGTAGTAGAGAAAGTAAAAATTAAATTGACCCTAAAATCACTTACATAACGTCCTCTAAACAAAACACTAATGATATTTACATTCCTCCACAATAACAAGCAACTTTTATCACAGACATTACTTTCTATAACACTTAGTTTTGGAGATATTGCACAGTCAACTTAAATGGTCCAACCTGCACAAAATTCTGCAGGCAGGAACAGTATTCCAACTCGTACCATTAGTACACAAAACATGTTTACCTTATAAGTTGTTTTAAACTTAAATAACGAAACACAAGAAAGTAGTCCTATATAATGTAATGATTAGAGGGCGGATCAGAATGACCTGGTCCGTGATTTTAAATTACCGGTGCAGAGAGCATAATGTCTTGGCACGTGTTCCCTGGGTACAGACGGTGGATAAAGAAATATACCGTAGTAGGCATGTTGCTCCTCTTCGCAAACAGAGTAAGGGCCCATTCACAATTAAATGTAAGCGCTAACTTAACGCACCACAAGCGCAGGCGTGAGGGAAGACCATTCACAATGCAGCCGTAGGCATTACGCAAGAAGTTGGCACAGGCTTCTAGATCCTTAAACCAATTCTTCCGAGCGCACCGTAAGTTTCAAATTGAATAAGATAACCAGCGATACCAAATAAATTTCACTCAATATTTTATAAATAAATAGGTCACAGAAACTTACATACGTCCAACTGCTGCCCGTAGCGTTAGTGACATCACTAACGTTTGACCAAAATATTGAACATAGTTGTGCAAATATGGAAACTGCAGCAAGTTATATATGTGATGATACAGCTGCACAGGTTATATTTATGCAATGTACATTATCTCTTTGCGCCTCACGATTTGTGTGCCAAGAAATCTAGGCGCAGATGCTGGGTTCATCCTGTAAATGAATGGAGGATTCAGCAAGGACTACCATAACCTCTTGAGGGAAATGAGAGTGAGTCACAACAGTTTGTTTAGCACGACGAATGTACATTAGATAGCGTAAAGTCTCGCATCGCGATCGTCTGCTGTTGAATAACGGGCAATGCAAAGAGAAAAAAAATGCTTAATTCTTCCTCTCATAAAGTTTGGAGTTTGCAAACTCTGCGTTGCATGAGTATGTGAATTCTTCCATTAAATAACATGGATGCAAGGTCTTGCGCTTGTGCTGCGTCTGTGCTCATTTGATTGTGAATGGGCCTTAAGGAATACGTCAGACAGTGATATACGTGTATTCTCCCATGTACCTTAGTGTACACTGCAATGCACAGACCATGTAATATTCACTTTATATATATATATATAATATGTGTGTGTGTGTGTGTGTGTGTGTGTAGAATGTAGTGTTCTGTAGCGGAATGAAAACATTAACAGTATCATGTACAGCATAGTATCTTTTGATACAATCTGCAAGAGCACTGCAGGCACCCACCCGTTGTTTACATCTGTACTCACCCTCTCTCCTTCAGCATAAACAGACAAGGTAACCTTATAAAAACGATCACACTGATCCGCCCCTTATTGATGACAAAACAGTAGGGATGTTTTATCATCCCTTATGTTGTCATTTGAGCTCGCTATTTGAACTAAGTGGACGGCACCGCATATGAATTATTTCAAGCAAAACAATCAAGCTGCCTTCTACCCTGTCTGGACTAAAATGATTCTGACGGAAGCCAGTCTCCATTACTAACAGGATGAGTAAATAATAAATGTGATTGTGTCTATTACTATTATGATATTATGATTTTCCGTGAATAGTGAAATTACCATGAGTATTGAGGAGCAGATTGGAACGGAGAAGGATAAGTGCATATAGGTGGACCATATGGTAACTATACTGTACATCTTCGTAAAGTTGATCTTTGTGAAGATCAGGAAGTTACCGTTATATTTATATTCTTTGGACTTTTAAAATATGAGGTTCTACTTCAAATCCCCAAGTTAAAAAACGAATAATGGATAAGTTCACATTAGAATGCCGTTCGCAGGAAGTGAAAGTTTGAAAATGCTAAATAGAAGGTGCAAACGGGGAAGTTTGTCATGGTATAAGGCGACGAGGTAATCTATGTGGTGTTTGAAAGAGCGTTTAGTGTCTAACTTCAGACCAAGATATTTGACTACAGGTGCTAGCTGTGCACAGATGAACCCGAGTCTGATTGGTGGATCTCCCCGCTTGCTTAGAGAAAATTATATAATGGGTTTCTGAAGTGTTGAAGCTGATACTCCCTGCAGCAAATCAAGTTGCAAGTTGACGAAGAAAGCTCGAAGTCTGCAAGTGATGAACTCGCTATTTACCATCTCGTCATGGACTGCTCTTTACATGTGCTTGTCAAAATTATATGACAAACAACATTTAGTTAAGAATTTGTGCATAAACAATAACCAATGGAGGGAATGTTTTAATTATTGTCCTGTATAAGTGGTACTTTTTATTTACCTTGTTACGGTAAAAATCAGCATCAAAACTCGAGATAAAGAAAAGAATAATAATGAAAGCAATCAGTATAGTTACAAAAATCAAATACTGATAATTCGTCTCAACCACTAATTTAAATAGTTATAAAATGTTTTAGTTCTGTGTATAGTTCACAATGGTGTAACAAATGCTGATAATTCCAGACTTTGAAATGTTGTTACTTAGACAATTTTATGTGCAATTATTTGCTTATTCAGTTCATAAATTTATTTAAAGTCTATAGGGATTTAATAACATTTAATATCAGTCCTTAAAACTGATCTCATTCAAGATGTTATGGTTTTATCAAAGTAATTAAAGTCTCTAAATTTATCAACATGTCACCCATAATTTCTTAGGAAGTTGCAATAGAAGAAGCTCGTTTTCAAGATCCACATTATTTGTAATCAAGATATAATTGTTCTCGGAAATACAAGTACATGTCAAATGCAAGAAACAAATTAAAATGCAAAAACACTCGTCAAGAAATCAGAACAGATTTTACTTCCGAAGCCTCTATTAGTCAAGCCTCGCAGTCTCATATATTGCTTAAATAACAAATAAACAAACAAACACACACATATACATATATATATATATATATATATATATATATATAATATGAACTTTCACATTGCTGTTTTATCTATTGTCATTGCCAGTTTTACTTCATTTTGAACTGACACATATTTAGGTGTTGTATTTGTAGCTATACACCTGCATAAACCTCAGTCTTATAACCTTAACAATGGAGAACAAAGGAAGTTGTGGTTATGTTGAACATAGTTAAATTTGTCATTCGTGTGGCAAGAGAGCGTATGAATGAAACGTGAAATCCGCCATTTCTATTGCAAGAGGACGCAAGAATTGAATTGTATAGCACAGAGTGTGGTCTATTCGATGGTGTTTTAACTAGTGAGGGGTGTGCGTATTCCATGAACTTATTAGCTTTTTTGCTCGTCGATAAAACAGCTCAGCTTTATAGAGCCTGACCTTGGCCTCCTTAGTCTCCCTTCGTTGGAGGTTAAGGACTGACGCGACTTCGCGCTTGAATGACTCTCACTCAGCATATAAAAGTCTCTCCAACTCCGGAGATCCCGGGTTCGATTCCCGGCTGGATGGTGGCATTTATTCTTTAGCCAGGGCTATCCCCCTCCGCCCTAGAGTCTGGCAGTATGAATGTATATGTGAATTTAATGTAAGAACCAAAAGTAATACCAACCCAAAGATTAACAACGCTGTGAATGAACATTACTGCCCATCAGCACTTATTCCAAAGGTAAAAAGTCGCCATATGATCTTAGATGTTAAAGACGACATATAAATGGAACATTTAATAAAAATTTCACCTTCTGGCCCAAACTGCGGTGTAAGTATAGTGTTACAAGTACCTTGCTTAATTTATACACAAAAAGAGAAATTCCAAACTTAAGTATGATGTTTAGGCATAAAGTTAATTTATTAAAGAACCACATATTTTAATGTATCTGTATGATAGAAGAAGGAAATAATGTGATCAAATAGAAGTTGTACAAGCCCGTTTCAGAACCTGATCATTAAAAATGAAAATATTCTTAGTTTTAGATTATATAGCCGTAATCTACAAAAGCTTCTCATTATAACGAGAGTAAATATGCAGTGTAGCAGCCAAGAGATTCATCAATTTACTAATTTGTTTCTAGGATATAATTATGAAACTCGATAGGATTTCATCATCTGCTTATGTAAAATTCAGGTTTGTGCGTTTTATTCGCTGTGCAAGCCTTCAGAATTGCGTCAAATTCTTAGTGCCATTGAAATGAAACATTTCTAAGTAAAAGCTTTTTTGGGGAGGGAAACCTTTGACTTGATTCCTTAAAAAGTGACCTACTTAAATGCCAAGTTTCGTATTTTCTATTTCTATTTTTTCAGTAATCTCTCTCCCTCTTTCTCATATACATACACAAAGACATACACACGAATATGAAACCTCCTTCTTTTCCAAAAAACCTAGATTTTCTCAACCGAAGGTGCTTAAATACATCCATTTCCGGTGCAATTGCGATAATACATTTGTATGGAATGCAATATTTTCTCTAGTTTAAGGAGTAGAGAAAACAGAAAGGGAAATAAAGCTTACTACTACAAATTGAACTTTGAAAAAACGCCTAATTTTATCAGTATGGTGAGACAGGTAAATTAAACCAAAAATCTCTAAGTACCTCGCATTATTTCTAAGCAAGAGCGCTCAAATTTCCCACGAGAAAAGAGATCAAAGAAATAGAAGCGTTTAAGACAAACATAATACTGCAATCTCTCATAAATTTGATAACTGACGATATTAAATGGCATTGTCATAGAATTAAGCAGGTTATTTCAAAACCAAAACCTTTTTCAAGCGACTAGCTACAGAGATTTATACCATTTAGGCAGCAAAATAATACACATTTGAATCACTCCGAGAAATTTCATGACCTTTCAACTAAAATGCCCTTATTAGTTTCAACGGTGATACCTTCTATGGCGCTATGCTGAGTAGAACTTTACCTAATAGCAGTATATAGTAGATATGCTAGTTCATTCACCCATCGCCAGAAGCGAAAGTAACCACTTTACCCCAGAGACCCATTCCTTTATAAACTGATACGGGAACATAAACACTTATACCATAGTTTGCTAAATAATAGAACGTTCTGTCTCTTTCCCTAATAAGTCAGTATATCTCTTGCAGATATATTTCAGCATTGCAGTACTTTAACGATATAACTAGAGCCTCAATGTTTGCTCTTCTTGATAAACTTCTCGAGTTGTTGTTTATTTGATGTTTATGATTCAGGAAGATTCTTAGTTGTTTGTTGGTAAAAACTTTTCTTCCCGTTTACCAGTCGTGCGTTTAACTTGTAATTAAAAACTTGCCTCCATCAAGGAGGGCAGTTCGTGTTTAGAGGGCTGTATACGATAATTGTGGACTAATGTGATTGCGATAGCTTACCACAACGATCCTTATAAGTTAGGCAAGTAAAGTCGATTTAAGAGCTAAGATTCATAGTCTATAGTTCACCTTACTTACTATAGTTGAAAACATTGACAAGTTTCAGTTCTTGGCAGCACGAATGGAAATGAGTGGGAGGGAAACTCTCTTCATCCCTCTATCACTGCACTAAAATGTAATCGGTGACTCAGATAGATTAGTGGGAGAAATGTGTGTCATTTGAGTAAATCCGAAATTATTATTACTCTCTCTACTGCTTAACTAAAGAAAGTATAGGAAGAATCGCATTCCACCTAAAATCCTATACCGACATTTCAAAAAATACACGTTTTGAGGGTCCCTGGAGTACACGTGTGTCTACAAACAGCATAATTAAAAACGAGAAGTCGTTTCGCCAAGATTTTCAAAGAAAATTAACCCAAAATACTCTTTACATCTAAAATTTGTATTATTTTTTATTTTCTCAAAAAGGCTAACATTTTATTTAAAATGCCATATGTTTAAGATATTTTCTGAACTTTCTCGCCATTCTGATTGACTTTTGTATAATTGATAAGTTCTAAGGAAAAGATACTTACTATACAAAAAAAATGTAGATCTCGTTAAAGCAAAAAATGTCTTGTTTGTTTGTTTGTTTCTTTTTTGGCGTTAACCACTTCCGAGATATTGACACGCTGCGGCTATGATCCAAGATTATAGGGAGTTCGGCGCCTGACAGTCTGAGATAAACAAGGATAAGTAGCGCTTTCACCAGCGTAAACAATGGAAGCGCTATCGTTAGATGACCAGAATCTTCTGAATGTTTCCCCTTCTCGTAATCTCGAGAACTCTGAGGAAATTTCCAACGTCTATATAAGCGAGCGCTCTCCCAAGTTAGCAAGGCAGTTAATGAGCGAGTTAGCGAGTGCATTTCTGGTGCAAAGATAACTGCTCCTAGCACGTTTCTGACGGCTGTTGTGAAATAGTGAATGGTGCTTCCTCGAGATACTGGAGAGGCCTTATGTTCGACTCCTCGCAAGTGAATTGTCCTGAAGAAGCAACGTCGTGCGTATTTAATTACGCCGCTGCATCACGAAGAAAGTGCAGTGATAGTGAAAACTAACTGAAGTGACAGTGAAAAGTTTAACTAGATCAAATTAACGAAGAGATACTTAAGAACCGGACAAAGTCACTAGCTTTCAATGGTAAATCGCTATTCATTATTTCTCGTAGTCGTGAAAAGAGCATGCAATATCAAAACCATCACAGAGCGATCCACTTTTTAAAAATTCTCCTATCGCTTTATCCGCATGCTTGTTATACTTAAAGCGAACTATGTAAATGTTCAGTGAAAGTTTATCTGGTTTATCAAGACGTAGATAGAAGACTAAGCTTTTCTAAGAATAATCTGTAGAACAGCATAGAGAAAATAATGTTAATCCAACACAGTTTTTTTAATGTACTGCGCTACTGTAAATGTGAACTTGTGCAGATGTTATCATAAAGGATAGTCGTCCTCCGTGGTCTAGTGATATCATGTTAGCCTCTAGTTCCCGAGGTCGGGGGTCCAAATCCGGCGGAGGGCGATGGATTTTTTCGGGCGTAAAAAACCTTAGCCATGGCTTCCTTAAGGAAAGCAAACCCGGTGGTCCAGTGTCGTAGGAATATTTACGGCACATAAAACAACCTCAAGCCGAATAAAGAGGGCTCTGAGAAAAGTTTCCAGTCTATCACGCCCAATGTAGAGTGGGACGATAAGAATCATAGCAGTTAAAGGGCGTTCATAAATAAAACTCAGTTAAACTAATTTTACAATAAGGACCACTAAAATTTTACTCACCCAAAAAACTGTTTACATAGAAGATCGAATATTTTATTTTCTTAAAAGGGACTCAAATGATTTTGATTAGAATATAGCAGATACATTTGAGATACTGCCATGGAAAATTAAACGTATGCCTTATATTTTCTGCAAATATCTGATTAACCTAAATGAATTTTACTATCTAGGAAACTATAGGAGATAAGCGCACATTTCTAGATAAATGTGTAAATTTAGAACTTTTGTAATATTAACCATATGCGAAATATTCGCTGCTCTTTGAGTTATTCAATATTTTAAGCAGAAGTTCTATGTCACTGTTATTTGGATTCTGGATAGGTTATGTAGTGTGCAATATACAGCCTAGTATACAGCGACAATATTTTAAAGCATTTCCTGTTCTCAGCATTCAATGTGTGTGTGTGTGTGTGTGTGTGTGTGTGTGTGTGTGTGTGTGTGTGTGTACAGACAGGGTGGACTATTTAAACTGAGACTGTACAATATCTCCAAAACTAAGCGTTGTAGAAAGAAATGTCTTGAATAAAATTTGCTTAATATTATGGAGGAAATTGAATGCCATTATTGGTGTTTTATCTAGAGGCGTTGGAGGAACCTACCCTTTTTATGTTGTTTTCTCACTCGTCATAAAAAAGTAAACAACATTTGCAAAAAGCACTTTGCAATTGTTCTTTCACCAACGAAAATTCTGAATGACTGTGTACGAAGAGCGCAATGAATGGTTGGACCGTCCGTGGGTGGTCATTTGAGCTTAAGTTGCGTTTTTTAATTGGGAACCGACATTATTTATTTTGTTTCCTTATTCTCCATCACAAAATAAATAGCGTTTTATAAACCATTTTGTAATGAGAAAACAACACACAAATTGTGGGTTAAGCGGGGACTGCTATGTGGAGTCCAGCTGCATTTTTTACGAGTGAAATATCTGATTTAAAATTTTGAAATATTTGTCATGTGTTAAAAATTTAATCAGCTTTATTATTAAAATTATTAAAATAATTCCGTAAAATGTTTAATAAATACAATTGTAAAACATAAAATACAAATTGGGGTCCACTGGGTCTCGTATAGCAGTTCATGTCACATAAAATTTTCTATATCTTGAGAGCTTTATGTTGGCTGCCTTTTGTTTTTCAGTTATTCTAGCTTTATTGTTGGTTTGAAATTGGGTGGAAACAGTTCAGTTCTCTCCTAATGTGCATTGTAACGTGTAGTCATGTCGAAACGGAAAGGTGAAACTTTTAAAAGGTCGATGTCAGTTATGTCCAAAAAAAATTATAGAAAGACTAGAACAAAGTGCGAGAGTGGCAAGAAATTCATTTGCAATACCCACTGTAAGAAAATACAGAGAGTAGCGTGTCATTAGTGTACATGAATTGTAAAGCTCCATAGAAAAAACAAACCATGCTGGTAGTACATTATAAAAGTATTAAAACGCAGTCATGAATCCCAGTGAAAAATAAAACATAAAATAAAGTGAAAAATAAAAAACGAGCGAGATTGCTCATGCGGTAAAGTCTGTGGCCCGCATTTGGGAGGTCCCGGGTACAAATCCCGTGGGCCGACCAATCTATCTGAGGTTTTCTCGTGGTTTTCCTCAGTCCACGACCCAAAGTTCCATCTTAAATCTAAAACAATAGTAAAATGAAAATTAAGTGCTAATAGCGAATGCTATGCCATCTATCTATAGACAATGTAAGCAGTTAAACTGGACGGCACCCTAATGCCATCTGCACAGCATGAAGTAGGGGTTACAGGGATGAGACCTAGAAGGCTAACTGTCCATCACATATTGTTCTAAGAGATATTCACCAACAGATCCGTCGCGATATGACCAAGGAGTTAAAGCGACGTAAAGTATAATAGAATAAAAAAATAAATACATATATGAAACAAATTATTGCATCTAATGCGATAGTGCTGGTAAATAAAACAATATTGTAATTTGTAATTCGGTTGTTTGTTTGACAGTGCTAATTTTTAGGTATATTCCAGGTGAAAAAATGTTGAGACGTCAGAATTGCTGCTTTTAAATTATTTTATTTGTTCTAAGTAGAACATGAGATAATTATATTGCGTTAATTCGAGTTTTCTGCCGGGATCCACTTGGACTCCTCTCGGGGTTTAAGAAGGTACGAAATCATAGCAATCTGAAGGTCAATAGCTTATTAGTAATATTTTTAATTTATTCTAATACTCTCTCTTCTTGACTACTGCAGAAGTTAAACTAGTATTTTGTTTTTCTTATTCTATTGTTACTATTTTATTCAAACATGAGTTTTTTTATTATTTTATGCAATCCTTGTACTATTAGTAGATAATTATCAACTAATTCTGGCATGTGTGATAGTATAATAATTGTTGCTAAAATTACTTAATTATCGCCTTCTGTATACAATTTCAAGTTAAATCTCAGAAAGAAACTAAAATTTTCAGTCACACCGACAAGCACGTAGTCAATGCCTTTTTTTGGCATAAAAACAAAACACTTCATATTTTATCCAAGTACTAAATTAGCGTAATTCTTAGCCAAACAAGTACAAGTATCAACATAACCAAAAACAAAGCAGCAACAACACTCATCTCCATGGTGTGGGGTATCTGTCATTCTCGCATTCACGAGGGGTCCGGAGTTCGAATCTCGGTTAGAGTGAATTGCCTGAATAAAGGTTTCCGGAGATTTCTCTTATTCTCAATGGATGAATGTCAGATAACTTTGCTTAATGGACCCCGGGTAAATTTGAAAATCATTCTATCTATTTAGTTCTTCATCGTCCGATATGACTTATCCTGTTAAAACACGATAAATTAAAGAAAAAATGGTTTTCATCCTAGACATTAAACGGCGGCGAATTTCTCAAATTTTATAACGTTATCGACCAATTGATACTACATATGGTTACATCGCGATCAACTAATTTTACCCCTTTGGCTTATACTTGATTTGTTTCGCGATTTTAATTAAGTTTTCAATGAATTCTTCCATACAGTTTTCGGCCCAAAATTTTTCGTTCTTGCTTTCTTACAAATTCCTCTATTTTTCAGGAAACTTTTCCTGCTACATTTGCTTGGTCAACTTCTTGCGGAACACCGTTCATCTCCACAAAACATTTCATTTCCTGCATCATATCAACCATTTTATTAAAATTTTCTAAATATTGGTGTACACCGCCAACATAAACAAATAAACGTCATCTTGCGAACGACATAAACATTGACTGCTAAAATGATGACGTGATAACATAGCGTAGAATTATAGGCCAAACTCAAATAATGTAATTTTGGTTACTAATTTATTAGTTGGAATAGTATAAAATGTATGTAAAACCTGTGTTTATTCTTGATTATGGTACTCTGAAAATTATGCACTCGTTATCATAATCCCCACTTGATATGTAAATAAATGCTTTGTA
The DNA here is from genome assembly GCA_030765065.1 of Deroplatys truncata. NCBI lineage: Eukaryota > Metazoa > Arthropoda > Insecta > Mantodea > Mantidae > Deroplatys > Deroplatys truncata. Next base: position 198,111,358 of record CM060979.1, read on the forward strand.
AAAGTTTAGTAACTTGTTAAACAGCTTTCATTAATATCATTCCGAAATACTGATTCTATTTTGTCGTGAAATTTTTATAACCTGCTAAGATAGTATAATTCCCTAAAAATTTAAAGACAATAACGCTAGATTGTCCGCAATAACGTGTTAATGCTGTACATCTATATACTGCGATTCAAATGTGGTAAGTACATCATTGGAGAACGAAGGAGGTTTTGAAAATACGATCTGAGGTCGAGATTCTCAAATGTAATTAACGCACGTGTATTCTCATTGCATGTGTATGTCAACATTGACGTCGAACTGTTGATCGACTATCCACGCTTGGTTGTTGATCTTAAAATAATCGGCAAGTTCCAGCTCATACTTAGCTGCTGCATGAATTAAATTTTAAATAAATATTAACAAACAAAAAAGAATTTGAAACATTAAATGGACGTACAATATTTAAATGGTCACTTATGTTATTGTTTATAGCTGTACCTATATATTCTGAATTGCTTTTGTGTTGTCACCATGTTTGGAAAGCTACATTGAATTTAAGTTCTGTTTTACTCTAAATTAAGGGAATATGGTCATCATTAATATGCAAACGATACACTACGGAATGCGCGTATGTCACTGCTTATCGATGGAGAATCGACGTATAACAAAGCGATTAATCTACACTATGATGACGTAATAACTCGTCAATAGTTAGGGAGAATTGTCACCTCTTCTCTCAAAGATTTCTTCGGAAGTAGACGTGATACTGTACGATAGAAAAAATTTCGTCGGAGAGGAGTCGATCGTGGCATAAAGTATAGCGGTGGTGCTTAATACATAGCGAACATAAACGGTTCATTGTGTAGAACACTAACTATTAATGTATATTGAATTTACTTACGAAGTGTTTAATAAATTATTTGGAATCCATACTTCATAAAATTTATTGCTCTCCTGCTACCACGCTCTGCACATACAACAAGAGATTCGCATCTCTCAAGTTTAGGCAAAATACACAAATTACACAAATAGGTAAATGAATGCAGAAAATTCAACTTTCCACCGTGACAGCATGAATGGGAAATGGATCAAACAATAGTATCATCGAAAATGTAAAGAATACATGATTAGAGGAAATTATTATGCAGCACCATTGCTATGGCTCAAGGTTATCGGGTGCTGAGCGGTCGAGAGATAATTAGAACTTTCTGAAAACTTCCTCTCCCACCCTCCTCCAGAAAATGTGTCGAAATAGTTCTAGAACTTCGAGAACCTTGTGGAAAGATTCCACTGACTATATAAGCGAGTGATCTAGCTCCTGGCCTAGTCTTGCACAGCGGCGACGACAGGCGCCCATCTCCACAACAGGAGGAGTCTATAGGACTTAAGCTCGCTGAGGATCTGCAACAGCCCCCGAGTGCTCCACGGTGTCTAGAGCTCCGCAGACGCTCACATCATCACAAAAAACAACACCTATCCCAGCTCCCCGAAGCCCAAAATCCCCCAACCCTCAAGACCAAGGAGGAGCAGACGGGCGATGTGTACATATTATAGAGCTATAAATCATTTTAACAAACTTCATAAAATTACAATTAAATCCACCTTTAAATTACTTTCCAATAATTATCCATAATGAATATAATTTATTAATTCTGACTCTCCTTCGGCAAAATCAAAAGGTCTACGATTTGTTTCTGCTAAACACGAACCCGACTTGGACCCCGAAGCGGCAGCGGTGCCCCCCACTCTCCCATGCCATCAAAGGGTCGATAAGGTTGACAAGGAACCTACTCCCCCTTGCGCAGCTGCCACCAACAACCCCACTTCAAGCCCCATTACAACTCCTGGTTTGGACTTCACGATGATACTGAAGTAGCTGCAGCGGCTGCTGCAGTTCCGTTACGCACCTCGTTTCTGTTCGCGTTCTGGAATGCCTGTGACCTGACCGGTTAGGGAAGAGCCGCTGCATTTTGCCCGCACTTATGCTCTAAAGGCCATTTTGGTTAGTGAAACACATCTCCGTCCAGACAACCACTTCCATTTCCAAGCTACGTCTGTCACAGGACGGTCGTCCAGAAGCTGCAGAACGTAGTCCATCGCGCTATCCAGATCCCATCTCTTCAAACCCTAGAGGCCATGACAGTATGCTTGGACCTAGGCAGTACGAAGGCAATGGTAGTCTCTGTCTACCAGACCCCCGAGAGGCAGTTTGTGCCCAATGACTACTTCGCGATACTTGCCCTACATCCCAGTGCTATCGTGAGCGTTGGAATTGTGGCCATAGGGCAGATGTTGGAGGCAATACAATTATTCACCTAACAGTCGCGGACCCCCTGCTTCAAGTGCAGAGACCCTGGTAACAATCTGCGAGGTGGAGGACTGTCCTCAGTCATCGACTTCGAATCACTAAGCAGTTCCCATACCATATCACCCTCAATTCAATCAACGCACTACATTCCGATCACAATCACTCATCTTTTTTAACCTGAGAGGTCGACTGGGAAGGCGTGAGGAATTGCCTCCGTACTTCCATACCACCAAACCCAGATCACAGACAACCCGTTCCTGGAGGCAACAGTGACACAAACTGCCCAGAACCTGATAGTTTATGTCCTGCCTCCTGTATCCAGACCATTCTTAAACGCCACTCCTGGTTGCGCAGAGACTATCAGCGTCACTGCACGCCACAGAATCAAGCGCTACTACGGCGCCTACGTGAGCACCAAGTGCAAGCGTGTGAGGATACGATGCCCAGATTACGCATCTAGAGTGGAGACGTATGAAGGATGGCCAAAAGTCTCCGCAACCATCGAGGTCAGTGCATCTCATCTCTCCAAGGCACCAACAGCCTCGCCTTTGATTTCCAAGCCAAAGAAAATGTGTTTGCCGACTATTTTGAAGGTACTATGCACCCAAGAGGTGGCCCCCAGAACGAAATTTTCTCCGTATGTGTTCGCCGGGAGGTACGTCGATACCTTCGACGCCCTCCGGACGATGCGGTTCGGCTCTTCCTAATTATCTGCCCAAGTGAACTCCATGGCGCACTCCAGCGTCTCAACCCCAAAAAAGCAGTCGCACCTGACGGATTAACCCCCCCCCTCGTGCTCCGCTAACTTCCCTTCAACACAGTGCTCTTTCTAACGACAGTCTTTGACATTTGTCTCAGTCTGGATTTCTTTCCACGAGAGTGGAGAGAGGCCCAGATGACGTGCATTTTGAAGCCTGCGAAAGACCGTGTGCATCCTTCCAGCTACCGTTCCATCAGCCACATTTCGACCCTCTCGAAAGTTTTGAGGTTGTGGAAGTCTTGTTTTATATTCCCGAGTGAAGTGAACCGTCCGGCATGAAGAGAGTGCATCACGAAGGAAGTGAAGTGACAGAGAATTGAACTAGTTCACCTTAGTGAAGTGGCATTAGTGAAGTGAACTCTCAGTGAAAATTGAAATTGAGTTTTATTTATGGACGTTCTTTAACTGTTGTGGTCCTTAGCGTCCCATTCTATATTGGGTGTGAAATACCGGTAATTTTGCTCAGAGACCTCTTTATCAGGCTTGAGGTTCTTTTACTTGCCGTAAATCTACGACACGGGACCACCAGCTTTACTTCCCTTCCGAAGGAAGCCATGCCAAGGATTTTTATGCTCGAAAACATCCATCGAACCCGCGACCTTGGGAACTAGAGGCTAGCACGGTACCACTAGTCCACGGAGGACGACACTCTCAGTGAAGACGAACTACATAAAAACGAAACATTGACAGTGAGAACGGAGAAAAGTGACAGTTGTAAAACTGTTCAAAGTCACATTATAAATACTATGTGTAGTAAAACATTTCAGGACACTAAACTCGACTAGTTCACCTTAGTGAAGTCATATTATGGAGTGAACTCCCATTGAAAATGAACTACATAAAGAGGAAACAGTGATAGTGAGAACGGAGAAAAGTGACAGTTGAAAAACTGGATAAAGCCACATTATAGATACTGACGTAGTAAAACATTTCAGGCAACTAAACTCCATTATAAATTAGTGCACATGGAAACAGATGCATGGTTTATAAAAACGAGGACATTAACATTTAAATCTTTTATGAGGTCAAAATGCGACACAAATGTTTAAATCTTGTTAATGAAGACGGTAGAGATTTCAGCTGCGCACTTTTTCTTTCGCTGTCTCTGTTTCTTCCCGGCTCTAGAGCTCATGTTCGGAGCCAGCTTTTACAAGTCCTCATTAAAGTTTAATTTGTATTGTATACGTTGGAATTACCTTCACTCCCACTCAGAATGGACAACGTCGTTTCTGACTAAATTGTGGAGCTGCCAGAGCAGAATGACATCAAATATGACGCAGAAAAGCGGTCAAGGCCGGGCCCTGATAACCTCCGAATATTGAATTTGTAACTTTAGGTTTATTTAAGATATCGAAATAAACATGAACTGCACAAAGCTTAGATATAAATATTCAAGGTTTTAATTTTCCAATATATATATATTGTTATAAATTATTAAACTGTCTTTTAAATAGTACGTACATGATATGTGTCACAATTACCTATGAACAGAAGTGTATCCATGCGTGATAAAAATACGGCACACAATATTAATTTTTATACATAAAAATACTAAATGAGCTTGTTTACTATTTTGTTCACAATCATTTTTACTTTCTACTCTAACTTACTTATTGTAAGTAGAGGAAATATTGCATTCCACCGAAAAATACGACACCGAGATTTCACCGGAAATACGCGTTTAGAGACCCTTTGAATTAAAAAAAAGTAGTGATGGGACTATAACGCTATTTTGCGATACTCGATATTCGATACCCATTTGATTTTTGAGCACCGATATTCGTTACTCAATCGATACTTACTTTATAAAGAATCTGTAAAGGCGATAGCTTGTTCTCTGAATTATGTTCTTATAAGTAGTTTTCTGTGCATAAATGCATGTAACCAATTTGGTATTGCATGCTAATTCCGAAATCGTCCCTGTTTGATATTCCCCAATCCCCATATATTTTTATTCTTGATAATGCCACAGGTTATATATCCCCTATGTTAGGCTAATAACGATTATGAATATAATGGTGATAATATTCTTTGCTTCCCCTTTTGTGCAGAAAGCCTCATTTTAAAATAACTTGTATCTATAGAAATGCTAGCATTTCTATAGATACAAGTTCTGCATTCTTGAAAATATAAACGAATATATTTTTTACATGAAACTCAAACAACATAAAATGGAGTATGTGCTACACCAATCTACCAATATTTACAATACCACATTACTTACGGTAATAAGTCATTACCCATATAACAGTCGGAAACATACTAAGTTTGTGGATTAAGCCTCTCTACTACACACATTCATACATTAGCATATACATGTTTAATACAAAGGTTTGACTTGTGTAAACACAAATAAATGGAAGGAAAGAACAAACATTTTCCTGCGCTGTGTTATCTCACGTCTTAATTTCTGATTTGTTTCTGCTAGATTTACAGATTTTAGTTACCGGAGTAGGTAAATGTAATACCTGAGAGTGAGTCACCAAGCCAGATTATTGCAGAATTATGATTTACTGCGTCAGCTAAATCATCTTCATTCATATTTCACTTAACGGTGTACAAGAGTACCTCTATTCCTTCCCCATTTCTGCATGTGTTCATTTAGACACAAAAAGGTGTGGAAAGTTGCATTGATTCACCCACAGGGAACGCAATCAAGTTCTATCAAGAATTATAACCCGGAAACTCTTTGAAGACACTTGCGAGACAATAATGTGTACTCTCAACTCCTTTCATTCCTTATCTAGCATAAAGTTAAACGCAGCAATTTTCAATAATGCAAACTTAAAGATTTAAAAGTATCAAAAATGTATTCAAGGTTTATCTCAAAGTATTAGGCATACTTCGATACTGCGGAGTATCGAGGTATTGACGGTATCGAGTTCCCATCCCTAAAAGAAAGAAAACAAATAGATTTTGTAGAAAACGGTTCGTGGGTATGAAAACGAAACGTAAAAACGAAAAGTTGAAGAGATACCAAACTTGTTGTTGAAGCTCAGAATCTTCTTAAAATGTGACAAGAAGATTTTCAAGAAAATACCCATTCCAAACTATCTTTACATGGAAGATTATTCCATGTGTTTGATTTTATCAGAATTGGTTCTAATAATTTTTATTAAAATACTGTATATTTAAGATCCTTACATAAATCATTAAATGTGTACATTGAATTTTCTGGGAATAGTTTGTGAACCCTCCTCATTCGGAAGGAATATTGTATAACTTTGTATAACTGGTAAATCATAACAGATAAACAAAAAATACTACACAAAAAGGTAGATCTCTTTAAAATATACAATATATTTCAAATAACTTTTCTATGGCCTACCATTTCCCAAACTTTCATTGTTATTGGTTCAAATTTTGAATACTTTGTCAGTTGGTTAAAGTCTTGTGTTTCAGTGTTTCTGGCGAAATCATAAGTCAACTTATAGCGGCCCGGATTTTAAGCATCTGACTAACGATTTGGTGTCCTCTAATCCCTTGTACCTTCAACGAAAGGTACTTCCATTAACATGCAGTAGATAGAAAAATAAGCTTTCGTAAGAATAGAATGTATAATCTATATACAAATAAACAATAGTATATAGAGAAAGCCATGTAATGTAACACATAACGATTTTAATACTAACAACTGGGATCATAGTATAATTCGATTTGTCTTCATTATCCTTAAAGCGGAGGTTAGAGACTAATTATGATCTCTCAGTCTTGGACCAGGTCAACTAGGATGAAGTTCACTGAACTCTGAAGACTCTAATTTGTAAACCTCATTCTCCTCACCTCTAAACCGGGGTTTCTGGTATCTTTAAGGGAAGGATTTACATAGATACAGCGTATGTTGAATTACTAAGGCTAAAAATGTCAATTTGTGGAGCACATTGGAATATTCAATTATATTATCTCAGCATAATTTTTGTCTATATTTATTGCAATTATTAGTAGCCAGTCAGCCTATTCTGATTGGTGGTGTTCCTTATATAACTTTTAGGGTACCTGTAGAAACTAAGAGTGTTGTGAAACTTGCAATTGTTTCATATTGGATAAAAAAGGAGGACTACAAGAAAGTAGCAATTTCAGTTACCGTTCTTTGGAAAACTCTTCAAAATTTGTCTTATTTATTATACCATCCTATATTCCAATCACTACTAGTAGACCCGTGAAGACCAATTAAAGGACTCACTGAGGCACCTTCCTAACAGCGTAACTCAAACAGAACTTTGAGCTGCGAAATTGTTCTTATAATTTTAGATCTTCCTTGTTTTCGACCTGCAGGGAAACTTGGCGAATTCGAACACTTAACGCTATTTATTCTGGAATTGTAGATTTCTAAGAGAATATGAAACAGATTTAGAACGAAAAGGATAGAAGTTTCAAAACATATGTGGCATTATAAGACAAACATTGAAAACAAAAGCAAGAGGAGATAACATACTAAAATTTTATATAACTTTGGCAGTTCATATTATACCTTATGGATCGGAGAACAGGGCCATGAACAGAACGATAAAAGAATAATTGAAATGAAATTTTTGAGGTACGTAGCTGGCTGTAGTCTGAAACATCACATTAAAAGTGAAACAATAAGAGAACAATTAAAACGGTTAAATTTAAATGATAAAATCAGGGAAAATGAAATGACAAATCACATCTCTCAATGCCAGAGGAAGGACTGACAAAACAGGCCTTGCAATACAAACCAGTTATCACTAGAGATGTTGGAAGACCACGCAGACTCTGAAAGGATCCCATCTGAGCCGAAAAGGACTATGACCTATCTGAAGTTCGATGATGATAAGATGCGGTTCGACCGCTTTTGTTTACCACTGCCTACCAATCAGAGTGCAAGTCTCGTGCACACGATGGAGGTAGGCTATCGTCCAATTATTGAGACGAGTGGTTTCCTCAGTCGGAATTTTGATTTGCTAGAGATACACAAATGCATCTCTTCATAATACTAAACGGATATCGTAGGTCCTATACAAGAACCGAAAAGTCCGCACCTCCGACGGTTGGGCTCGAATCCTTGCGCATCCAGTAGTAGGGAAGCTCAGCACACACTCCGACCCACCAATTAACGGCACAGGGGTTATAAAGAGATTAAGGAGTATAAATTCAATTTATTTATTATTATTATTAGAAACGGCGACTAAAGAGAAAGCAAAAAGTTCGTCGCCTTATGAAGCTGTTTTAATAATGTCTTCTTACTGACTGATTTTTTATTCTTGGAATTGAAGTTGACATAGCAGAAAGCTGACAGCTATTAATTATACAAACAGTTTATTTTTATAATTAACCTTAATACATAACACACTTCATAACCCGCCTTAATTTATACTCTGATTAGCCATTTTATTTTTGCACATGTTTGAGGCATTCTGATAGTTTCCAGCGCTTTTGCCGTTTTCAGGGCGTTTTGCCGATAATTATCCCTCTTTTAGTATCCCATTGCTATTTTTGAAAAATAAAGCAGATTGAAATACCAAACGTCATGGCTAGCCCTATATACCATTTGGTGATAGTCAGTTTCCTTATTTTCTCTATATAAGGTGGATGGTTAATGAAACAGTCATAGCATATTATCTTCTTTTTTCGTTAATTTATTTATAATTAAATGCTTTCAGTGGTGTCAAGTTCTTTAATAAAAATAATCAAACTCGATCAATAAAGTTACCACAGCATTCTCCAAAAGCCTACCTTTTAAGTTCTAAATTGCTTAGGTAGACAGAAGAGGTAAAATTGAACTAGACGCCATTTAAGAATGCGGGAAGAGCTTCAGGAAGATCTTACCTATTACAAGAAACAATATGCATGTACTATTTAACTTATACATATGTCCTGCGCCTTGGCGCTGTGGGCTGGCGCGTGGTCTCTGGTTCCCAGTCACGAAATGCGCCCGGATTCAATCTCACCCATGGGAGTGCGGAATTTAGGTCCCGGTATAGGACCGCTACCCACTCACCATCGTGAGGAAAGTGAAGAGCTGCGATAGGCAGCAGTCCTGGCTCGTTAGTAAACTCTTCGCCTGGAGGATGCGTGATGCTGGCCACATCACTTCACCGTATCAGTTGGATGCGTACGTGAGCTTGAGGCCGGCCGTCGTCTTAGAGCCGCAGGATTTATTTATTTAACTTAGGTGACGTTATAAGAAAATGCATCAATGAGATGAAAAAAGCATTAATACAACACAGCCGGATATTGCAATGTAACTATCAGCTTTCTTTACCGCTGCATTTAGTACCAAGTTAATCGACATTCGTCTGTTGTAAGATGGCTTGAAAAGGTTAAGAAGTCATAATACTACGTCGTAGGCTTTGGGCTAGAAACCAAAAAAGATAAAAAGGAATGTTACTACTCAGAAAGTGCTAATTCGCTAAAATACACCATTTGTGTGGAATAATAATTTTGGGATATTCCTTTTGTTGTGTTTACATTTTCCCAAGTAGACGTTCATTTTCTGAATGTGATTTTCACTTTAATAAACCTTGTATGAATTCTACAGTGTGGAAAGATAATAATGTGATTTTGTAAATGGCAGAGAAGATAATTTTCGTTCACATAAGATTGTTATAACCGTTTCCAAAAGACTATAGGCAATTGGGTTGCCGAGGTGACCATATCTCAGCTTAGAGTTAAGATTTCAATTAGGAGATTCCAAAGAATAGTTTTATTCCTTATGATGAAACTTTGTTTTGAATCCTGAAACAGTTATTTATGTTTCGATTTGCTTCAGCAAATTTACTCATGACTTCATTAATTATAAATCTCTCAGTAGCATAAAAATGTCTGCTGCTTTAGTTTTGTTGCGAGTTACGTACCAATGGATTTTTTCCACCGAATCAACATTCCTGCAATTATAACCAGTGGCAGCTGTTGCATAAAAGCACGTGAACAACCCAACATTTGACATCTTTCGGATTTATCGGTTATTACTTTCCCTATCACATACATTGTAGGTAGAGAAAGTATTGCAGTCCACCCAAAAATTCGATACCGAAATTTCGCCGGAAATACATGTTTTGAGAACCACTGAATCAAAAAATGTAGGTAGGTCCGTGTGTGTGTGTGTGAAATGCATAATCAAAAACAAAACTCGGATAAACACCAAACCTGGCATTTAGGTTCAGTACGTTTCAAAGATGCGACACGAACATTTTCAAGAAAATCCTCCCACCCTAAACCATCCTTTATATGGAGGACTTTTGGAAATTTATTTTCTGAAAAATGGCTCAGACGATTTTCATTAATATACCATACATTAAGCATACTTGTATGACAAATAAAATTTATATCTTCAATTTTGTGGGAATAGTTTGTGAGGTACTTTTCATTCGGAAGGAAGTTTGTATAATCTTGTAGCTGGTAAACGTTAAGAGAGAGGAAAATGTACTACACTAAAACTGTGGATCTCCTTACAATACACAATTTATTTCAAATAGATTTTTTATGGCACCAGCTATTTCCGAGATATCCGTTATTAATGGTTCGAATTTATCAGCATTTAACCACTCTTTTAAAGTCCTGTTGATTTTCATCTGTTTCCCATGATGTCATTGAAAGAGTATGGAATTTTACGGCCATCACAAAGCGTTCAGTTTTAAAACATTTGACTATCCCTATTCCCTTTGTATCTATGGCAAAATGTATATTTCCGGAAAGGTTTACTTGAACTAAAGCGAAATAGATACGAAGACAAACTTTCGTAAAAATAACTTGTATACTCATTATTAAGCAATAAAGAGCAGGGAAAGTCATGTGAATACAGCACATATTTTTTTTCTTTGAATGCTATTAAACGTGTCGTAATTGAAAACTACGGCGTTTAAATCTATCGCGCTACTCCTCTAAACTCGATTAAACAAATGGCAGCAGGTTCCTAGCACATCTTGACTTGTGCACGTTTTAAGGAGCTTCTTTGCGTGCGCAACTGGTATGATGTAATACATAGAGAGCCAAATACATACGGATCGTGCACACTTGAAGAAGTGCACTAACGTGCGAATTTTTTTCCGCACTGTTTCTACCACTACTACAATTTTGCGTCAATGCCACTAGGTAGTAGCGCACTACTGTAGAAGTTAGAGCATGGAGGAATATATTGCAATTGTAATTATATATTCTTCCATGGTTAGAGCCACTGCAACAGAAGTAGTAACATGCACAAGCGCGGATTATTATTATTATTATTATTATTACTATTATTATTATTATTGCTGTTAGGAGCGTCTGCAGTTCTATGCGTTTGTTTACAATCATGCAGCAGATACTATTTCACATTTTCAGGGTTGCCTGACTAAAATTTGGTGAACACCCAAAATGTATACTCACGAGCCGCTACTGGTTATACCCTGAAGTTCCCTTTCTACCGTCCTCTCGAAGAGCTAAGCAAAATGCTTTAAGAGTAATTCTGTCTGCAGGATTGGTCGCACTTGCTTTCCTAAACCGCATTTTCTCTTTCCACAATGAACGCTAACTTTTCTGCTGTTTGAGTAAAACCGCTGCTTCTGCTTGAATGTCTCATTTACACAAGTTGTATAAACCCGTCTATTTGCCGTTTCTCTTTCCCTACTGAGAATTTAAAAAGCTGTTTCCACCTTTTTCTTTGCATATCAAGTGGTTGGCTTCTTCATTGTTCTTGCTTATATAGGTACCAACATGATAGTAGTGTCATCGTTAGGTAATTGTTAGGCTCAGCTCTCAGGTGTACCCCAGTAATCGCAAAAGGGTGCTCAATTTGCGGTCATTAATTTATAGGTGATTCAGACTCTCCCAGCTTTTCCCGTCTTAACTGAAAACATCGTCCGATATACAAAAATAATTTATAAAAACTTTTACCGTGTGACATCCCCTACTTCCCCTACTCGCTCTTCTACAAGCTATTCTTTCAAACAATACTTCTTCAACTTTTCGTTAATCCAGATAACCCTTCAATTCACGTCTACATATTTCTTTTAAGGAAAGCAATAGTCAGATTTTTAAAGACGTATCGCCATGTGATAGCTTTGAATAGTGTCATAGCTGTATTTAACATACATACTTGCCCCATTCTAAATAAACGACCCACATTTATGATCTAGTCTCTGGCAACAGAATAGCTTAAATATAACAAATGACGCGGAGCGAAAATCACATTACGCCCAGAATGTGCATAGTTTACTAATTAAATTAACAAATAACCACTACAACTGCATAAAACTACAAACTCTGAATAGACTAACAAGTATAAACTCTGAACAATTAACAAATAAAACTCTGAACGTAACGCGCACAATTACTATAAAGCTATACTAACTATAAAAACATACGAACACTACAGTACGCAATTTAGCTAAACCGACAAGGATAGTCACATGGAAAGGTTTCCCTCGATAACATTTGGTAAGAAACGCCATTCTGCTCCAGGAAAATACAACTGTCGTACTAGGCAAGATAGCGATCAATCCAGAAACCCATCAAATCATTATTTAATTCGTCATACTAGACCATGAGAACAGTTACCGCCCGCCACCTCTTACGTGTGCACCAAACACACTCCCCTGCTCAAAACAGAGCAGTTCGGACAAGCTCTCATAAGATTGTGTCGCTACAAGTGGCAACAAATGGAATACAGTGCGCCCATGGCGCAGCATAGCGGAAATAATTGGAACCTTCTAAATAAAGTTATACAAATTAGTTGAATTACATATTAATTTAATGTGCGTTCAATACAAATTATACAAATGTCATTCAGAATAAGAGGATTACTAAATTTTCATTTCTCATGCAAATATCTTAAATATATGGTATTCAAACAAGATCGTTGGAAGAGTTTTTAAGAAAATAAAAAATCAGAAAACCTTTTCCATGTAAAGGGAAGTTTGGTGTGGGTGGACTTTCGTGAAAATCCTCGTGTTTGGGAAGATACTGAAGTTAAACACCAACCGTGTGATACCGTAATAATTGATAGGAATATATAAATAATTAAATAAGGAAATAATAGTAAGGTTGAGAAATAATTCAATCCATAATTTCCTTATATTAGGTCAATGTATAACGTAATATGCTTGAATTGAAAAGATTTGTCCGGAGAAAAAGGTAATTAGCGAACAAAGTCATCGGAACGAACGCGTTAGTATAAAGATTTTTAGAATGCAGCTAAGGTTATAAGTTCAGTGCGTTTGAACAGTCACGTAGACCAAAATTCTGCAAAAGAGAAATTTGAAGGAGATTCTGAGATTCGGGAAGGTACCCCTTAAATAACAGTGTCATACGCATTTATAAGAGTTTTGAGATTGGCCCCGCGCTAGTAGGAACCTTGGTGGGATAGTTCTAAGGTAGGTGGAGCTTAAGTAATAAAAGAGCGTGTATTGGTAAAATTAGCGTCTTGTCTTATCGTCTTTCGTTTCTTCGTGTAAGTTTTGGGGACTTACGCTCTTTTGCGGTATCGGCAGTTCGCAGCGCTTAAGACCGTGCTGGGTTGTCAGTTACTTAGTGGTAGCCGCGAGGGTTATGCCGGTAAGCATTTAGTGACTCACGGCAATTTACGCTTCTAGTTTATTTTATTCCGGAAACATTATTTCAGTCTGTAAAATTGATACTGCAGAAGTTAGCGGTCATTTGTTATAGTTTCGAGTGCTACGATTCATAATCCGTTTCACTCTTTATCTTTAAAGGATCGACAACTCGTTTCAATAGCGCAAGTATTAGACTTCTCAGTCAATTTAAACTGGTGTTATCCTTTCAAAATACGCCCACACATGCCCTGAGAGAAAGATCTACTATACCAGCAGTAGAATCAATAGCAGATATTGAAGCAAAGGGCACGACTTCAAAAACTGACGGCCGTCGCCCGGCCTCATCCGGCGTAAACCCAGCTTCACGTGCGTAGCTGATACGACAGAGGGGAACACCTCGCGGACTGCGACCTGCATCATTCTATTGTGAATACCAACCCTCAGCAGGAAGGGATGAAGTTAAGGAAACACAGGCCGCAAGTAGACACCCTACAGAAGGGCGATGAACGACCCGTCGACCAAGCAGCTCTCTAGTATCCACGGGAAGTACTCTCTCCCTTGAGCATGCTTCCGTGCCATTTGTCCGGCACTGCCATACGCCACGAAACCTAGAAGCACGCCTGAAAGATGAGAAGAAAGTGAAATGAAAGGGAAAAGATGGGAGGGAATTCATAATACATAAGAGGCCACCTCAGCATTACCTATCGACCAGAAAGAACCCGTAAACCCCAAGTCAGAGTGGGCGGTCGAAGGGACTCGAACCCGTGACCTCCTCAATGTGACCTCACACGTTACCGCGGAGCCATCTCGCCCGGTACGTAAACGACTATTCGTTTTAATGTGTTTTGTTGTTCATAGACACACACACACACACACACACACACACACACACACTAAATGACCTTTCTTGGAGCCTTTACTTTCTCTACTTCGTATAGTAAGTAGGGGAAGTATTGTATTCCACCCAAAAATTCGATACCGAGATTTCACCGGAAATACATGTTTTGAGGCCCCTTGAGTCCAAAAAAAGCATTTTTGGAAACATGTCCGTGTGTATGTCTGTGTGTGTTTCTGTGAACAGCATAACTCAGAAACGAACAGTCGGATAAACACCAAACTTGGTATTTAGGTTCAGTATCTTCCAGAGATGCGACACGAAGGTTTTCAAAAAAATCCCCCAACCCAGATTACCCTTTACATGGAACATTTTGCGAAAATTTAATTTTCTCAAAAATGGCTCTGAGGATTTTGATTAAAATATCATATGTTTAAGATATTTTCATGACAAATGAAATGTATATCTTGAATTTTCTGGGAATGTCTCCAAAAGTATTCTTCATTGTGAACGACTTTTGCATGACAGGTAAACCATAAGAGATAGACAATGTTTACTACACAAGAGACATAGATCGCGTTAAAATACACAATTTATTTCATATACATTTTTTTGTTGAGTGAACCATTTTCGAGATATTGCTTGTTATTCCCTTAAATTTTCCAATACTTATACCTTTTCTCAAATGGAAATTCGTTATTCATTTTTTTGTCCTGTTAATAGAAAGAGAATGGAATACTGCACATAGCAACCAGCTCTTAAAATATTTGACTAACGCTTAAAGCCTACCAATTCCCCTTGCATCTACAAGAAAATTAGCAATAAGATTAACATCTCGATTAACATGAAGCATATGGAGAATAAGCGTTTGTAAAAATAGTTTGTACAAGAGTGGAGAAAGTCATGTGAGTGTAACACATCAGATTTTTTATTTTTATTAATGTTCATTTGTATATCCCCTTTAACTTCTGTGGTCATATCGGTGGCTTTGACTTTAGAAGCAACTAACTCGTTGAAGGTGGATGTTTACCGATTTTCATTATGATACGCACTCACATACACATTCACATTCATACAGACTCTGCGAATGGTAGTGAATGATTCTAATTAAAGAAATTCTCCCAACCGAACCAAGAATGGAACCCGGGACTTCTGAGTTGAGAATCACTCGACTACAGAGGCAGTCGCTATCGTTTGAGTACTTGAGTAACCGTTCTATATGGTCGACTGGATTGTCGCTCAGAAACAAAGCAGGTGGGCTCGAAGGTCGGTGGCTCAAATCTCGTGCCATTATTTTTTCTTTTATTCGATGTCAGTACTTTATTATTCAAGCCGAAGAGGTCACAACCAATACTATTTCCGATCACACAATTATTAAAGTAATATACTGCATTCGGAATTGTAGAAGAGGTTTTATTCATTTATTGCTATTTGTTTCTCACATAATACTTATCATTCGTTCTGATGACTAGCATCTTTCATATAAGTAGTGATACGTAGAATTCCACGGCTATTAATAGCTTTAGTAGAAGACCGCGTCGTCATATTGTGGGTTGTCAACATGCTCATGTCCCAGACAAGGGACAACGGTGCAGAAATAGCTCACAAAATGAGCGAAACGTCGGCAACTCACAAGATGAAGCGGAACCTGAGAACATGTGAAAATTCCATGCATGTTATTCTGCAATATCCAATCCCAACACCACAGCAAGAAGGATATGAACCATGAAAGCGAATGAATGGCTATGTTATTATTCAGCAACTTTGAATTAGAGGGCCATAACTTCTGCTCCATTTGTACAAAACATGGAGGTGAGTCGTCTTATAACACTTGTGAGTGCAAGAAACCCAACGACAAGTGAGTACGTGTCAGTTCCAAAGGAAAGACCGCCGATAAGATCAATGCAGTTAAAGGAGGGGTATAAATGGAACTTTGAAGAAAAACCTGATGTGTTACACTCACATGACTTTCTCTACTCTTGTACAAACTATTTTTACAAACGCTTATTCTCCATATGCTTCATGTTAATCGAGATGTTAATCTTATTGCTAATTTTATTGAAGATGCAAGGGGAATTGGTAGGCTTTAAGTTATAGTCAAATGTTTTAAGAGCAGGTTGCTATGTGGCGCATTCCATTCTCTTTGCATGTCCAGGACAAAAAAATCTGATGTATTACACTCACATGACTTTCTCTACTCTTGTACAAACTATTTTTACAAACTCTTATTCTCCATATATTTCATATTAATCGAGATAAACATTTGCAGAAACGATCTTTTGACATGCAAAGAGAATTACATTTTACACATAGCTACCAGTTCTAAAAATATTTGACTATTGCTTAAGACGTACTATCTTCCCCTTGTTTTGTATTTGCAAAGACAATATAGAAATACAATAGCCTTTAAGCATCGATATATATCTTAGTAGCTGGTTGCTAGGTGCAGCACCATTCTCTTTACCACAGATTAATACTCTTTGCATATCCAAGAAAAAAATGAATAACGAATTCCCATTTGAGAAAATAAGTATTGAAAAATTTAAGGGAATAACAAGCAATATCTCGAAAATGGTTTACTCAACAAAAAAAATTTATATGACATAAATTGTGCACGTTAACGCAATCTACATTTTTATGTAGTAAATGTTGTCTATCTCTTATGGTTTACCAGTTATGCAAAAGTCGTTCACAATGAAGAATACTTTTGGAGGCATTCCCAGAAAATTCAAGATATACCTTTTTTGTGATAAAAATATCTTAAACATATGATATTTTAATTAAAAATCGTTAGAGCTACTTTTGAGAAAATTTAAATTTTCGAAAAATGTTCCATGTAAAGGGTAATTTTGGGGTGGGGGTATTTTCTTGAAAACCTTCGTGTCGCATCTCTGGAAGATAGTGAACCTAAATACCAAGTTTGGTGTTTATCCCACTTTTCGTTTCTGAGTTATGCTGTTCACAGACGCACAGACACACACACAGACACACAGACACACACACAGACACACACGGACATGTTTCCAAAAATGCTTTTTTTGGATTCGGGGGGTCTCAAAACATGTATTTCCGGTGAAATCTCGGTATAGAATTTTTGGGTGGAATACAATACTTCCCCTACTTACTATACGTAGTAGAGAAAGTAAAAAATCCTCTTGTGTGATAGCCTTTTAACACAATTTTAAATGTATATTAAAATTTAAGGTTTTTAATCAAAAGACACTGGGTAATGAAACTAATAGCTTTTCCACATAAACCGTGTGCTGGACAAGGTTGGGAAGGTAGAATTAGACAACTGAAAAATGCATTGCCATCGCCGGGCTTTGAACCTCGGATCTCCCGGTTTCCTCTCGGTTACACTAACCACTGAACTACAATAACAACATGCCAGTATTATATTAATTCGATCTGTGCTTCAAATTCCGGCGGTGGCATTGAATTTTTCGGTATAAGGTATGTTAACTTGCAGGGATTATTAAGGACAGCTTACTGTTGTGGGCGGAGAATAGATAAAATAGAATAAAATAGAATAAATAAAAGTCGTTAGAAGTTTCGACAAAGCTGGCGTGACACCTCGCTGGGCAAATGAACCCTCATTGAGGAGTCACGTAATGAAGCTGTGGTACAAAAGATGTTTGACTTGGCTACAATTATTATAGGCAGTCTATTTCGAGATTATCGAAAGGCAACACACGAGTGGAATGGAAAGAAAGGGACAAAGGAAAGATGTCAGCCGTCCACCAAGGGTTAAAATATTTGATTACCTGTTCCACGGTACGGAGACGGATCAAGGTTTCTTTTAGGGAAGGGCTAACATTATTTTGAAAGAACCTTAGCAATCAGCAGAATGCAGTCAGTAATAAAATGTTTTCATTTATAAATTTTCAAATATCACATAAATGATCCACACATAAGTTATCCACGAATTAATCCTTTGAATACAACTTTAATTTAAAGTTTAAGGAAACTTATGAAATTATTTATTAAATAAAGATGTCTTACGGTGTGATTGCTGAGTTTTATTGTACGTTATTAATCCTTATTCCTTGAGAGCTTAATTCTTATTCAGAAGTTATTTAATGGTAAATAGAGTGCGTTCGTGGATCGGCCTTGGACTGGGTGGGATTGACGTGCCTTCCTTCCGCCGGTCGGGGACGGGCAAGTCATGGGTACGGAACACTGTACTAAGTTACATTAAGCTTATCTGCATCACAACAGATGTTGAAATTGATGACCTTCAACGTGAACACAGGGAGATAGTTCAGGAGAACGAGATGGTCACAATCCTCGCAATTCATGCTTAGAATTCGCAGCAGTGTGCGCTGTAGCTTAATCCTGCTGAAACCAGCCACACAATCTTTCACTTCTTGTTAGTTGCGGAAAATAATTTATTTAAAATTGAATTTACATAAACACGTGAATCAACTGTTCATCAATGAAGAACATTAAAGATGGGTCTACGTCACCATTATGAACGGACTGCAAAAACCAATTGCAATAATTAACCCTACTTACAGGGTCTTGTAGTTTTAAAGCATGAAGTTCAGTTTCCTTGCCACAAAAGCTACCGTCTTGGAATTGTTAACCTTTTGTGGTATATGCTTTAATGTTCTTTTGGAGGAGTGCTCTAACCGGGTCCCTACTTCATCAAGCTTCTCTTCTGTCGGCACACGGCGTTGTTGAGCACGTTTGTTGTTTAAAAAAGATCCTGTACGCCTAACTTTATTGACAAGGTCATGAATAGTTGATCTACTAGGAATTCGAATACCTACAAACAATGTTGAAATTCTCTACGACACCTTCTTGCAGAAGAGTATTTCACATACGCATCATACAGAAAAATATGTTGTTCTAAAGTATACTCAACCATTATGAATGGAAAATTTATCGCCAAGAGACAACACAATTTTACTCTAAACAGGCGCACAGATGTCTTTCCCTCTTGACAGATCCAACTCGACTCGGGCGCTACTCTCTGGCGGCAGGCGCGCCACTCCTTACCCAGTACAATGCCGCCGCGGAACGGTCCGGCCGATCTACGAACGCACGGCATAAACCGTGTTTGATTTATTTCTTTTCGATTTAGTGAAACATGTTTTGACATATAGTCCACCACTATGATAAATTCACTCATTCATCATGAGCGAAGACATGTCATCTGGTTTAAGTAAATAAAATATAAGTAAAAGTGTTGATTTTTACTTTAATAAGATAAGTTTAAATTATATGTTTTTTCTATAATTCGTGGGAACTATAGGCCCTGTTAGCATCACCCTGGGTCCGCTTATCCCTCACCAAACTTGTGTTCATAAATTATTGTGTATGTATTTGTGGAGCTAGCCCCGTAGCATTTTCCCTTTCTAGAGGGGCTACAGTATGTTGCATCATATGTACCTTACAGGCAGCAATCCATGAAAGAACTGGACTCTTAATTAAACATCCTGCATGTGACGTCGCTGTACCACAACTATTTTAGATAAAAGTACACCTCTTATTGGTCAGAGGCAAGAGATTTTGTAGTTTTTTATTGTTTTGTAGATACACCATTATTTTATACCAGACGACCCTAAATCCATGTGATACGTCATTCACTCAGTGCGAGTTATAGGTTGGATAGCAATGTGTACTGTGAGGCAAAGTTTATAAAACGAGCTAGAAAACTGTTACTGCTCTAGCAGAATGCTCCATTGTTTCTGAGATGGACTTCATTCCGGAGTAATTTGTGTCCATTAAACTTTCTGTTCCATCAAGTGTGGAGCTTTTGTGTATTTAAATAAATAAAGGAGCTGTAAAAAGGACGGGGAAAACGGACATAAAGCACATCTGCTAACGATGTTGCATAAAATATTATATTATTCTTCTATCTACGTCTTGTTAATCGAAATTAACTTTCATAACGCATTTACTCATTTCGTTGTGGGCATAAGAAGGATACAGATGGCTTTGAGGTGTCATATTGTTTGCGTGACCATGAGAAAAAATCTGACGTGTTACACTCACATGACTTTCTCTACTCTTGTACAAACTATTTTTACAAACGCTTATTCTCCATATGCTTCATGTTAATCGAGATGTTAATCTTATTGCTAATTTTCTTGTAGATGCAAGGGGAATTGGTAGGCTTTAAGGGATAGTCAAATATTTTAAGAGCTGGTTGCTATGTGGAGTATTCCATTCTCTTTGCATTACCAGGACAAAGAATGAATAACGAATTTGAGAAAAAGTATAAGTATTGGAAAATTTAAGGGAATAACAAGCAATACCTCGAAAATGGTTCACTCAAAAAAAAAATGTATATGACATAAATTGTGTATTTTAATGCGATCTAAATTTTTTGTGTAGTAAAATTTTGTCTATCTCTTATGGTTTACCAGTTATGCAAAAGTCGTTCACATTGAAGAATACTATTGGAGACATTCGCAGCAAATTCGAGATATGCATTTCATTTATCATGAAAATATCTTAAACATATGATATTTTAATCAAAATCCTTAGAGCCATTTTTGAGAAAATTAAAATTTTCGAAAAATGTTCCATGTAAAGGGTAATCTGGGGTGTGGGGATTATCTTGAAAACCTTTGTGACGCATCTCTGGAAGATACTGAACCTAAATACCAAGCTTGGTGTTATCCGACTGTTCGTTTCTGAGTTATGCTGTTCACAGACAGACAGGCAGACAGACACACACACACACACACACACACACACACACACACACACACACACACACACACAAATAGACACACACACGGACATGTTTCGAAAATGGTTTTTTTGGATTCAAGGGGTCGCAAAACATATATCTCCGGTGAAATCTCGGTATCAAATTTTTGGGTGGAATACAATAATTCCCCTAGAGAAAGTAAAACAAAAACACCAATAGCGACTTAGCACTTGTACAAGTATTTGAACATTCAAGCTAATAACAAAGAATATATTTATATCGGGAATGTTTAAAGCGATATTAATTCTATGCTTTAACTGGATCTTCATTTTTATGCAGTAGATTTTGTCTATCACTTACTGTTTACCAATTACACAAAAGTGATTCAGAATGTAGAAAACTTCACAGCTGTAGCAGAAAATTCAATATTTGGATGTTATTTGTCATGTAAATATATTAAACATATGATATTTTAATGAAATCGTCATGGTCATTTTGAGAACATAATAAACGAAAATTTGTTCGTGTAAAATATAGTTTAGCCGAGTCTTCGTGTTGCATTCGTGGAAGATGCCGAACGTAAATACCTATTTTGGTATTTAACCGACTTTTCGTTTTTGAGTTATGCTGTCCACACACGACAGATGAACATTTTTCTAATGATCCTTTTATTCAGGGAACCTCAAAACGTGTATTCGACTGAAATCTCTATATGGAATTTCGGGTGGAATTCAACTTTCCATACTTTTAGGCAAGGAGTATTCCTCTTACGATGTTTCACTCATGAGCCTTCAAGACCATCGCTGTGGCCCTGTACATACTGGAGGCTGCCTCTCGCGGGTTTACTTCAAGTACTCATTCTTTTTACATTCTATAAATAACTACATTTTTACTTTCTCTACCACGTATAGTAAGTAGGGTAAGTATTGTATTCCACCCAAAAATTCGATACCGAGATTTCACCGGAAATATATGTTTTGAGATCTCCTGAATCCAAAGAAAGCATTTTTGGAAACATGTCCGTGTGTGTCTATGTCCGTGTGTCTGTGAACAGCATAATTCAGAAACGAACAGTCGGATAAACACCAAACTTGGTATTTAGGTTCAGTATCTTCCAAGGATGCGACACGAAGGTTTTCAAGAAAATCCCCCCACCCTAGATTACCCTTTACATGGAACATTTTTCGAAAATTTTAATTTTCTCAAAAGTGGCTCTAATGATTTTTAATTAAAATATCATATGTTTAAGATATTTTTTAAAAAAAAAGGTATATCTTGAATGTCTCCAAAAGTATTCTTCATTGTGAACGAATTTCAATAACTGATAAACCATAAGAGATAGAGAAAAATTTGCTACATAAAATATGTAGATCTCGTTAAAATACACAATTTATGTCCTATACAGTTTTTTGTTGTGAACCATTTTCGAGATATTGCTTGGTATTCCCTTAAATTTTTCAATACTTATTTTCTCAAATGGAAATTCGATATTCATTATTTGTCTTGGATATGCAAAGAGTATTAATCTGTGGCAAAGAGAATGGTGCTGCACATAGCAACCAGCTATTAAGAGATATGTCTATGCTTATAGGCTACTGTATTTCTATATTGCCCTTGCAAATACAAAACAAGGAGAATATACTACGCCTTAAGCGATAGTCACATATTTCTAGAACTGGTCGCTATGTGTAAAATGTAATTCTCTTTGCATGTCAAAAGATCGTTTCTGCAAAAGTTTATCTCGATTAATATGAAATAGATGGAAAATAAGAGTTTGTAAAACTAGTTTGTACAAGAGTAAAGAAAGTCATGTGAGTGTAACACATCAGACTTTTAAGAAGCATTATGCTTACTAAATATTCCTATTCTTGAATAAACTGAATAATAAGCGAGATATATTGATTTTGCGCACCATTATAAAACCCTACGAGCTTTGAAGAAGGTAATAGGATGCCATATAACATATTTTGTATCAATATAAAATATAATATACACTAAGTTTTAAATATTCGTAGTAGTATTAATTATTCGTCTAAAATAGAAAATGCCTAAACCTCGATGACAGTTTTACTATATCTATGCATAGATAGATGAATAAGAATATAGGTTACTTGCTTAATATAGAATATGTTTACAGTGATTATGATTTTTGTCCCGATTCTGAAACTATTTCTTCTTCTGTATAGCCGTTTTTCGTTACGTTTCAACATTTGTCACAGAGCTGAAGGGGAGAAAAAGTCTTTCTTTACGTCATCAATATGGAGGCGGTTGCAATGCAGAGGGTGTGTCAGTGTGGAATACACGCTTCCCGTTCCTTTTGTTCCTTTTACTGGAACTGCATTAAAAATTGCTGCAGTAATTACCCTGAAGGATATCGTTGCGCTGCTCTTCGTTATGATGAATGCATAATGACAACACCGCACTTCATTCTCTAGCTGAATATTAAAAGGAAATTTCCTGGCAAGTGTGCAATAAATTTTTATTCACTGCGTTTAAATAATAAACCTGTGTTTAAAATTCTCTCTAGGTCAGGGGTCACCAAATCGCGTTCCCAAATCTGAATGCGGAACGCGTAGCATCACCTTCAGGACCGTTAAAACTAATAGTGAATCCCAAAGTTTCTATCAAATCATTAAATTGTGCCTTTCAATATTTTAAAAATATAAACACCTTAACGTCTGCTCTATATTAATTTTGTGCTACCGTTCTTCTGCTGTTAAAAACGAACGAGGTGACGCCACGGTAAGGTGTGCGATTTGCGTTCGGGAGCTCCCCGGTTCGATCACCGGCTACCACCCACTTTGTTCGATGGGTTTTACATGGTTTCCCCGGGTAGGCAGACGAATGCTGGAGTGGTTTATCTTCTACCATGACTCTCCTGACTTTCATTTCGTGAACCCATCAACCTGAACCGCTCAGTAAGGTCTCGCTTCCGAGTGGGCCTCCCTTTGTGGGGGCATTCAAGTGGCTTGTGGGTGGGTCCAAGCGACGTCGGATGTGTTCATTCTGGAAATGTTAGGGACCCGTCCATGCTTGTGCCAGTTGTTATCCTATCTAGTCTACCTTCGGGTCACTCCCTACATCCCTTCCTCCCAGAAGTCACGGTCGAAGCAAAAAGGACCGTTACGGCCTATTTGTGGCGCTCTGCCCCGGTTGTGGGGGTCCCTCCTTTCATCCGTACCGTAACCATTACCTTTCTGCTGTTACAAATTCAAGTATATCGGCAATTATGTTACCGTTTGCGCTTTCAGTGAAAGCATTAATTACAGATGCTCGGCCGATATTAAAAAAGTTAGTACTAGTTTTTAGCTCGGTGTACATTTTTGGATTTGTAGTGAAACAATGTGTAACAGCCACACAGTTTCTACAATCATAACAAACGCAGAGGTGACCCATATCGTTTACACACAAATTGTGTTCGCCTATGGATTTTACGAGAAAATTGGTAACGTACGAGGGCAATCCCAGAAGTACCTGACCTGACGTATAGATAGGGGTAGTTGTTTCAAATAAATGACTATCGTAGAAAGTACCAACCTTATAAAGCTTAAGTTTGAAGTTTGAAGTACTACATTGTTTAGTAATTTTTTGACAGATATCCATAATGAACGCTCTCAGCAGATTTGTAATCATGGATAAAGCTGGTCATCGTCATGTGATACAATACTTTCATTTAAAAGGTCTTAGTCCAACTAATATTAAAGCTGAGCTACATTCTGAGGGAGTATGCTGCTTCGTTTACAACAGTAAAATATTGGGTGGCAGAGTTTAAGCGAGGTCATCGGAGCTGCCAAGACCAACATCACAGTGGTCAACCAAATGAGGTGACCACGCCAGAAATAGCGTAGAAAATGCACCAGATGGTATTGGATGACTATCGACTGAAAGTGCGCGAGCTAGCAGACATCGTAGGCATTTCAAAAAGTACTGTACATCGCATACTGACTGAAAATTTAAACATGAGAAAGCTGTGAACAAGATGGGTGCCGCGTTCAATCACAATGTAACAAAAACAGCATAGTGAGGATATTTCAGTCAAGTGTTTGGCGATGTTTCGCTGCAATAAAGCCGAGTTTTTGCGTCCATTCATAACTATGAATGAAACATGGGTCCATCACTTCACACCTGAGACGAAGGAACAGTCAAAACAGTGGATTGAAAGGGGAGAATCGGCTGCAAAGAAGGCGAAGACAGTTCCATCTGCAGGCAAGGTCATGGCGTCAGTTTTTTGGGATGCGCGTGGGATAATTTTCATTGATTATCATCAAAAAGGAAAAGCAATCAATAGTGAGCATTATGCGAACGTATTGCAGTGTTTGAATGATGAAATCAAGCAAAACCGGCCGCATTTAGCGAAAAAGAAAGTTCTGTTTCATCAAGAAAATGCACCAGTTCACACATCCATTATTGCCATGGCCAAAATCAATGAGTTAAAGTTCGAATTGCACCCTATTCACCATATTATTTTCTGTTTCCAAAGTTCAAGAAATGGCTTGGTGGTAAAAGATTTGCCAACAATGATGAGGTGGAGTTTGCTGTTGATGCTTATTTTGCAGAACTCGGCGGTTCTCACTATAAACAGTGTATCGAAGCTATTGAACATCGCTGGGAAAAGTGTATCGAGCTGAAGGGAGACTATGTAGAGAAACATAGATGTTTTCTCCCAAAATTTTTGTTTTCTTTTTTAGGTCGGGTACTTCTGGGACAGCCCTCGTATATCTGTTCGGAAAAGTATTTTAAATGAGGTAGTAGGGCTTTGCTGAAATGTGGAGTAAACACTCAACTTCCAATATCCCAGTTGATTTTGGTTAATCATGTGCAAGGACTTTGTGACACAACATTTTGATTATAAATGTGTACCTATATAAAACATAAACAATTTGCTATTTTCGAGTGTTCGTAGGTGGTGCATGGAAGCAGTTTCAACCTAGAAGTCCACCTCCATAGTGAAATGGATGTGCATCCATGTGGTAATTCAAAGTCCTAGTTTGAATTTCCTTTGAGGTGTGCTGTCCGGTTGACCTGCTCCCTAGGGTCTACACTAGACATTTAAATTTGTTTTTGGCGTTAGTTATGAACATAGCCAGTGACACTGTGTGCTTCAGGTATATGGTTTTTTTATTTGCAAATGAAATAAACATATACGTGGTATTGCTGTGTAAATATCAAAACTTTATACAGCACCGTTGTTCCGCATACCACACATTTCGCAAAATGTACTCTCAAAACTAAAAAAATCCTAACAAAATCTGTTTTACATTTTGGTATTGTTTTGCCCCTTAATACATATAGTACTATAATCTTCAATATATTTTAAGAATATATAAGAAACGACACAATTAGAGAAGAATAAAATTGAAGTTGAACCATTATTATAGCAAATAGAATATAAATATTCAAATGGTATGCCGGAAAAAAGAATACTTAAACAAGTGTTCGGCCAAGGGGATGAAAACAAATAGGAAGACCAAAAAACGATGGCATGTGACCGGAGTAGCCAAATGTCTATACCGTGAATGAAGAAGTCATTCGAGAAAAACAGATGTTACAACTCACTGAAATTTGAAACAAACAGCATTGAATGAAATCACTAACACATAGAAACACATAATGCACCTCAGTTCTTTCAGACGCCGTATGAACACCTGTAGTTCCCTACATTTCTTCTAGCTACACACCGCGTTCCAGCTGCGTTCCTTCATATGGTTAACGGATTTGACTTCCCAGAGCACTTCGTACTTCTGTATACAGGAGGCAATCCTTCAACCAAACTGAAGGAAAATGGCACGAAACGGTGATATTTCTTTTAAGGTGGTGTGATAGACTCTCAAGGTATTTTAATTTACCTTCTCCGGATCTCATACTTCTAGAAGTTTTTGCATGGGGATATATTACGTCAGAGGTAAATCAATTCCATTCTCCATATATAGGCATTTATAAGCTGAGGGGATACACAGTACAACACCTAACTCTTGCAACTCTTTCTGGAACCGTAAGGCTGTATAGTAAAATGCGACCGAGATGCAGTTAGTGTTACTGTGCGTTAAAATTTTCATTCAGTGCATTAGTCGGAATCTAATATCTGTTTTTCTCAAAATGTATTGAGACATTATCAGCACAATGTAATATTAAGCATAAAACAAACACCAGGATATAAATACTAGCATAAAAATCAATACTAGTAGTATTTTGGACAATTTCTTTCTAACCCGGATAAAAAACATGGTTGCTTTGGACAACTAATTTCAATATGGAAATAACTTAAAAATGGATATCTTACGATGCATAAATCAAAAAGAATTTTCGAAAAACTCATGGAATAACAGTAAAATATCTGTGCAGATTAAAATAACATGAAATTAAAATTTATTTTGACAAATTTTGATATGTATAATCACCTTGTACTGTAAATAATAAATAACCTGTACTTCTGGTTAGTATGACTAATGTTACGCTTGTATGTGGAGTAAAAGTTTGAACGTGTTATTGTGAATAATATTCAGCACTCTCTGGTTAGTATGATAAACCTTACATTTATACACGTCTGAGTCGCACGCAGCAGCTGCATACATGCTTATGCGGCAGTCGATTTCCAGTGTTCACTGAGTCGGGTGGTTTATGTTATCTTGATATGGATACAGTCGTTTTAACACAATTGAGACTCGCTTTAATAAAAGTATTATTGAATGCTTTTAATAACAACAATAAAAATAATGAGATGAGCAAAGCAGGCTTCCAAACTGAATTCAGAAAGTACGACTGTGAAAATCGAAAACCAGTGGGAAAAAAAAGAAACTGACGTTGGATGACAATGTGCCTTGTCAGTGACGCGTAATTGTCAGACCTTTATTATCGTATGTGCATACAGAGGAGATCTTCGCTAAAGGAAGAGCAGTCATTTTAAAAGAGCCCCAGAGTGCATATAAAGGCATCAATGTGGTCAAAATATATTTCACATTATGTGAAACCTGTCAAAAGAAATCGAAAGTATCAAACATGTTTGTCGTGGAGATGAACTCCAAATGTTAGGTCGACTTAATTGACATGCAGATTCAAACCAACTGTGGCTATTCATTCATTCTCGTGTACCACGATTAGGTTACGAAATTAGTAAGTTGTAGCCTTTGAACAGTAAAGAGGAGAGGAATTTGCACATATCCACTTGATATTTTCACTATTTGGGTATTCCTAGCATTCTACAAAACGATAATAGCCATGAATTCTGCAATCACATCATTCAATAAATTTGTGCAATTTGAACTCAATTCGATGATTCACAAGGAGCCGAAACATAACCAGTTGCAGGAATGGGGATTCGAAAATCATACTAACGACATGGACGGAGAAAAACCAAACTCTTCACCGGTCTAAAAGTTTTAGATTTGCTGGATTCTTGTAGAATAGAGCTGATCATGAAGGCATGAGTTGCAGCCCATATAAAACCAAGTTTGGGATTCCAGCAATAGTTGGTCTTATATCCTGACTATCCACTGATGCCATCGGGAACCTGAAATGTAAAGAAGGGAAGCTTTAATCGCCTCCTCATCAGGTGCTTCGGTAGGAGATGAAGATGGACAAATAGAGAAACACTACGAAGAAGATTGTGAAATAACAGAGGACGGTGAATACGAAGACGAGCAAGCAGGGAATGGAGAAAGTCGTGTAGAGGATTTTTCCTGGCTAATATTATATCTCATAAAATCAAAAATATTAAGAAAGCAAGAGAAAACAAACAGAGGTGAATTGCACCGTCAGTAAAAGAAGATGAGACTAATGTTTCAGTCAACGTTTCCAAGAGGCAAGATCAGAGATACAGTAAATGTACGAGTTCCAGATGACCTAATCGAAGAATGGGGGAAGGACACAAGAGGAGGTGCATAGGGGAATCAGGAACATGCTTAGAAGGTTTCAGGAACTTGAGGCCATTTCCTTTATGCGAAAACTGCAATTAATGAGATTACCTTCCAGTTTAGTTTTCATAATTTTGTTTAATTTCTGCTTATAGAATCCTAGTTTCAAATCAAATGTAAAAGTTATGTACACCGCTGTTAAATAAAGGCTTCAGGTTTCTGTATAACAATATGTACCAGCTTAAACTAAGCTACTTTGTGCGTTCAAGACTTTTTATTTCTAATTGAAAATAAGAGGTATTTAGATTTCAGATAAATATATTTTAACACCTTTGAAATATTATTAAAGCAGCTACAATATTTTGATAAGAGCCTGCACGGTAAAGTATTTGAAAAAGATAAAATTTGTAGTCTAAGAATAGATTCCCTTCTTCAAAAGTGCGTTGTTCATTATACTGTTTCGGTCAAAAATGTAAAATATCATTTCATTTTTACTATAAAAATAACAAACAAATCCATAACCACAGAATCTTCAGTATGAAAATAAACACCTGAGATTTGTTTGCTGACCTTACAACAACTTATACTCCAAACTGCAAACAGACTGGATGAACATTCATCCCGTGGAACATCTTCATTGATGAAAACTACCTTAAAAATGTTTGTGAGAAAAGCAGACAAATTAGAAATTCTCCTTCAGCTTACAAGGATAATGACAATTAAAATCATGCTGAAGGGTATTTAATTTCGAAGTAGGCAGAAAATACGCTTGGATTACGAAAGAATTCAAAACGTTTAGATATTTCTCTTACTTAAAGCAAAAAAATTGATCCATTTAATATTTTTTTAATTTCGTGCTGCAGGCCTTTAAAAGCATTACCTTAAGTCCACATATGTGAATCAACTCATATGTATCCGATTACCTCCTCTTCTGACAACCATTCCGTTTTTCCGCATTTCTTCCGTTCACGGCGAGTTCCAGCGTATGAGTTTCTCCATCATAGGCTCCAAAAGAATAAAAACGATCAGAATTTAAAATCACGATATTGCAGGGCTATTTACAAATCTATATCATCCATTTAACTAATATGATTTAACATAGAAAATCTTAAATCATCAATTTCGAGCTCGCGTTAATGTAATTCGAGAGAAAAAAGAACACTATCGCATTGCACAGAAACAGAAAAGAAAGGAAATGCAGTCACTTGATGAGAAGTTAATTATTTTATATGACAAGAATCGCTATCCTTATCACAAAAAGTATAAATCTTATGAGTTTAATTTGTTAAAATAAAACATTTGGAAAAAGATTGCGAATGAACTGAATAGGTTTTAGTTATTATAACTGCGGTTTCTTTCGACGTTGTGTGAACTTTATACGTTATAAATTAATTCGTTTTCTTTCACTTACGCATAAATATAATATAATACAAAACAAGTTAATGGAGATTGCAGAAACATAAAATGCACTGCTGCATCATCGTCAATCATCGGTCTCCAGTTTTAATCGCTTTCACTCTTCTAACAGCCTTGCTTTGACGCTAACGTTTTGTTGTCATAGTGAATGGCAAGACGAATCTTGTGTTTACGTCATAGTTTATGTCTTCGCGTTAATCATTCTATGTGAGTGGCCCTTAACATGGTATATATTTTGAACATTTTTATTTTCTGAAAAATGATCCCAACGATATTGATTAAAATACCACATGTTCATGATATTCGCATGGCAAATACAATGTATATCTGCAATATTGTGGGAGTAGCCTGCGAAGTGTAATTGTTAAACCACGTGAGATAAGCAAAACCCTGCTACACAAGAAATGTAGATCTCGTTAAAGAACACATTATGTCAAATAAAATCCCATGTAGCGCTAATCATTTCAGAGATATTTTCCTTTACCATTGGTTTGAATTGTCAAGTAGTTATACATTTTATTAAGCGAGGGGCGCCGCGGTAACGTGTGCGACTCGCATTCGGGAAGTCGCGAGTTCGATCGCCGGCGGCCGCCTACTCTCACCCATTGGTTTTTCGCGGTTTCCCCGGGTCGACAGGCGAATTTTGGAGTGGTTCATCTTCTACCACGACTCTCTTGCCCCCCATTTCCTGCACCCATCATCTTCCTTGTCATTTGGTTTGGGGTTGTGTGATTAGGTGCGTTCTGTGGAAGTTTCATCCAGAGACTGCTCGGTTGGAACCCGTCTCTAAGTGCTTTCGGGCGGGATCTCCATCGGGGGACCCTCAGAGGCTCGGGGCCCAATAGAGAGGGCTCGAGCGGCGTTGGAGGCGATCAATCTGGAAACATTAGGGACCCTGTCTGTGATTACAGCCGTCGTCATCCGTATCTGGTTGTCCTTCGGGTCTCTCCCCTCATCTCTTCCTTCCGGGGTTCACGGAAGAAGCAGAAGGGACCGTTTGGTCTGCGTGACGTGCTCTGAGAACCCTGTTTCGGGGACCCCTTCCGTTCGTCCATACCTTTACCTTTTTACTTACACATTTTTCTACAAGCAAGTTCCTATTTTTCTGTCATGTCATGCAAAGAAACCGGAACTTCAAACCACATACAATCAACTTTAAAACAAAATGGCTACTGCTTTAGTTTACTGAATGCCCCTTGTACGTAACAACGAAATATGTAAATAGAATATTTCTGTAAATGCTCATTTCGATTAACATGAATAAGGTAGAAGAAGAAGCTTTTTTAAGAACAGTTTGTTGAATAGTGTGTAGAAATTATGTAAATATAACATCGGATTTTTCTTTCTCAAGGATAACCTACCCCAAATGCGTCGAGTATTGTCGGTATTCATTGCCCCTTATTACCGATTACAGTGAAATTTACTTTAGGGCTTGCGCTCGTAAACTGCACTTTCTGTGTCGACATTACTATGAAAGTACTCTATCATAAGGAATACCGGGTGAGTCTTCTCAGCCTGCGAATTGAGAAGCTATGCAGTCCGGACGTTGTGTTGTCTATGCCGTAAACACTGTCCACTGCATCGCGTGGTATCAATTTCGGCCGAAATGATTGCTTTGCACTGCTGCGCGTACAATTGCTTGCACTCATAGCGCAACAGTGTAAGTGTTGGCCTTCAGTGGTGAGGGTTCCAGGTTCAAATACTGCCACTTGAAGCTACTTTTTATGTTTAGTAAATTTAACGGGAACTGATAGTTTGGCATGGAAGTGCCGTTTCACTTAATTAGTTTAATTATGTTAATTTCATTAAAACACTTGTTACTTGTTAGAATATGCTTTAATAATCAACATAAATATACGCACATAACATTGTAATTATCACTTACAAACATAAGGCATCATTAAATAATATTTTACTATTTAAAGTTATTCTTTCATACAAAAGAAAGCCAATAAGTTGTTCTGAGAGTTTACAAAATGCAATACGTACATACAAACTAGATAACGTTTGCAAGCCCATGTTATGATGGTTGTAAACCTCTCTGGTTTCCAATGCATGCATTTAACAATGACTATGACATCATGCCGGACCATCACACAGATAAACCTTTACAATTTACTCGTTTCCTCCATGTGGTTGTAATAGTTGCTCGAACTGGCCACCATGGCGGCGGATGTAACATAGTCTAACCATCATCGCCAGCATAACCCGGAGCAACATGGCTGGTGTGGTGTCACGGCAAGCTAAGATGAAGCGTTCCCTGAGCTATTGAGGGATCATTGGTCGCTCCTGGTACACGATATCTTTAAGATAACCCCATAAGAATAAATCTAATGGCATTAGATCTAGTGAGCTTGCTGGCCACCCTATTGGTCCATGCTGTACGATCCATTGCTCAGGGTAGGTGGCATTGAGATAAGCCGTTACACGATAAGCCGAATGAGCTGGACTATGTGGTACCATCATGTTGGTTCTGCAACGGCACTTCATCCAGTAGAGCAGGCAACTGGTGGATATAGCGATTCCCAGTGTGTTGGTGACCGAATATACCAACCGAAACGTTGAAACCCCGTCGAACTTTTTACGCTGCCTCGCGCATCGAATGTGGGTTTGCAATGTTCCAGTAATGCATGTTGTGGCGACTTACATGGCCTGTGCTAAGAAACTCTGCTTCATCTGTAAATAACACAGTTGCCAAAAAATGAGGATCTTGTGCCCTATGACCCACCTAGCGAACGCCACTCTCAGTCCATGGTCCGGCTGCAGTAGCGTCTGGTGTATTTGAAGATGATAAGGGTGAAAAGTTGCATGATGTAGTATTCTCCACGCGGAAGATTGGCTAATGTTGAAATGCCGTGAATGTCCCTCGTACTACAATGCTAATGCTGAATGACATAGTCACACGATCCGTCGTTGCTTGGTCACAGACAGGGTGATCTCTTCTTGGATGTGGTGTCTTGTGCACTGTTCCTGATTCCAGAAGGCGGTTCGCAACTCGCAAAACCGTGCTCTCTGCGGAAACCTCTGTTGGTGTAGACGACGTGTCTCAGTTGCACTGTGCTGCGCTTCCCAGTATACTAACAGCATGTCCAGGTACTCTCTATTCGAAAACATTGTTCCACAGTGAGCACAACGGCTGGAACTTCGTATATCCACTTTCTAGTGCATTCGGAAAGAAATCCTGATGTGCTAGAACGTTCTCGAAACATGAACAGAAATGAATAAAAAATTCATTTATTCGCAGGCGTGATTTGAACTTCCGGCTTTCACCATGCCAGCATGTTAATCGTTGCGCTACTGGAACACGTTAACAAGCATCACCGTAGCCCTAATCAGCGATGAATGCGATGCAGCACATGCATTTCGCATCTTCTGTAAAATGTAGAGTTGCCTAGTTATCAATCCGCAAGATGAGAAAACTCACACTGTATATTTATATCCTAAATTGAGTGTAATATGCATACTATTTTAATGCATTCCTATAGAATGATAAGAGCAACAACGCTGTTATTGTTATTTTACCATATTTTTAGGAAATGCACTTTAAAGGTAGTAAATATCTTCTCTTGGACACTACAAGGCATTCTTAAAGTTTGCAAAAGATGTGAAAAAGAAGTTTAGAAAGGAGACGAGGAGGTATAGTGCATATGCGTGTATATGAGAGAGAAGCGGGGGTTGCTTCCTAAAGCGAATAATCGGCTGACAACATCGGAAACGTGAGATGTAGAATATTACTTCTGGGCTTTTCTCCTTCCTTTTTTCATTTTCCGTTCTCTTCTTTACCTCGGTTTGGCACATTTTTCCAGGTCGTTTTAAAACATGTACAGTTGGTAGGCGTATGCTTCTTATTGGTTTTTCAAAATTACAGGGCTTAACAGTTTTATTTATTTTGATTTATTTATTTGTGCTTGGTCTTTTTAGGCAACATTTTATAATAAACGGTCTAAAATAAAGAACACTGAAGAATGATCGGTGTAGTTGCACTTGTCCATAATACAAATCTAAATAATGTAATAATAAACTGCATACATTTCTTTACGTTCATCCTTTTACGCTGAATTTATAAACATATTTTATAAAATTTGCACTGTAGGTAAAGAATTTGGTAAGAGTGAAAGTTCGTCTTCAGAAGCTTAAGGCTTTAACGAATGCTTGGTAAGAACGAAATAATTTCATTAAAGGTATTTAACCCTTAAACTTACGCATCTGAAACAACACACAACTTCTTTTATACTTTATGAATTTCTTTCGTAGGTAATCCTTATTACAAAATAGTATTTCCTGAATAGAACGATTTTTTCGACCTGAGCCTGCAGAAACGCAAACGAGAAGGTTGGAGAAGGAAGGGAGAAAGGACCGGCAGTATTCCCCTAGCGCGATGCATCAGGAATGCCTCACATAACGGCCGTTCTCCTACAACTAACCTAAAACCCCTCCTGGGAGACAATGCGCTCGTCCAACTACTGCGCATCCAACTGAGTAGAGCCAGGAGGTCCTGTACTGTACACAATTATCACAGTAAAAGAAACAACAATCATAAATTCCTATCTCCCTGGTGTGAGAGAGTAGCGTGACTGCCTCGTATTTCGAAGATCCCTAGTTAGAATTTTATTTGTGTAACAACCTAGAAGACGAATGAGGTCCAGAAATCGTGTTAATTTTAAGCAACATTTCACCCATTACGTTCATTTACCCTTCGGTAGAATAGATCCGATCAAAGAAAATTTTAAAAAAACGTATGTGTTACATTCATATGACTTTCTTCTTCTTTAGTCTTTGTAGATTCAGGATTGGCCAACTTCAATCGTTCCTCTCGGATTATATAGGAAAGCTCTTTTTGGTATATTTTCATTGTTCATTTTCACTAGGTGCTTCGCCCACTTTCTTTTATATGTTCTAATTTTATCCCGGATCTTATAAATGTTTAATTCTTCTCTTATTGTTTCATCTTATCTTATCTGCTCGTGTATATGTTTTAACATTACATTAAAAAAAATACGTCTCAACTGCTTATATTTTACATTACTTTCATCCTTCGATTTAATTATCCAGTTTTTGCTTCCATATAACAACGAGGATGACTTTCTCCACCATCTAATAATTCTTACGAGAGTTTATTTTTCTATCTACTTCATTTTAATCGAGATAAAACCTTTGCAGAAATAGTTAAATTACACGTTTCGTTATAGGTACAAAGGGAACAGCTATAGTTAAATGTTTAAGAACAGGACGCCTTAAAACTCCATACTGTTTCCATGCAAACATGGCAGCACTTTATAGAATGAGAAATTATTGAAAAATGCAAACCATTAATAATGGATATTCCGGAAATGGCTTATGCCACAAAACGTCATTTGAAATAAATTATGTGTTTTAAAACGATCTAGATTCTGTATAGTACGTTTTCGTCTACCGCTCAACGTTTACTAGTTATACAAGATGATATAATAGGGTAGGTGGGGGAATACCGCGCGCGGGGGAAAACCGCGCAATGGCATTTCTTGAGAACAGAGAATTGAAAGATGCTCTGCAAGGTGCTACCATCTTCGGACGCATTAATAGAACTCGTGCACCTATCGAAACCCCCTCCCTCCTATCTTGCGATAGCCAAAGTGAGACACATTTGTTTTCATGGTAATATCTTGTAACTTTCCGTACTGACTAATTAAGCTTTTTCTGCAGTGTTCTACTAGTGAGCAAACGAATATTGTATAAAGGTAAGTCCGTAAAGGTAGTAGATTAGTATAAGCTACTATTTGGCTGAAGAACTTACAGTGTGGGTGGTTAATAAGCATAAGTGCGTAACAATGACGCAGCGGGGTAAAGGCGCGCGGCAGCCTGCCTAGCGCGCGGCTTTCCCCCACATAGCCAGCGATGACAACAATAGTTCCCGTTGTTTTTGTAGATGCCAAGGCGTTACGAAAGGAAAACTTCACGCAAGAATTGGGCCCCCGAGCAATTAGAAAGGTCTTTGAAAGCTATTCAGCAGGGGTGCAAAATTCGACAGGCAGGTCGACAATTTGACATTCCAGAGTCAACTTTGAGGGACCAAATGAAGATGCCAGCCCAAGAACGAGCAAATTCAAAGCTGGGGCGGACTACTATTTTCAACAAAGAGCAAGAAAAAGAGCTTGCAACCCATTTATTAAAATTGGCGAACTTGTTTTACGGTCTAACGCCGATTCAGTTGCGGAAAATAGCCTACAGTTATGCTTCCATGAATAACGTAAAGCATAACTTTAATAATGAAACTAAACTCGCTGGAAAAGACTGGCTGTATTTGTTTCTAAAACGTAATCCCGAAGTTAGTTTACGCCAACCTGAAGGAACAAGCATCAGCAGGATAGCTTCCTTTAATGAAGAAGAGATTGGCAGATTTTTTACGAATTTGGAGACTGTTTTTTCCAAACATGAATTCCTTCCACAAAGAGTATACAACCAGGATGAAACTGCCATATCCATTGTCCAAAACAAGTCAGCAAAAGTCTACGCTGCAAAAGGGCAAAAGAAAGTGGGAATCCTAACATCGGCAGTGCGAGGGAAAAACATAACAGTGGTGTGTTCAATGAGTGCTGCAGGTGGTTACATACCTCCAATGTTCATTTTTCCTCGAAAGAGGATGTCTCCTACTCTCAAGGTCAATGGCCCAATAGGCGCAGTGTACCACTGTTCTGACAATGGCTGGATGAATGAGGGCTTTTTTCTTGTCTGGCTAAATCACTTTAAGCGCCACGTCAAACCAACTCTGGATGACCCTGTGCTGCTGATTTGTGACAAGCATTCAACTCACATTTCCTTGGAAATGTATAATTTTTGTAGGGATAATCACATCATAGTAGTATTCCTCCCTCCCCATACTTCCCATCGTCTAGGGCCTCTTGACCTAACATTCTTCGGGCCCCTTAAGAACGCTCTTGCCCGAGAATATCATGTGTTCATGACAAACCATGCCCACCAGAGCATCATAACAAGTGACATTGCAGGACTCTTTAACAAAGCATACATGAAAGTGGCAACTATGGAGAAGGCTGTGTCTGGTTTCAGATCTGCAGGAATTGTCCCGTTTAATCCGGACAAGTTTACTGTGGATGATTTTGTACCTGCCCACGAAAAACTTAACTTTACAGTTGAAGCAGAACCTGAGACAGAACCTGTGCCTTCTACATCTGGAATAGTGGGACCCCTGCCATCCGCTTCTATTTCATTAGAAACCATGCCATTGACGTCCGGCTCATTGGACCCCATTCCTTCAACTTATTGTGCTGCAGATCCTATTTCATTTGGGAAAGCTGTGTCACCAAACACATCCATAGTCAGTGTGGCTGATATAGCTCCTATTCCAAAGCAAAATGTAAAGCAAATTATGAATAAAGCCCAGAGCAGGAAACAGCACTCGGAAATTTTAACCAGCACCCCAATGAAGAAGAATTTGGAGGGAAAAAAAGGAAAAGAAGCAGGCTGCATTGATCAAAAACAAAGGAGTTTCGAAAAGGAAGCTTCAGTTGGAAGTGGGATTTGAAACCAGAAAGAAAAGGGGAAAGTCAACGGGAAAGTTTACTACGGAAGACATTGCTGAAGAAGTTTCTTTTATTGATAGGGACAGCCGTGAAACATGCCTTGTGTGTGATGAATTTGAACAAGCAGGGAAACTATGGTACCGATGTACGTCGTGTGGAAACTGCTCCCATGCAGACTGTAGTGGATGGGATTATTCAGATGGATATAAGAGCGACACGTGTGTCAGAAATTAATGTTAAAATAGTACTATATTTCAGTGTTGAAAATAAATTTAAATGTGCCAATACAAAAACTTTAAGGACTGTGACAGTTGTATATGAACACCCTGTATAATTTTAACGCCCTGTATAACTGTACACATTATGACCATGACCATTAAAATGTCTTATGTTGTTCTTTTAACATATTGTTCATAATTTATTTCGCTTCCTAAGATGGTAACAGCATGCGCGGTATTAGCCGGTAGATGCGCGGAATTACCCCACGGGGTGGGGAATACCGCGCGTTAACATAGTGGTCTGATTTTATTTTTTCATAATAGATCGTTATAGTTGTTGAAATGTCGACTTAATATAATGAATACGGATACTTGTCTGATAACAATGACTTTTTTTCAGATTTTTATCTCTGCGTTTCTTCATTTATCATCATTGTATTCTTAAGTGCGCGGTATTCCCCCACCTTCCCCTATTCCTTCCCAATAAACAGGACTTCACTGGGCATTCCCATAAAATTAAAAATATACATTTCATGTGTTGTGTAAATTTCTTTAATACATGTTGTATTAATCAAAATCGTTACGGCTATTTTTTATAAAATAAAAAAATTCGAAAAATCTTCCACGTAAAGTGTAGTATGGGGTGGGGATTTTCTTAAAAACCTTGGTGTCGCATCTTTGAAAGCCACTGAACTTAAATACCAAGTTTGGCATTTATCCGTCTTTTTGTTCTTGAATTATGCTGTTCACAGACACACGGGCTCTGTTGTAAAAAATGTTTTTTGGATTCGGGGTGCCTCAAAACATGTGTTTCCTGAAATCTTGAAATGTAATTTTTGTGTGGAAGGCAATGGCTTCTCAGACCTACTATGTATGTAGTAGAAAAAGCAATAATGCTGATAATACCTATACAAAACGAAAACGAAAATTTCACACAATTAATCCACAAAACTAATTCTTATTTTGTATTTGTAGGTTATGCAATATACAGTATATTAATAAATCGCGTTTGTAACAATAAGTAAATATGACCTTATGTTGTTGTTGTTATTATTATTATATACAATTAATGAAATTGATTGGTTAATGCTTTTAATGCCTGCCCGCCTAGGGAATGTAAAATAGAGCCAGCTGAAATATTCAATGTAATAGCCGGAATTTGAACACGGTTCCGCCGCTTTCCGTGCGGTTTCTGTAACTATTGAGCTACTACGAAACAGGCGGGTAGGAAATGTTGCCATAGTAGCTCAGTAATTAATGCAACCACACGGAAAGCGGGAAAACCCTGTATAAATCCCGGCTATGAGGTCAATTTTTCAGCTGGTCCTGTTTCAAATAGGAAATTGTCGACTTCGATTCTTAATTCTGCAGTAGAATTGTTATATTTTCAGCTAATGAAAGAATTAAAGTAGCACAGAAGAGTTTAGAAACATGATTTAAACCTCTCAAAGTAGATGGGTGCCCTAAAATTAACTTTTTGAAAACCAAAGAAGATAAGTGTGATCATGACGTCAGAAGAATCAGTAGCGCTATACTCTACTTTAAGATTCATTGAGGGATTTAGGAGAAAAAATGCGTTTCTTTCTTTTAAAGCGTCGCTGTAATTGATGGGTTATCACATACAGGTTGCCTCGCAATACACGTCATTAACGCGTTATAATTTAAAGCCCATAAAGGGGATAAATTTGTTAATATAGATTTACAAAGTCATGTACCAATAGCTGCCAAAAGAAAATCATGTGATTTTTTGTTAGCAGAATAAAGTTTTCGAGACTTGCAGCAAGCTGATTTCTTTGGTAATACCTATTTAACAAGCAACTCCAGAAGATCAGTCCGATATTCTAATTATTTAGGAATCCTATTTTACCTACGGTATGGATAATAACATCCTATATAAAAGGCGCCATCTATTCTTATACAGACTTTTATTCAAATATCTACCCAACAATTAGGGTAGAAGACTTGATTGAGTTGTAGGTAATGATTTAAAGCTTTGTCTGCGTTGTTTATTTATCCCTCTTCACGGAATTTTAGCCAAGTGATGTGTGGTTCCATGAACAAGCTTTCTGACCTTCAGGGTGATGATAAAATTGGGCATTAGTCTCACGTTTCCTGTATCATCCTTGTAACTGTAACGAAATGTGTAATGAAACTATTTCTGCAAACTTTATCTCGATTAACCTGAAGTAAACCGATTGAGTTGGCGCCGCGGTAACGTGTGCGACTCGCATTCGGGAGGTCCAGGGTTCGATCCTCGGCGATCGCTGTGTTTTTCGCGGTTTTCCCGGAGCCGATAGGCGATTTCTAGAGTAGTTTCTACTCTATCATGATTTCCTTTGCATCATTTCACTCCGTTCCATCTCATCTTTCGGATGTGCTTCTAGGTTTCAAGGCGTATGACGGTGCCGGACAGATGGCGGGGATGCATGTTCAATGGAAAGAGTGTTCCCCGTGGACATCAGA
Source organism: Deroplatys truncata (assembly GCA_030765065.1). Classification (NCBI taxonomy): domain Eukaryota; kingdom Metazoa; phylum Arthropoda; class Insecta; order Mantodea; family Mantidae; genus Deroplatys; species Deroplatys truncata. The sequence continues at coordinate 198,151,867 of CM060979.1, forward strand.
GAGCTGTTTGATTGGTAGGTCGTTCTTCTCCCTCTCTCGGCGGCACCAGCAGTGAGACTGGTCTACGCGCTTGGAAATGTTACTATTCCGCGCGTCTCTGTGGCATCTCTGCTTAGGACCTTTAGCCTCCTGTGCTTTCTTCGCCTCATCGCTTCTTCCTGGGGGTAACCAGGAATTGTATGTATTGAGACCGTAAATTAACGTAGGCAAGCAATCAAGAAGTGAGTGTATATAGTAAATAGCCTAATATTTTCAAATGTTATAGTCTAAAACGTATGTAATTTAATTATGTAATTCTGAGTGTTGATAAATAAATATTCTTTCATTCTCCCTCGGGGGGTGGTAGCCGTAACAGATCTGCGCGCGAGGTGTCCCCCTCCATTGAATCATCTCTACCTCTCACCTGAAGTTGCGAGTATAGTAACATTCTTGTTTACGTAATATGTTTTTACGTAAATTATTAGAACTTGAAGATCTTATATTGTGCTGCTTTTGTTTTGTTTGGTTACATAATTTTTAACTGCCCCACGTATGGGAGCCAATTTGCGACGGTAACTTTATTGTTTGTTTGTTAGCCCCACGTTTGGGAGCCAATTTGCGACGGTATTACTTATAATGTTGATGCTTGTGATGTTTGTGTATGTGTGTTTACTTCACGCGTTGCCATCTTGTGACGTCATTCATTTGTTCGGTTTGTAGCTCCATCTTGTGTTAGCAATTTGCATCAGTGTTAGTTTTTGTTTGATTTCATTTTAAATGTCCTCCGGCTAGCTATTATCCTGTTGGCTTGGGCACGTATCTCTATACAGGTTGTGAAACGGAAAGGAATCTTTTATCCAAAAATTACACTGATGAAGAAATTTGTTTTATAATTTTTATTGTCGAACACGTTCACTATCACTTTTACATATTGATCTAGATACTCGCCAAACTGAAACTGTTATAATAACTTCTTACTGATCACTTTTAATCAACGTACTTCAAACTTTTATATAATTAACTTTACCATATTTTAGATCTTTCATAATTCTGCTGCGCGTAACTTGTGAATCTATATCCGATGTATGACGAACTAATACTTTCGACGAACTGACTGACTGAAGACGACGTCCTATGACTTGGCTTATTTATACTCCTGCAATCAGATACGCCTAAAGATTATAACTGAGCTGCAATTGGCTAATAAAACGCGCCAACATTAGCGTCTATTTTAATATCCAATGAAAATTATGAATACATATGCTCTAGGGAACATTCCAGAAGGTTCTACCGAAAACGCGCCAACATTACGTAACTTCCTTGTTTCCAATAATGATAAACAGCTCACCCCCCCCTCTCTGCATTATTGCGCTATTATTGACAGTTTCAGTAAGGCCGTATAAACTTATTTCCCAATAATAATTACAATTAATAAACATCTGAAATCAATGTCACATAAAAATGCATATTCATATTACAATCATTATTTACATTTAAGTAATTTGTGATACAAATTACTGCATCAAAGTAAACAGAAAATTATGCTTTCACAAAAATGGGCGCGGAAGTTATATAAAAATAAACTGCAGTGGGTAGAGAAAGTCAAATGAACGTAACACTCAGACGTTTTTCTTTTCCAAGGAACCTGCGTATCCAAGCCCTTTAAAATAACATTACCGTATTAGCCAAAGACAGTTTTAAGCGTTAATGTTAAAGAAATATAAGTTTTAGTGTCTTAATATTTGGACGATGTTGCAAGTAAAGTAAGCTTTGATATTTCGCGACTGCATCCATTTTTTCTTCATCTTCATCCTTTGGTGTCTCCTACTGAAAATAAATATCCAGAAATCCTGGTGGTACAGCATCAGCATTAACGTAATTTTCATACGTTCATAATATGGAATATTATGCCACTAATAACGCGGAATTAAAAGTAATTTATTTCTCTTAATCTATTCCCTTCTTCGCTCTGACATTAACTTCCTTTCGGGGACGGGATTCAGTAACACAGCGACGATTGAAAGGTTTTAATTAATCTACAAATAAGACGACTCCTTTTAAGATGTATCTATATTCTGGTATTAGTGTTTTACGTTGAGACGAGAAGCTAAGACAGAACCAAATATAATCCACAGCACATAAAAATGGAACATGTAATCTGAAAGTTTGTTGCAAGTCGCTTCGTAGGGTACATTTAAAACTTCTTGTGAGTAAATATTTTGAATGTGCACAAAACTTTAGTTCAAGTAATGTCGAAAATTTTTAAAAATCACCTGCTGCATATTAACTATTATGCCAATGTGCATAATAATGATGATAATAGCTATAAATAAATTAAGTAGAGCTTCGTTCAGAAACATATGTGTTCGCGAGGACATAGGTGTGTTTGTGTGCATCGTTTAGTACAATACTTTCCATGCAAATGTGAAATAATAATGTTCAAGCTTTCGCTGTTCGCTTTTGCATTTTCGCTCTTGATTGACACGCTCATTTATCCATTTTCGTTACTTTTACAATTACTAAACCACAGAGTCCAACTCCTTTATGGTTAAATTTCCCTGGTACATTGGCTTCTATTGCCATTTAAAATAGCTTTATCGGAGTTCATACTAATATTGAATTATTAAGAACTGTATTAAAACACCATTTTTATACCGATACATAAACGTTTTAAGAAGTGGTTTAAACTAAATATAAATTTTATGGAATTATGGCCACCTATTTGTGAATAAATAAAGTCCAAAAAGTTCACTTTTATACTAGCAATACAAAACATTTTATAGTGTGTAAAATCCTTTAACTTGTGCAATAATTTACAGAAGAGAAATACAGACCATTTTGGTATATACATAAAATGCATTCAGAGAAAAATAGATTTGGGGTATAATGAATGAATTGGCAGGGCTTTTGCACAAAATCTGTGCGGGAAAATATTTTTTCAACGATAGTGTTTTTATTCACTTCCCGTTGTTGCTGTCATCGTGGAAACCTGAATTTCCTACATTCAATGCTGATAACTTCCACCTGCGTGCTTTGGCTATTTTACTGCATGTATGTACATGAACTATATTACATTTACTAGCTTTGATGAATTTTTATTGAGACTTGAAATATAATAATATTTAATAGTGGAACTTCACAATTAAATCCTATCTGGATCGTTTTACTTCCTTTTTATTTGTTAACATTTACTTAGAATTGTAGCAGCTAATATGAACTGCATTTTATTGGACCTTTCTGTAACCAGGATTAGCATTTTGCCACCAAGGTTAATATTGGTGACCTTGCAACTGGGATCACGATGTGCAACAGCTGTTACTAAAATTATTAATTTTACTTTCGCATTACTATTTATATTGTTCTATATTATCGAAAAAATAGTATGCAGCACGCTTGTCTTAAATTCTTCGAAGAATCTCTGAATTAGAACTTTTTCTCGTTCTCCAATAAAGCACTTACCACACTTGTATCATAATATATCACAGTCTGCTACCACCTAGCAATATTACTGCCTTTAGATTGCAGGAAAAAGACAGACGAGAGTTGCCTCAATAGCGCACTCCCCACATGGTGCTCCCGCCATGTGTATTCTTTTTAATTGGAAATTACGTCATATCCCTTGAGCTAACGAAAACATTGATTATTGTTTGTTCAGAGTCTTTTGAGACAGTGGAAGGACGTCGAGCGGCCGGTGCGACAGCTATCGCAAAGAGTCGCTACACGAAGCCGTCTTGAGAACGAGCAACTAGTTTTCTACCTTGCCCCATCCACTGTCTTAAAAAATCTGAACAAAGAATAGATTTATTACTCATCGAGATGTACAAGTCAACTTTCATTTAGTTTAAAGGTATAGCACGTTAAGTTTAAACACCATAGCCTATGTTTGCGTATAAAATATTCAAAGAAAATATAAGCAATGAACGCGTAAAATGGCAATTATATTCTGTGATACGAGCGCTAAGTGCATCTTTAAAGAACGAAGAAGAGTTTGTAATAACGAGACGAAGTCGAGTGTTATAGTCTACAATGGACTTAATTCATGTGAATTGCATAGTGCCTTTTTTCAAGGACAGTGAATAACACAAATAGTACTTACGCAAAAGTAAAATTAATTACAGCTGTTGAACATGGTGGTTCCAGTAGCAAGTCCCCAAAACTAACCGTGGAAGAGAACTTGCGTTCGATTATCCAACCTGATTATTAAGCTTAAAAACTTGTAGCTCACACTTAGCTGTTGCATGAATCAAATTGTAAGTACATATTGACAAATAAAAAGGAAGTAAAGGTCCAAGTAAGATTTAAATGCTAAAATTCAAGCATCAAAGGTGATTTTATTCCATTTATACACTAATAAACATAAAAAGTTACGATTTAATACAGTTCATGCACATACGTGCAGTAAAGTAGGTAAATACGCAGATACGTTAGCTTAGGTTACCAGCACAGAATGCAGGAAATTTAATTTAGCAACGCGACAGCATGAACGGGAAGTGTATAAGAAGCCACTCGAAAAAAGAAAAAAAAAAGGGAAGTAAGTGTTTACATAAGCTGCTGCTGGAAGCGAATGAATAACCCTGTAGTGTAAGTTGTTCATGGAGCAAAGGAGGGGACGTGGCGTTTCAAGTTTGAAAAACTCAGCGGTTAATGGTGATACAATGACATTCAAATTAATTAACTTATTTATAATATCAATACACTAGAACCTAATGGGTTTGTAAAATTGTAAAACCATTTCAATATTTTGATATAAGGTACCTAGTTTTGGGATCAGCCCATGATTCTCAAGGAGGTAGTTTTGAAAACGATCTACAAAAAACAAAAAAAAATCTCTTATGAATATTGCGATGGTAACTTTTGTAATGTTTATTTATTTGTTGAGCCCCACGTTTGGGAGCCAATTTGCGGCGGTATTACTTATAATGTTTGTGTATTTGTGTTTACTTCACGTGGTGATGCCATTTTGTGACGTGATTCTTTGTTAGGTTTGTTAGCTCCATCTGGTGTTAGCAATTTGCGGCAGTATTAGTGTTTGTTTTAAAAAATGCTACTGTTATTTTATTTAATTTTGGTTCACTGTCCTCCGGCTAGCTATGATCTTTTTGGTCGAGCACTTCTCTTTATACAGGTTGTGTAAACGGAAAGGAATCTTTTATCCAAAGATAACACTGATGAAAGAATTTGTTTTACATTTTTTTATTGTCGAACACATTCACTATCACATTTACACTTTAATCTTGACACTCGCCAAACTGAAACTGTTATAATAACTTCATTACTGATCACTTTTACTTCGCGTACTTCAACTTTTTGTGTGATTAACTTTACAACACTTGTGAATTTTCCTAACTCTGCTACGCGTAACTTGCGAATCAATAGCCAACGTGTACTGTACAAATATTTCTGCTGGATTGAAGGCGACGTGTAACGTACAAATGTTTTCGACGAACTGACGGACTGAAGGGCGACGTGTAGCATACAAATATTTTCGGTGAACTGACGGAGTCTACCTCTAATCTAGCCCTTTTTATACTCCTACACCCCGATATGCCTAAAGATTATAACTGAGCTGCTATTGGCTAATAAAACGCGCCAACATTAGCGTCTATTTTAATATCGAATGAAACTTATGAATACATATGCTCTAGGAAAAATGTTCCAGCAAATTCTAAAGAAAAATGCACCAACATTACTTAACTTCCTCGTCTCTAATAATGATAAACAGCTCAACCCCTCGCTGCATTATTGCACGCTATTATTGTCAGTTTCAGTAAGGCAGTATAAACTTACTTCTCAACAATAATTACAATCAACAAACATCTCAAATCAATGTCACATAAAAATGCATATTCATACTATAATCATTCTGTACATTTAAATAATTTATGATACAAATTACTGCATCAATATGAAATGTGTGCCAGAATTAAAATTTTATTGTTCAAATTAATAGAATAGGGTAGAAATAATGGTGACCATTGAAGAAGTTATTTTGTTGTATTGTTATTTTTAACTTGTTATTTTGCCCCACGCTTTGGGAGCCAATTTGAAGAAGTTGTTGTATTGAAGGAGATGTATTACATTTCGACTGTTGGGGAACCGAACTTGAAGTAGTTGCAACCGCACGTATGGTAAAATGTTTCCGGTTGTCTTCGCCCCAATGTACTTTCCGGTGGCCTTTGCCCTAAGTTGAAAAATAGTAACTTTTTAATCTTTTACTGTTTCTTTAAATAGTATATATTTATGTTTGCCTCGGCTGCGTCAGTATTTATTTTTAGAGACATGAATGTCACGACCCCTGGATGCCTTCAGCTCATGAATGTGTCCAACCATCGCTTGGTGGAACAAGGTTTCCCCAGATGTCATTAACCATATGGGGAACGTTGAAGCTTCACTCCATTTTATTAATGCTTGCCACGATTTAAATAACACTTCACTGATATAGATAGCTGTGAGATTGTTTTATTAATTACTTGCACTTTTTAACACGTAAACTATTTTCGTCTCACACTGAATACGTATTAAATTTCTCGAGGACGCATCTCGCGTCCAGTTAGGAACACTGTCTACAAGCAACTGAATTCTGAATTTGTAAATTTTGCTCCATTTTAGTTTATGATTGGCTAATACTGGTCCAATAGAATACCTTCATTTAAATAAAGCTTTTTCTGGTTGTTGATTGGCTATTTTATAAACTGTCACAAAAATTACATTATTGCTTCCAAGAATCATTATTGTTTCAAATTCATTATTGTCTCAAGGTTACCTCATTGTTAGCACTTTTTAACCTATTATTCTCACAGCTCCTACATTATTAAATTACGTAATACATTCACATAACATTATTACACATGTATACAATAATGTAAACATATATAATGACTGTAATATACACTTTTTATATATTGTTTTATACACATATTGCTTTAAGGCGGGCTGTTATTGTAATTATATATTGTATAATTTGACTGAAATCATTTAAGTGCTAAAAACACTGCCTACCCATGGAAGTGAATAATAATGATGCAGAGATTAGGTCAATATTTGTTTGGTTGTCTTCTAACTAGTTTTAGTTCTTTAAGAATTTACCAAATCGTCTATGGTAAATTTCTCCTATAAAAAACAATGTCCAATTATTTTGGACATCATCGGCTGCATTAGCTGCAATGTATTCAATGACAAAACCTTCAATATGTGTAATTTCTTGAGACATCACTGAGGCATAAACGAATGTGAGCCGAACTTGCATTGAAAAGTGATTTAGCAAAGCAAGGTGGAGAGAGCGCTTATGGAGCAGTTCAACCTGCGGTTGAGCTACACCGGTAAAGACACTGGGAAACATAGGCGAAGGTGAAACGTTAGTATCTGTAACCTCCAAATAATAGTAACAGGGCCGATGACACGTTATATTTACTTCCTATTGCTACTGCAATTAATTGTTCTTGCACACAAGCCGTGTATTGGAGAAGGTTGAAAAGGTAGAATCAGACGCCTGAAAAATTCATTGCTTCGCTGGGATTTGAAGCACGGATCTCCCGGTTTCTGTGCGGTTGCTCTAACCATAGCAACATGTCGGTACAACATTGAATTCCCCAAATGATTCGCATTCACTTCGTACCATATTTACAATGAATCGGAAATAAATTAAAAGAACTGAATCCTGATTAAAATACAAATTTGATATTTCAGAAGTTTGTTTTAGTTCCATTTATACCCCGATTTTAACTACATTGGTCTTATTGGCGGCCTTTCCTTTGGAACTTATTGCCTATTGGTGTTAACTCGTATTCTCCTGGCGTTGGGTTTCTTTCACTTTTTGGATTTTAATTATTAGATCTCACACACATTCACACTTCCGGACTCTAGGAGGATACGGAGTAATTATGGCTAGAGAAAAATTTCCAACCCCCTCCAGACGGGAACCGAACCCGGGTCCCCTCGCACAGTAGGCAGATGCTCTACTGACTGAGTTAAGGGTCAGTCTTCAGTATTTTGTTGAACATCTTACAATATTTAATAAGATTGTAAGAATATATCCCTTGAAGTGGTGCGTTGACCTTCTGAAAAATAACAGGCTATTAAAGGGCAATACAGAAATATTTTTTTTAATTTTTTTAAAGATTTTAAGGTAAATTTGGTATATGATTAGAAATATATTTAATGTGGGTTTTAATTATTTTGACTAGGACTTATGATTTGGGATCTCTTCCGCAATTGTTTGGTTAAAAACATATAACATCGAAACTTTATTTTGGAATACTGTGGATTAATTCAAGATTTGGAACAAACTTAATTGAAATTATATTGGTTGCATTTTCTGTGTGACTTAAATTCTAGTATCTTACTGTTTTTAGTTTGTTAATAAAAGCTTGTTCGACAACTTCAAGTATTATGGAAATTCAAATTTCTGGAAAACTTATGTTTTTTCAGGGAGTTTTTCTCGCGAACTTTTCATTCTAAAGTTTTGGATTAATAATGGTTAAAAAAAAGGTTCATATTAATCTTTTTAAGAAATCAGTATGAGTAAAACAAAACATGTAAAATTTAACATCTTTTTTAAAAAAAATTATCTCAATTGTAAAAAGAAGACACTTCCTCTGTATTTTGGTGCTTTGCAAGGTGTTTATGTTATTCAGCCGTGCCTTATAGAACACATGTGTGAGTGAAAACAAATCGTGTACCAATGGGAAAATGGTATGCAACTACATGGTACCAAAATAGCTGAGCTTACTCGAAACAAGTGAAGGAGGCTAATCGCTGGAGGCGTCACCAGGAGGCTAGGTCAAGGGTCTCGAGAATGACGGTCTTGTTAGCGTCAGTTGCTCTAGCACTCGCGTCATGCGTGCTTTACCTGCAGTTCCTTCATTGGCATTCGCGCTCAGTATTGATTAATGGGGAAGGATAAGGCGTAAACAAAGATGAGTAACAAACAGCACAAGTTGAAGTCGAAAAGAAAGGTTAATTGAAACAAGCAGAAGGGGCTCAACCTTCCGACATATGACGCGAGATGTTTTTATCTCAACGTCTGTGGCATATTCTTTCGAAGTACAGCTTCAAATCCTTTTGTGTAATATGTATTTGAATGATTTCTTGTTGGAAAACGTTTTATTAACATAATTTATGTCTTGTATTTATTTACGTGCTGCACATGTAGAAGAATGTAGAAGAATGCAGGTCAGCCAAATTCTCCACTCCGTTACATTATTCAAAGAAATGCAACCAACACTCTTTTTTGACACAAAATTATATTAACTATTTAACTACATAGATTGTTCCTAAAGTATGCTGACTAGCTATGTACACTAAACACTAACTAGTTAATTTAACTACGCCTGGCCTAATCTTTAATTAAACCTAATCACTACATCACAGGCTAGATGTGCCTAAACTGTATTCACTCTTAGGTTGATCCGCGCCAAAACAAAACCCAGGTGACCAGTGCACCGTTATAATGTATCCTTCCGCCATTCACACCAGAAATACTCATACTTTCACGACCATTTGTGGCGAGTACACGCGGCACGTAATGCAAAAAGAATAACGACAACTTATTAGCATACTTTGTTAGGGATTAAAGGATATAAGATTGACAGTTACATCAAAATAAAAGTTTGCACACGTAATAATAGTTAATTTTAAAAGAAAGAGCCAAAAGGAAAGTAACAGGTATGCGATAATTTATATTTATTTGCTCTCTGGAAGTGCACTTTAGCAACCGTTGGCGGCTCATTTTTAAAAAACGAAATTGTGCACTGTTAAGCAAATTGCATTCTTCACAAAATCGTTACATTCTTGCATCGTGTATTCCACGGTATAACACTTTTCCTGTTTCAGATTTTTCTTTACGAGCACTGTTTATACCTGTACTGGAAACACCGGTGAACTCAGCTAATTTCACCACTTCTTTCACCGTAAGTATTGGATATTTCTCACATAACTTATAATACACATTCCACACTCTTTTTTTTCCACTACTAGTCGATAGTTTACCCGGCTTATGTTTTATGTAAGTCGAGAAACCGCGAGAGCAAATTCGACGTCCTGTATGATACTAAACAGAAACTGCTGGTTTCAGACAATATTCTGCGCATACTCGGATCAGGCGACTCATACGAATTGCATGTTGGGACTTCTAGCTCTGTTTATCAGTATAAATCAGTGTTGATTAAACTCTTAGGTATTTGTATAGAATATTATACCATTTAAGGATAAATTCATTCTAAAATTTAGATTATTAGCATGGGACTACTTTGCTACGCGCATTGCTACCATATCTACCACGGTGCACTAGTTACCTGGGTTTGTTTTGGTGCGGATCAACCTAAGAATGAATACAGTATAATGTTTTCCATTAGTTCCTGGAAAGGTCTGCTGAACGGTTCTTGGTGTCAGGATGCCACAAATACTGAGCATCTAGGTGTTCTTTGTATCATTGAGGTAAACCGACTGATCCGTCTTATTAATCGGATGAGCCGTTTATAAAAGTTTTATTTTTTTCAAGATATCTTCAAGAACTTTGCTTCTCGCACTACAATAAACTCTACTTTACTGCATGACCACGATTGTAAAGCAATAAAACCCAAGAGAAAGCATGGTCAGGACTTTTCATTGACCGTTGTTAATCGCTTCCAGATTGTTGTGCACATGTATGAGACTTTTTTTTTCAGAGGTTAGCTGCGGTTGACGAGAAGCAATAAAACAAATAGTTATCGCTTGCGCATGCGCATTGGAGAACCTTCCACCATTCCTCGAGTCTCTCGCATCCCAAGTTCGAAAATATTTCCAGAAGAAAGATATATGCGACTTAAAGACAAATAGGTCTGCTAGGAATAACGTCGGTGCCACTTGGCAACAATGAAATCACTCCGTCTTTGTTACTAAGTCATTGTGACGGTGTCTTATGGTAATTTTTTTCACTTGCTAGAGAGTAACAGCTCTCGTATCATGTCCGAATGAAGATGGTAGGAGTTCGGCGGACATCATATAACAAAGGGAATTTGCAATACTTGTAATACAAGCATTAAAATCTGACCGGTGCAATTCAAATGGGCACAGTTCTGCTACCCTTACAACAGTTTCAAATATAAATATCTTGCCCGATCTAAAAATAAAACTGTACCCAGGAAAGCTCAAAAATATACAGAGGTGTTTCTACAACTATTAATGTATCTGAAATTGTGTGTGTGTGTATAGGTAATGTTTACACTTATTTTACTATGGTTTACTGTAGGTAGACTTTATGGTAGAAATTTGTTATGGCTGATACATATTATTATTATTATTATTATTATTATTATTATTATTATTATTATTATTATTATTATTATTTTTATTGGGATGAATATCGAACTCGCTAGTTAAGTTCAACATGCTTCTGGAACGCAACGCAAGACTTTCACGAATTTCCCCGATTCACAAACTAACCTTTATATGAGAAAATTTGTATTATTTTTCAAAATAGAAACGGCTCTAAGGTTACTTTATCACAATATGGCATACTTAAGATATTGACATTCAGAATAAAATATCTTAATTTTCTATAACAAGCCTATGAATTCTTCTTCAATCAAAGTGAACTTTACATAATATTGCATATCTCAAATACCACATGAAACAGGGAAAAGCTTATTAGCTAAAAAGATCCATTTGTTTGCAGCCTTAGCCGTTTTCAAAGTATTCCATGATGTGTGTTTATATTTAAGCATGTGCGAGTCCTTTCAACTGTTTGGAAGCTTAGATTTTGCCTTTTAGTTCCTATGAGTTCCATACTGCGATTTATGATATAACGGGCGTTCTATAGGTTCTCAGCTAACCAAGAAAACAAAAGGCTAATGAGAGTTTCTTTTTTTAAGTTTTCTACATAATCACCATGTAAATGCATACACTTAGTCCAAACTTTGTGTGCTCTCAGTAAACTAAGAATTTTCTAGCTGTAGAAAATTAGCATGCCCCAGCTTCATTTGACGCGAATCTTCGTTCATTCAGTCATCTTGTTTCAGATTTGGGAACAAACGGAATCGTTGGGAGACAAATACGACGAATATGACGGATGTAGAAGCATTTGGAAGCGAAGGTGATGCAGTTACACAGCAACAATCCCAGATGTGTGTGAATGCGCTTTAACGCGATGGAAAAGAACATTGTTTTTGCAAGTATGGACGTTTAGCTTGAATAGCATCCTTCAGCTGGTCCACTAGGGAAGCGTTACACTCCCCGGTAATAGTTCTGCCCTTGTGGAAGTAGCCTACGGGCAAACACATCATGAGTGTCTCAGAAAATCGCGCTCCAATTTGCCAGCAAATGGAACCATTTTTGCTTTCTTTGGTGCACTTTCACTTGTTGTCATCCAATGATTAGACTAAATGATAAATGTGAGTTTGTAAAGGGTAGAGAAGGAAGGATGGGAGTCGTATAATTACCCAATGAAGAAAGGAAAAGCAACAACTAAAGAGAAGGAAACTGTAAGAATCCTGAGGTAGAAGGTGCCGGGTACGATTTCCGCCTGGAAGTTAAAAATTAAAATAGTGATGGGACGATACCACTATTTCTCGATACTCAATCACGATACTGATTTTCAAGCACCGATACTCGATACACACTTTATAAGGGAAATTGTAAACGCGATACCTTGTTCACTGAATATGTTCTTATTAGTAGTTTTATGTGTATACGCATGTAACCAATTTGTATTGTATCTAATTCCGAAGTGTTCCTCTTTGACACTCTCCAATTAGCAGCAATTTTTACTTTCTCTACTACGTATAGTAAGTAGGGGAAGTATGGTATTCCACCCAAAAATTCGATACCGAGGTTTCACCGGAAATATATGTTTTGAGGCCCCCTGAATGCAAAAAGAGCATTTTTGGATACATGTCAGAAACGAACAGTCGAATAAACACCAAACTTGGTATTTAGATTTAGTATCTTCCAGAAATACGACACGATGGTTTTCAAGAAAATCCCCCCACGCCAGATTACCCTTTACATGGAACATTTTTCGAAAATTTTAATTTTCTCAAAAATGGCTGTAACGATTTTGATTAAAATATCACTATTTAAGATATTTTCATGGCAAATAAAATGTATAGCTCGAATTTTCTTAGTATTCTTCATTGTGAACGACTTTTGCATAACTGGTAAACCATAAGAGATAGACACAATTTTACTACACAAAAAATGTAGATCGCCTTAAAATACACAATTTACGTCATATACATTTTACTTTCTCTACTACGTATAGTAAGTAGGGAAGTATTGCATTCCACCCAAAAATTCGATACCGAGATTTCACCGGAAATACACGTTTTGAGACCTCCTGAATCCAAAAAAAGCATTTTTAGAAACATGTCCGTGTGTGTGTCTGTGTGTGTGTGTGTGTGTGTGTCTGTGTGTGTGTCTGTGTGTGTGTGTCTGTGTGTCTGTGAACAGCATAACTCAAAAACGAACAATCGGATAAGCACCAAACTTGGTATTTAGGTTCAGTATCTTCCAGAGATGCGACACGAAGGTTTTCAAGAAAATCCCCCTACCCCAGACTACCCTTTACATGGAACATTTTTCGAAAATTTTAATTTTCTCAAAAACGGCTCTAACGATTTTGATTAAAATATCATATGTTTAAGATATTGTCATGACAAATAAAATGTATATCTCGAATTTTCTGGGAATGTCTCCAAAAGTATTCTTCATTATGAACGACTTTTTCATAACTGGTAAACCATAAGAGATAGACAAAATTTTACTACACGAAAAATGTAGATCGCGTTAAAATACACAATTTATGTCATATACATTTCTTTTGTTGAGTGAACCGTTTGCGAGATATTGCTTGTTATTCCCTTAAATTTTCCAATACTTATACTTTTTCTCAAATTCGTTATTCATTTTTTTATGTTCTGGACATGCAAAGAGAATGGAATGCCCCACATAGCAACCAGCGTTAAAATATTTGACTGTCGCTTAAAAGCTACCATATTCCCCTTGCATCTACAAGAAAATTATCAATAAGATTGACATCTCGATATCTCGATTAACATGAAGCATATGGAGAATAGGCGTTTGTAAAATTAGGTTGTACAAGAGTAGAGAAAGTTATGTGAGTGTAACACATCAGATTTTTTTTTTGTTGAGTGAACCATTTTCAGATATTACTTGTTATTCCCTTAAATTTTCCAATACTTATATTTTTCTCAAATGGGAATTCGTTATTCATTTTTTTTTTGTCCTGGTAATGCTAAGAAAATGGAATATTGCACATTGCAACCAGCTCTTAAAATATTTGACTATCGCTTAAAGCCTACCAATTCCCCTTGCATCTGCAAGAAAATTAGCAATAAGATTAACATCTCGATATCTCGATTAACATGAAGCATATGGAAAATAAGCGTTAATAATAATAATAATAATAATAATAATAATAATAATAATAATAATAATAACAATAATGTCTTTGATTCCCTTTTTATGCAACTATATTTTGTCTGAAAATCTTGTCTTAAAGGTCTTTCTATTAATATTATAGAAATTAGTCGTACTATAACTGCAATCTACGCTCGTGACCCCAGTTTGTCTTACGTAAACACAAACTAACAGATGGAAGGTAAGAACAAATACTTCCATACGCTGTATTATCTCACGCCTTAAGTTCTGATTTGTTGTTTCTGCTGGATTCACAGATTTTGGTCACCGGGGTAGTGAATGTAATGGCTGAGAGTGAGACACAAAGCCAGGCTGATGCAGAAACGTGGTTTTGTGGCAGCTACATGAGCTTCATTCAAAACTGAGCTAACGCTGCATGCTACACGAGTATCTCTACTCCTTCCCTCGTTGTTTTGCAGTTTTCTTTTAGACAAAAGTGCCTATGGAATGTTGCAGTGATTCACCCACAGAAACGCAGTCAAACTCCATAAAAAAACTATAGTCCAGTAACTCTTTGGAGACAAGTGCTAGACAATAACGTGAAGTCTCGACTCCTTTCATTTCTTATAGAACAAAGTTAAATGTCACAAGTTTGAATAATGCGAAAATGAAAATTTTGAAAGTGTTGAAAAAGTATCAAGGTTTATATCAAAATATTAGACATACTTCGATACTATCGAGTATCGAGGTATCGATGGTATTGAGGTCCCGTCCCTAATAACAGAAAATAATGATTAAATTAAGCTTTTCAAATGTGAGATCAGCATCTGACAGAAGTTGATTGATGGTTTCCGTCTTCTTTTCTATTTTCTCTCGTGTTTCCGATAAGCGTTGCTTCCGCATTTTGTGCATAACGAAGCAGTTATTTCTCAATTTGAAATCATTTTTAGGTAAAATTTTATTTTGAATAATGCAACATGAAAGAAATATAGCTTTTTTAATTCATGCTATTTTGAAATGGGCATAGTAAATTGTGTGACATTGCTTCAATTGGTGAAACAAGAGTGGAACTTAGGCCGTTTTGCTTTCTCTACCACCTACCTGTAGCAGGTAGGGGAAGTTTTGTACACCACAAAAAGATCCGCAACGAGGTATCATGGAAATTCATGTTGTGAGGTCCACTGAAGCACTAAAAAAAAACAATTTTATAAGAAGTTCCGCACACGCCCACATGTGTGAACAGCACAACTCAAAAACGACTCTGATAAATATCAACTTTCATACTGACATTGCTTAAGAATGCGAGGCGATGATTTTCAGGAAATTTCCCGCAGCCCAAACTTCCCTTTATACATAAGAATTATAGTTGTGTTCTCAAAGATGGTTGTAACGAGTTCGATTAATATACGTTTGAGTTGTTAAGGTACAAATCGAATTTTCTCTTCTTAGCCTGTGAAGTCCTTTATTCAATAATTGAATTCTATATAATGTCAAATCAAGAGAGATAGACCAAAAATTCTAAAGGAAATATTTACAGATCATTAAAAGAAAAACAACCCCTTAAGTTTCTTCGTAGCATTAGCTTTTACGAAATATTCCATGTTGCATTCTTATATGTTTGCAAGTACAACTGACACATCTTTGAATCTTTTTGATTCCTTCTTTTCTATTTGTTCCAAATACAATAATATTTAAATTAAGCTAGTATAATGTTGCTCTATGGAGGCCTTTTTACTCATAAAATGCCCTTCTTTACCATTGAAAGTTTTCCAAATCTGAGTTGAAGGTATACTCAAAAATAGCAATACATCTTAATAATAAGTACATATTTGAGATATTAAATTAAAAAGCACATATGATACTTTAGGTTTTTATCTCAAATAAGAAAAATTACTAAGATTAACTAGGTTTAAACCATTTTAAAGCATTTAAGAGAAATATTATAAGGTGTATAAAAATTATCAAATTAATCAGTAAACCTGTATATGCCTGCAGCTTAAAACAGTAGTAAATTTATTTCGTCATTTCCATTTATTCACCTTAGATTCATGTTTGTTAATTCCAGCAGTTATCTAAATAGACCTCTAAACGTGAATATTTAAATAACGAAGTTTATACTCTGTGGTCTTATTGATTACGCTTAGGGAAAACAATACGCGAGCATCTCAGTGGAACCAAATAAATTTACGCTCTGTGCGTAATAAAAGAAGAAGATCGATAAGACGCGAAGGGTATAAAACCGAAAAGAGCATAAAGGAGTTTTAATGTGGTTATCTATAAAGTCTTAATGATAATAAAATAAAATTAAGCAACTGTAAAATATTAAGGTGAAATATATATATATATATATATATATATATATATATATATTCTCAAAGCTAGCAGAAATGGAAGAAATAGCAATACCAGAGAGAAAAAGTAAAGAAATCTTCACCTTTAAAGTGGCGCAATAAAGTTGTCAGTTTATGGATGAGAGGGAATTAAACTAAGGGAGCACACGAAAATGTATTCCTCCCTCGACTTTAAGTTTATTGCCTTCAGCGAAGAGTTTCATCAAGGCTGCAGAGGAATTTGACCATTCCAAAGCTAGACATTGCTTTCTTCTTTTTCTTTTAGGCAAAGACTGACACTCTCTTGGCATCCTTGCTACACGGTTTTGTTATTGAAAATCATATGCTTGTCTTTCTCTAATATTTGAGTGAGAATACAACTTTGTAACTGTCTATGCTTTCACGCTATCTTTCATCTCTTCCTTCTCAGGATTTTAAAGTATAATCCTCTTCAAAATAATCCAGATATTCCTCCAAGGGTATTTTCAAACATTTTTAGCTGAAATAACAAGATAATTGTTAATATGGATAACAAAATATAGTATACACATTTATTGGTAGTGGTGGTTCAACACATTTTAATTTTTCAAGTTATTAGACACCAGTTTGGTTTTTATGAAGACTAGTGTGTTCTTATTTCCGGCGTTTGATATTATCTTATCAAATATTAACACGAGATGACTGCATCAAAGTCATTCATAACAGCATTAGTGGACAACATTTACTATCACTAATTACGCCATGCATAATCACAACAGAATATTTTTATTAAAAGTAATAATTATAACTATAATCGCAATAAAGCTTCATATCATTCATTATCTGTTTAAAAATGTATTTATACAGATTAACTTTTGAAAGGCGCATTTATTGAAAATTATTTCCTTTCAGTATCAAAATTAGTATATGACAGCAGATGGAATATTATTTTGTATGTAATGTTTAGCAGCTAAATATATTCATAGTTTTATCATGGTGCAGGTGAAGTCTTAACTGTGGGAAGCTTCATGAACTAAACGAATAACAGTATTAAAGAATTTAATTTTGATAACAGAATCATAATTCTGGTTTGCCGACACCAACCGTGTTCTAAAACAGTGTTTTCTACAGATATTCAGGACTGCTCGAGTCGGCGTTGTCCACTCCGTCAATATAAATAAAGGATTATGGGTTTCTTTCTTAAAGTTCCCTTGTTTTACTCAGTTTATAATTACTGTGTTTTTACTGTTTTCGTTACCGATTATTATCGTAATTACACAACACTGACACACACAAGCACCCATGCCCATGGCGGGACTCAAACCCGCGACCCTCAGCTTGGCGGAGCGCCGGAGCTATACACTCACGGCTACGAGGACCGGCATTCTTAACAAAATCTTGGAATTTTCTTTCTTTTAATAGGCAACAAAGGAAATTACACAAAAATAACTAAACGTATATCATTTCTATATGCAAGTTTCGTTTATTGAACATATTACATTACAAGTTCAAGCTATCCTATGAAGAAAATGCGCGAAGGTATTCCCATCCTGCTTTGCTATCTTACACTGCGAGAAGCAATTTTCATTAGAAAGTTTAGCATATTGAATCAAAACGCTAAGATTGTGATTTCTTTATTTCAGGTATAACAATAAATAACGGATTGTTTAAAGTGTATGCTAATAAATGTATTGTTCTTAAAACGTTACGTATTACACGCTTTGATTAGACATTAACCCTTTGCGACGCATAGCGTAGTAAAGCGTAGTGAAATATTAAACGCCCTGCTGCGCATAGCGTAGTCGTAGTAGAACGTAGTATAATCGGCGCAACAGTTCTAGACACGTGAAAATCTTAATGAGAGCTATGATGCGAGTTGCTTACCAGATCAGGTGGTGACCGGTCGACTGCATGCCGCAGGAGTGCGTGGGACAGTCATCGTCAAATATCCACACCGGTTATGCACTGCGTTGCGCTGATAAAGTTAGTTATATACAGTATATTAAAATCCACGCTGTAAAAAGCGCTTAATATAAAAAACGCTGTCAATTATTGCCTCCAATTCTTCCACATCTAACAACCCTTCCTCTTCTGCGGAATCACTCACATTATTGCCGTCATCACTGCTGTCACTACTTTCTGCACCATTATCCTGGATGAGAATTCTTTCTATTTGATTTTCTGCAATTCCGTATTTTTCGGAATAATGAATCTTAATTTATTCAGCATGTCGCCATACATTTTCCCATTTTGGCCTTCCAATTTCAGCAAATTTCTGGCGTTATAACTGCTCCACATATTTTAATTTAAAAGTGATATTTCTGCATGCCACCCATTTTTTGATATCAGCCCAGATTTATTCGATTGGGTTTAGATCTGGGCGATACGATGACAGTCTAAGTACATTATGACGATGTTGTATTACTATCTGGTCAAGTATGTATGACTTCTGAAGCTGTTTGTTGGTTTTAATTAAGTTATATAGCTTTGTTTTACTCATGCTTTCATCTAAAGCTTTATTATGTCTAAGTAACCAAGCTCTCATTTCTTCTTTCAAGGAAGTTGAGGTAGGTGGTTTGTGAATTTGAGTGTTGACGCATTGTGAAGCATTGTCGATGACCAGAACAGACCCAGCAGGCATATTAGGTATCAACATGGCGTTGATTTACTTCATGTAATTTTCTGTATTCGTTTCTTGATGAAAATCTTCTGTTGTTTGTTGCGACTTGTAAAAGAAGGGAATTTGGAACGAAGCCGATCTTTCCAACAGCACGAACGATAAGTATTTGCCCTTTGGCAACAGGTGCCTGCAAATCTAATTCGCTATCGTCACTCCAACTTTTAGATGCTGTATGACTGCTGTGTATGTATGACTCATCTTCATACACTATAGAATTTTTCTGAAATTTGTAGCACCACCTTGAAAATTGATGCTGATATAAGTACACACTGATATAAGTACATATAAAATTATAGTCATTTGGAAAGGTAGAATCAGACTGAAAAATTCAATGCCATAGCCGGGATTTGAGCGACGGATCTTAGGATTTCCGTGCCGTTGCTCTAACCGACTAAGCTATCATGGCAACATTTACTTTTTATTTTTATTTCTTTTATTTTATTATTATTTTTTTATTTTATTTATTTATTTTGCTTTTCTGTTAGAACTCTTCTATTTGATTTCGGTTTCTTCCATTTGAAGCCTAAATCTTTAATAATTTTTCTGAGATTTGTAACACCACCTTGAAAGTTTCTGCTGTCTTTCAGCTTGATGAGCAATCTGCTTATTGTTAACACAGTTTTTTCTTCCACATAGGAATTGTGAATCGTGCGCCGAATGACGCATTCGAAATCGTCTATTTCTGTAATACGTTTAGGGACCTTATGTTTCTTCCCAGGTGTGTCAAATGGCATTCTTTCATCCATATGTTTTTTTCTCTTATCTTTGAGAACTCATGGAAACGGAACTCGGTGAAACACCAGTTGCTTTGACTACTCTTTCTTTCACTCTCTTAAGTCTTTTGTGGAACTCGGATATAATTTCTTCCTTCATCTCTGTTTCTTGCTTCGTGAAGTCGATGACATTTGCAATTATTACCCTACTTTGACTATGTAACACCTTACCATTTAACTTTGAAAACATAGGAGCCATGGTTATAAATATAACAAATATAAAATAAGTACTATTTAGATACTGCAGCTCTCTTTAAAATTACAACCAGATGCAGACACTTTCTATGCAGACTGTATGTGTTACGCACTGTGAGTAAGCAAAGGTATTATATCGCTTTCGTTGATAAAGCTAAACATAAACCACTCCTAGGCTCGGCAGCTGGGTTGGCAATCAAGGTCACGATTCCAGAAGTTTTGCGCGAGTAATGTAATAATGTGTTTATCGTTTCATATAGGTTCTGCTTATGCTGACCTCAGCTTTTAGGAGCTGTGTTGATGTAAACGTACTCCTGCTGCATTGTTCCAGCGATTTAGCAAGCCAGAATGTAATAGCAAACCGTAAATATCACTGTTTACAGCCGGTTGCAGTTGTGTAAGTAAGCAGTTTCCTGTCGCATTTATAGCCATATCAGTACCATGGAGGCTGTTCCAAGCACATCACGGTCTAGAAAACGTTGCAGTGAAAAGGTATTGGTAACAGACGAGGAAATACTTGCAGCAGTTTACGAGGAATTAGATCGCGAAGGTAGCTCCGACGAATCTTGGTTTGGTGAGTTAGTGGAAGACAGTGATAAGGAACAAAGTGACAGTGAGAGTGCTGAGAGACAGGTAGCAGAACATGGAGCTAAAGCTAGTGAAAGACAAATTAAAACTAAAGCCGTACCGGCACAGTGGACCTCTAATTTGACTTTCAGTAAGTTAGAAATATTTTCATCCCCTACGGGTGCAAATCATTCTAATCCTACCGGAAGTCCAGAAATAGATTATCTTAAACGTTTTATAGATTCCAATTTTTGCGGAAAAATTGCGGAGGAAACTAACAGATATGCAGCTCAGATTCAAGCTAAAAAGGCGGATCCAAAATGCGAAGTTACAAATTCAAGGGATATATACAAGCGATGACGCTGCTCCGCTTTCAAAAGATATCGTAGTAATTTCACCTGAATGACGAATCTGCAAGGCCACGATTAGGGGTAGATTCATACGATTATCTGTATAAAATATGACCTGCTTACATAATCAAAAACTTTGCGAGTGTCTACAAACCAAATCGCGAACGTTCTGTTGACAAAGCGACGATAGGCTTCAAAGGACGCTTCTTTCTAAAACAATATATGACTGCTAAACTTACAAAATGGAGGATAAAGTCATGGGGTATTGCAGACAGTAAAAGTGGGTATTTATTAGAATGTAAAATCTATCTGGGGAAAAAAGAGGCGAGAAACAGCGATCTTCTACTTGTGGAAAAGGTTGTTTTAGACATGTGTGAAAAATATACGGGGTTTTCGCATCACGTATATTTTGATATCTTTTTTACTTCGACGCGGCTAATGAAATTACTTTTGGACAGGAAAATGTATGCGTGTGGTACAACCCGTGCTGGAAGGAAAGACTGGCCAAAACAATTTTCAAAGCCGAAACAAGTGAAATTGAAAATGTGCGAATCTCGCAAACTGCAACATGAAGGTGTAACTGCGGTTGTTTGGCATGGTAACAGGGACGTTCTTTTAGTATCTACAAACTCGTAATATGACAGGGATTGATCTGCAGACCAAAGGAGGGAGTATTACTGTGTCGGTCGACCCTAAAAAATGGTGGAAATACCCGTTCCATTTCGCAGTGAATGCTGCTATCGCTAATAGATTTATTATATACGACATTTCGAACAGACCTACTTCTACAGTCCATGGCAACAAGCTTCTTTGCTACGGGCAAAATTTAGTGCAACAGTTAATCGCAGACTTCACGTTACATAAGCGAGCGGGAGTAGTAGGGAAATGATGGTTCTGGGCCAATTAATATGGAATGTCAATTAATATGCTAATTAGCCCCCCCACCCCCTCCCCCCTCCCCCCCGCTGTGCCTTGGTAGTTTTACTTGCACCTGAAGGTCATAAATCTTGTTGAGTACAATGGAAGCTTGACAGTTAAGCAATTAAGGCTGTCAATAACTGTCAAAACGAACAAAGGGGTCATAAATTTAATGTTCTGTAACAAAGGCGAGATGTTTTTCCTACCCATTCCACATCCGACCACTTCTGCACTTGTTGCAGTTACCCACTCCACTCCTATTGTTTGTCGATCACGTGGCATACTCATTCCACTAGCTTTTAACAAAAGAACAATGCTTACCCTTCAGCTGTCAAAATGAACAAAGCCCATGATGAATTAGGGCTGTGACAAAGAGAACCTAAGTCAGTTAACAGAGAAACAAGTTCTATTGTCCGGTGCAAGCCTTTATTTCTCATTCCACTGTCCCCATAACAAAGCCGGTCCCTTTCCATTGTGGAAGAGATTCTATTGTGTGTGCCTTTCTATTGTCCCGGGCAAGCCTTCTTTAGAAAGACCATCTGGCATACTCATTCCACTGCTCCATAACAAAGCCGGTCCCTTTCCATTGTGTAAGAAATTCTATTGTGTGCCTTTCTATTGTCCTGGGCAAGGCTAGTTTATAAAGACACCTGCGGCGTTTCCCATTCCACTGCTCCATAACAAAGCCTGACCCTTTCTATTGTTCGAGCACCTGGTAGCTCATAAAAAGAATTCGAGGGTGCCTTCATGCTCGTCCTGTCCTTGTTTGCGTGAAAGAGAGAGAAACTTGTTTACCAACTCTGCGTAACAACGTCAGAGTCGGCCATCATTATTTTTTTTGCCCTGAGGGGCAGTTCTCTCCGATGTTCTACGAGATCCTACGAATATACCCGAGCATAGTTAACAAGCATTCTGCTTGGCCCATTTCAGGCAGGGACTCTGAAAAAGCGCCTAATATACATTTCATTACATGCAATAAACCTCTGTGTGGATATCCATAGATCGGTGCTCGATTCTTGCTGTAATCAAAAGTTTATTGCTAATGAGAAATTGATGATTGATATTATTATATCATTACCCTAATTAATAAAAGGGCGTTCAGAGGATTGTAGCTCGAATATTACCAAGTGAAACTCTAACGCGTAATAACTATTAAACTATGCAAGGTCAGATTAAAAATATGTATTTATCAAATATAATTTAATTTTTTATATATCATTACCCTAATTAATGAAAGGGTGTACAGAGGGTTCTAGCTCGAATCTTACGCAGCGAAACTCTAATGCTTAATAAATATTAAACTATGCAAGGTCAGATTAAAAAATGTGTTTATCAAATATAATTTTTTATACATCATTACCCTGATTAATGAAAGACCGTTCAGAGGACCCTAGTTCGAATCTTACACAGCGAAACTCTAATGCTTAATAAATATTAAACTATGTAAGGTCAGATTAAAATGCATTTAACAAATATAATTTAATTTTTATATATCATTACAATAATTATTAAAAGGGTGTTCAGGGGGTCCTAGATCGAATCTGCGAATCTCTAATGCTTAATAAATATTAAACTATGTGAGTATTGGGCGGTCAGATTAAAGCGTCTTTAACAAATATAATTTAATTTATACGACATTACAATGTTTAACGAGCTGTATTCTTAGGAACCCAGAGGCTCCTAGTTCGAATCTTGCCCTGCGAAACGCTATAATAACTATTAAGTTATTGAAGCAGGGGGCGGTCGGATTAAAATTGCATTTAAGAACTATCATTGTTTATATTAAACCACCGCGTATACTTAGATATCACGATGCCTAGATACCATTCTTTCTTCTTCTCCTTTGTTTTTCTTTCTAACTATCTCTTTCTTTCTCCACGACTTGTACACATTCAGGCGTTCGCATATACACGAGCACTTGTACACACATCAGCAAACATACACTGGTGCACGCATGCACACACACGCACACACATACCCGCAAGCACATACACACACGCACATACATACACCAGTACACACCCGCATTCACGCACCTCATGCGTATACATACATACACTAGTGCTCTTACACTCACACATACATATACATGAACACACACACGAATACACACACATACACGCATACACACTCACGTACATACATATATACATACACCGTTACACTTGCACATACGCACACGACCACACACACACACGCACACACACGTGCAAGCACATGTGCCTGTTCACTTACACCCAACAGCACCAACCCGCACACGCACACACAAACTCACTCGCTTGCCCTGAATGAAAAGAGACAAAATGATGCAATAGAAACTAATTATAGCTCAGGATGCGACGCGTCATTTACGATTTGCTCGAAACCGGTCTGGATGCATGGGTTCGAATCCTAGGAGTGATTACAAATTCATCTTCTAATAATTTCAAACCTAATTAAAATAAAAACAGTAAATAAGCTTTATTACTTTTATGCCATTAGCTCGTTTCTTGTGCATGTATATTAGAGTACCAGGTGTCACGGGTTCGACCCCTAATTTTAAAATCTCAATTATCTCAGAAATTAACAGGGATAGAGGAACGGCCCAAAGCATAATTGTTAGCTCCTATGATAGGTAATTAATGCCTTATATAATTTCCAATCAGTTGTCCCTAGTTCGAATCCTGATTTTTCAGTGACTTCCTTAATTTTCCAGTGTACACTAGAATATATCACTTAGATCAATGTTGCAACTGCATACAGGTCTTTTAAACACATCAAACTAATATTATAAATAATTTTGTTTCTGTCGTTCTGAGTTCGAATACCGATTCAATGAAGTTTAATTATAAATTTTATAACATAGTAAATAATTAAGACAAATGCACCAAGTAAACCTATTACGTTTATGTCATCAGATAATATCTTGCAGGCGTATATTCGGGTACCTGACGTCCAGGGTTCGATCCTTAAGCTTAAATCTCAATTATCGCAGAAACTAGCAGAGATAGAGCCGTGGACGAAAGCATGTTTGATAGCTCATGCAATGAACAATTAATGCTGTATATAATTTCCAATCAGTTGCCCCTAGTTCGAATTCCGATCTTTCAATGACTTCACTGATTTTCCTCTGTACTCTAGAATACATCGCTTACATTGATGCTTTAACTGTATGCAGCTTTGTGTAACGACATTATGGATGTACTCTGTGTGAGAGAGCGAGAGAGGGAGAGAGAGAGAGCGAGAAGAAGTGAAACAAGTAGGGGTAGAAGTGCTGAGAGCCTCTGCGCAGGCGCAGCAAGAGATGATGTCATTGGATGCAATAATCACGTGACGTGTAAGCATCACAGCCATGATGACGTGCCGGCATCGCCTGGAGGGGGTGTAGATCCCTATATAAACAGATATCTGCACATGTTAGAACTGTTGTGTACTTATTAACTTTACATTCAGGTTTTAAAGAGGATTAAAAGCAACGTGAGCTGCAGGCCGTCTACACATTCAGCACATATCAAAACGTGCCAATGCAAGGTGAGTTTTACATAACTATACAAAATCACTGCTGGCTTTTACAATACATTTAATTTTGTATAAACGTTACAGTACATGAAAGACGATTCGTTACAAGGAGCATCATATTTTCTAATCTGTGCTTTACATTCACATGGATTTCACTGCATACTCTTCTTCAGTTCACATGATTTTCGCCACACATTCTTCTTACATAAACATTCATACGATTTTCCCCCTCATTCTTTTTTTCACTATACACTCACATGATTTCCTCTACTCATTCTTTGTTCCCCTACAGGTTCATGCTCTATTAACATTCACATGACTTTCTCTGCACATTCTTTGCTTCCATTAACATTCACACGATCTTCGCTGCACATTCTTCTTACTTAAACATTCATACGATTCCCCCCCCCTCATACTTTGTTTCACTATACATTTGCACACGATTTCCTCTACTCATTCTTTGGTTCTCTGCTGACTCATTTTCAATGAACATTCACATGCTTTTCTGTACTTATTATTTGTTTCTCTACACATTCATAGGCTTACTTACAAAACATACACACCCTAGTTCTAATATAAAGAAGTGTATAACTCGTTCTTCAACTTGAATAATGTAGTGAAAATAATAATTCATGACAATGTCTGTTACAGATTGTTTAGCTGATAGACTTAACAAGTTGGCTGAAGAGCGTAGTTTCCTACCGACTCGTCAGGTTCAAGATCTCGAAATAGGACTTAACTATGAGATAAAGTCCTTAAAGAAAGTTCAAACAAGATATGGTACCAGGATCGTATCTTTGCTGAAGCATTGTCAAGTGTTCTTGCCAGAGCGCTATAATTCGTTAACCGATCAAGAGATTGCAGAAATACCTGGGAACGTATACTTACAGTATAACGGTATGGCAGAGATGGGGAAATTTAGGACATGTAAATTGTCTTTTTTACATGCAAAGAAGGTGCGTAGAAGTGTCAAACTTAAGTATTGAATGTTCTCCAATTTCACAATGAAAAATTCATAAATAAAACAACTGACTCATTGATATTACATATAAAGATACAAAAGATGCATATTATAAAATTTTATAAAAAAATTCACGAAATCACAATATCACATGATTTGAGTTTAATTATATTTAGCGCATTGAAATAACTCTAAATATCCGAATGTTTATACAAATTTTTGTGCTTCATTTTACATGTATCATATGCTTCATTTCACATGTATCATAACAAAAAATGTAATTCTTTTCAGGTTGTTTTTACTTGACCAAGATAGTTTTCTAAGACTTGCATTGTGCAATGTTTCAGGGTGTGCAATAAAAGGAAGAAGAACAGGAATAGCCTGCTGCCATGCAAAGGATGCTGACGCTATTTTACAGGGTGGAATAAGCACCATCGGCACCTACAAGAAACATTTCGGCGAGAAACGGGTGCTGAGACATCTACATCACCGAAACACATTAAGACAGGATCCTTATATAACATTACAGGGTATACGATGAAAAAATACGGTCAATTTTGTATACAATTCAATGCATAGCTGAGAGTTAGCTCGAACGAGTCTCCCTATATTCACTGAAATTAAGCATTGTGAGCAATAATTTAAGTGACTGTGAAAATACTTTAAGTAATGGTGAAATTTGTATCCTAAAAGACTTGAGCCCTGTATACATTAACAGCATTAAGACTGTTTGCCACGCTGGAATACAAATTATGAAAATAAAAAGACTTTCATTTAAAAACTAAGGAAATTTGCATAACCTGCTGTTACAAGTGTAATGACATATACAGAAACAATGAGTCGGACGGGAAAGTGATGGAAATGTAAGATAAATAATAATAAAAGAATTAAGGTATGCTTTTACATAGTGTTTTTATTCATTAAAAATTCTTGCATTCCTAATGAAAAATAAATCATTACAATGATTAGTTTAAGTTATGTCACAATAATCAAAAAGAGAACCGTCTTTAGATGCATTACTCGATCTTAAGTCAGAGCACCAAAAAATGACAAATCACGGCTTCTCCATTTTAGATGTGGTGTCACTATTCAGGTAAATTCCTGTAACACAGCAGGTTGAGTATGCAGATCCGTGGTCCTAAATGGGTGAAACAGAGTC
The DNA here is from genome assembly GCA_030765065.1 of Deroplatys truncata. NCBI lineage: Eukaryota > Metazoa > Arthropoda > Insecta > Mantodea > Mantidae > Deroplatys > Deroplatys truncata. The sequence continues at coordinate 198,179,611 of CM060979.1, forward strand.
TTATCCAGCTTAACAGTCTTGAGGATCTCAGCATCAGAAAGTCGAATCACAAGCCTTCTCCACTCGATGAGTACAGGTTTAACAACAGCATTCTCTTCACCCTGAGACGGTGTAAAGTATATAAATGTTCAACTTGACAAGGGATTCTAAACTCGTTGTTAGAGTCCAGAGCTGATGTATTATATGTGAAAACACATGTTCCTCTTCTTAGTGATCTTGTCGTCGAATCTCGGTGTCGTTAACATTGAAGATGTCCATGATTATAGGATTCTGAAGCCCAATAACTGTAGGAACTGCTGATTGCGTGATGTTAACCTGATGGGCGTCAAGGGCAGAGCATGATGTGTGCGTCGAATCATTCCATTATTATATCCTCGACGTCGTTGACTTCTTCTAAAATCTATAGGCATTATGCTTATATCCTTGTTTCTAAAGGCAATGATATTGCTGTTAGGCTCCCCTGCTTGCTCTATGAAGCGGATGTTTATGAACAACAGGTAAAATTTGAATTGATGGTTCCTGTGAAATAGGGTATCCAGCCGTAACAGATGGGAAAACTGGTAGATAGAGTGTCCACTTTTACTATAGAGGAAGGAGACTGATGCAATACTGCGCTAAATTCGTGTGATGCTCAACCTAAATATATTCACTAGGAAATCAGATTCAGACAGCTGATTAGATGGAATAACTTTGTCACTGAAGGGCCACAGAACGTTCCTATAGAACAATCACTGGAAAAATCAAGAGTGAAAGGACATTTTAATGACATTTTTATTATTATTATTATTATTATTATTACTATTATTATTCACTGATCTAATAAAGAAGACATTTGTATCCTAATATGAGGAATCTTTAAACGTCGGGCATGCAAGGCAAGGTCTATGTTACTCAATGCTCTTTCGGGGACAAATATAGCCCTCTGCCTGAGCTTTTTGAATTCCCTTTCAGGCTCTGTCTCCTCTTCGTTTCGGAGTTTCTTCCCTTATTCTTCTTCACTCGAAAACCTCTCCCTCTTGCTTCAATTTCTCTGTTACGTCTCATCATTTCAGCAAGTTGTTTATCCGCGGCTTTTTTCTTATTTACAGCTGTAGCAATTTGTGATGCACCTCCAGCGGCGGCTCCTAGTGCTGCAATAATTGGTATGAACGGTAGAAATCCTCCTCGTTTCTTCTTTTTGGACCCGCCGCCAACAGATACCTTTCTCTCAATTTCTCTCTTATGCCTCATCATTTCGGCAAGTTGTTTATCTGCTGCCTTTTTCTTATTTACTGCTGAGGCAATTTGGGCTGCACCTCCAGCAGCAGCGCCTAGAGCTGCAATAATTGGTATGAGAGGTAGAAATCCTGCTCGTTTCTTCTTAGTGGTTCCCACACCTGTAGCTACCTTTCCCTTCATAATTGCTGTTACTAGTCACGCTGCCAACTTTTTCACCTAATGTAAAATCAGATGTTTGCACTCTTTTCCAAGTCGTTTCAGCCAGATCTTGTCAGCAATGTTTCTCGAAGCAGAGACCTTACGCTGAGCGTAGGCAATGTCGCTAAGATTACACGATTCGTCTAATGGAATGATTCCAGGTTCTCCTCTCTTTAATTTTTCTCTAGCTTTACCCCCCAGTTCCTCAGTATATGTAACCAGGTAAATGTACTTCAACGGTTGCAGGCTAGTGAGAGAGTTAATTAAACCGAAATCTCTTGCGAGCTTAACCACCTTAGCTCTCACGTTATACTAATCGATTTTATTCGGGATAGTTCTTTTATACTTTCTCATTAGCGTATATACATTAAGAGCGATTTATTTTATTTTAGCTCTCAAGGCAGAGCGGATGAAACAAGAATGCTCACAGCCTATTCATATGTTAGACTTTGAAAGCGACTTTAGACGTGAACTTAGTGGAAAACTGATTCATGTCAATGTCCTTGGCGTGCCCATCACGTAACCCATTTAGGGAAAAAGTGTCCATCAAAGGGAAAAATGTTACCAGCAAACGGAAAAACGTGACCAGCAAAGGGAAAACGGTGACCAGCAAAGGGAAAAACGTGACCAGCAAAGGGAAAAACGTGACCAGCAAAGGGATAAAGGTGACCAGCAAAGGGAAAAACGTGACCAGCAAAGGGAAAAAGGTGACCAGCAAAGGGAAAAAGGTGACCAGCAAAGGGAAAAACGTGACCAGCAAGGGGAAAAAAGGTGACCAGTAAAGGGAAAAAGGTGACCAGCAAAGGGAAAAACGTGACCAGCAAAGGGAAAAAGGTGACCAGCAAAGGGAAAAAAGGTGACCAGTAAAGGGAAAAAGGTGACTAGCAAAGGGAAAAATGTGTACAGCAAAGGGAAAAAGGTGATCAGCAAAGGGAAAAAGGTGACCAGCAAAGGGAAAAACGTGACGAGCAAAGGAGAAAAGGTGACCAGCAAAGGGAAAAACGTGACCAGCAAAGGGAAAAAGGTGACCAGTGAAGGGAAAAATGTGACCAGCAAAGGGGAAAAGGTGTCCAGCAAAGGGAAAAACGTGACCAGCAAAGGGAAAAAGGTGACCAGCAAAGGGAAAAAGGTGACCAGTAAAGGGAAAAAGGTGACCAGCAAAGGGAAAAACGTGACAAGCAAGGGGAAAAAACGTGACCAGCAAAGGGAAAAATGGGACCAGCAAAGGGAAAAACGTGACCTGCACGTAATCGCTTTGTTAAGTGCTGCATATGTAATAGAACTTTAAAAAACAGGACAATTTCAAGGCTTGAGCAGCATAGGAGAAGATGCTGTAAAGTGATGACCAGCTGTGCATTGACTAAAACACCTAAACGAGATCCTGAAATCTTCTCAAGTCCCGAAGAGAGGGATTCAAGATGTACCGTACTTGGAATCAGTTCAAGGGATCCTGTAATAACGTCAAGAGCTACCACTAATGAAACAATGAGAGCAATTTCTTTGAATGAGCAAGCTCTGAATAAACACACCAATGAAAGCAAGCATACTAGTGTCAACTCACCTAGATTAGAAGATATGTCCAAAGCGAATACAGAGGAGATGCTATACCGCTACACCGTATCTAATGATTTGGTAAACATGCTAAGGGTACTCATGATGCTTCATACACCTCATAAAAATGACTTTTCCGATGCGATTAGCGACATTATTCAGGATTTAAAGCTGGGTGGTTTTATATCGTGATTGGCATCTGCAGAACCTTGAATCCATGAAAGAGTTAGAAAGATTCCTCATATTAGGATGCGAATGTCTTCTTTATTAGATCAGTGAATAATAATAGTAATAATAATAATAATAGAAATGTCATTAAAATGTCCTTTCACTCTTGATTTTTTCCAGTGATTGTTCTATAGGAACGTTCTGTGGCCCTTCAGTGACAAAGTTATTCCATCTAATCAGCTGTCTGAATCTGATTTCCTAGTGAATATGTTTAGGTTGAGCATCACACGAATTTAGCGCAGTATTGCATCAGTCTCCTTCCTCTATAGTAAAAGTGGACACTCTATCTACCAGTTTTCCCATCTGTTACGGCTGGATACCCTATTTCACAGGAACCATCAAATCAAATTTTACCTGTTGTTCATAAACATCCGCTTCATAGAGCAAGCAAGGGAGCCTAACAGCAATATCATTGCCTTTAGAAACAAGGATATAAACATAATGCCTATAGATTTTAGAAGAAGTCAACGACGTCGAGGATATAATAATGGAATGATTCGACGCACACATCATGCTCTGCCCTTGACGCCCATCAGGTTAACATCACGCAATCAGCAGTTCCTACAGTTATTGGGCTTCAGAATCCTATAATCATGGACATCTTCAATGCTACCGACACCGAGATTCGACGACAAGATCACTAAGAAGAGGAACATGTGTTTTCACCATATAATACATCAGCTCTGGACTCTAACAACGAGTTTAGAATCCCTTGTCAAGTTGAACATTTATATACTTTACACCGTCTCAGGGTGAAGAGAATGCTGTTGTTAAACCTGTACTCATCGAGTGGAGAAGGCTTGTGATTCGACTTTCTGATGCTGAGATCCTCAAGACTGTTAAGCTGGATAAGACTCTGTTTCACCCATTTAGGACCACGGATCTGCATACTCAACCTGCTGTGTTACAGGAATTTACCTGAATAGTGACACCACATCTAAAATGGAGAAGCCGTGATTTGTCATTTTTTGGTGCTCTGACTTAAGATCGAGTAATGCATCTAAAGACGGTTCTCTTTTTGATCATTGTGACATAACTTAAACTAATCATTGTAATGATTTATTTTTCATTAGGAATGCAAGAATTTTTAATGAATAAAAACACTATGTAAAAGCATACCTTAATTCTTTTATTATTATTTATCTTACATTTCCATCACTTTCCCGTCCGACTCATTGTTTCTGTATATGTCATTACACTTGTAACAGCAGGTTATGCAAATTTCCTTAGTTTTTAAATGAAAGTCTTTTTATTTTCATAATTTGTATTCCAGCGTGGCAAACAGTCTTAATGCTGTTAATGTATACAGGGCTCAAGTCTTTTAGGATACAAATTTCACCATTACTTAAAGTATTTTCACAGTCACTTAAATTATTGCTCACAATGCTTAATTTCAGTGAATATAGGGAGACTCGTTCGAGCTAACTCTCAGCTATGCATTGAATTGTATACAAAATTGACCGTATTTTTTCATCGTATACCCTGTAATGTTATATAAGGATCCTGTCTTAATGTGTTTCGGTGATGTAGATGTCTCAGCACCCGTTTCTCGCCGAAATGTTTCTTGTAGGTGCCGATGGTGCTTATTCCACCCTGTAAAATAGCGTCAGCATCCTTTGCATGGCAGCAGGCTATTCCTGTTCTTCTTCCTTTTATTGCACACCCTGAAACATTGCACAATGCAAGTCTTAGAAAACTATCTTGGTCAAGTAAAGGCAACCTGAAAAGAATTACGTTTTTTGTTATGATACATGTGAAATGAAGCATATGATACATGTAAAATGAAGCACAAAAATTTCTATAAACATTCGGATATTTAGAGTTATTTCAATGCGCTAGATATAATTAAACTCAAATCATGTGATATTGTGATTTCGTGAATTTTTTATAAAATTCTATAATATGCATCTTTTGTATCTTTATATGTAATACCAATGAGTCAGTTGTTTTATTTATGAATTTTTCATTGTGAAATGGGAGAACATTCAATACTTAAGTTTGACACTTCTACGCACCTTCTTTGCATGTAAAAAAGACAATTTACATGTCCTAAATTTCCCCATCTCTGCCATACCGTTATACTGTAGGTATACGTTCCCAGGTATTTCTGCAATCTCTTGATCGGTTAACGAATTATAGCGCTCTGGCAAGTACACTTGACAATGCTCCAGCAAAGATACGATCCTGGTACCATATCTTGTTTGAACTTTCTTTAAGGACTTTATCTCATAGTTAAGTCCTATTTCGAGATCTTGAACCTGAAGAGTCGGTAGGAAACTACGCTCTTCAGCCATCTTGTTAAGTCTATCAGCTAAACAATCTGTAACAGACATTGTCATGAATTATTATTTTCACTACATTATTCAAGTTGAAGAACGAGTTATACACTTCTTTATATTAGAACTAGGGTGTGTATGTTTTGTAAGTAAGCCTATGAATGTGTAGAGAAACAAATAATAAGTACAGAAAATCATGTGAATGTTCATTGAAGATGAGTCAGCAGAGAACCAAAGAATGAGTAGAGGAAATCGTGTGCAAATGTATAGTGAAACAAAGTATGAGGGGGGGGGGGAAATCGTATGAATGTTTAAGTAAGAAGAATGTGTAGCGAAGATCGTGTGAATGTTAATGGAAGCAAAGAATGTGCAGAGAAAGTCATGTGAATGTTAACAGAGCATGAACCTGTAGGGGAACAAAGAATGAGTAGAGGAAATCATGTGAGTGTATAGTGAAAAAAAGAATGAGGGGGAAAATCGTATGAATGTTTATGTAAGAAGAATGTGTGGCGAAAATCATGTGAACTGAAGAAGAGTATGCAGTGAAATCCATGTGAATGTAACGCACAGATTAGAAAATATGATGCTCCTTGTAACGAATCGTCTTTCATGTACTGTAACGTTTAAACAAAATTAAATGTATTGTAAAAGCCAGCAGTGATTTTGTGTAGTTATGTAAAACTCACCTTGCATTGCCACGTTTTGATATGTGCTGAATGTGTAGACGGCCTGCAGCTCACGTTGCTTTTAATCCTCTTTAAAACCTGAATGTAAAGTTAATAAGTAGACAACAGTTCTAACATGTGCAGATATCTGTTTATATAGGGATCTAAACCCCCTCCAGGCGATGCCGGCACGTCATCATGGCTGTGATGCTTACACGTCACGTGATTATTGCATCCAATGACATCATCTCTTGCTGCGCCTGCGCAGAGGCTCTCAGCACTTCTACCCCTACTTGTTTCACTTCTTCTCGCTCTCTCTCGCTCCCTCTCTCGCTCTCTCACACAGAGTACATCCATAATGTCGTTACACAAAGCTGCATACAGTTAAAGCATCAATCTAAGCGATGTATTCTAAAGTACAGAGGAAAGTCAGTGAAGTCATTGAAAGATCGGGATTCGAACTAGGGGCAACTGATTGGAAATTATATACAGCATTAATTGTTCATTGCATGAGCTATCAAACATGCTTTCGTCCACGCCTCTATCTCTGCTAGTTTCTGCGATAATTGAGATTTAAACTTAAGGATCGAACCCTGGACGTCAGGTACCCGAATATTTGCCTGCAAGATATTATCTGATGACATAAACGTAATAGGTTTATTTGGTGCCTTTGATTTAATTATTTTCTGTTATTAAATTTATAAATAAACTTCATTGAATCGGTATTCGAACTCAGAACGACAGAAAAAAATTATTTATAATATTAGTTTGATGTGTTTAAAAGACCTGTATGCAGTTGCAACATTGATCTAAGTGATATATTCTAGTGTACACTGGAAAATTAAGGAAGTCACTGAAAAATCAGGATTCGAACTGGGGACAACTGATTGGAAATTATATAAGGCATTAATTACCTATCATAGGAGCTAACAATCATGCTTTGGGCCGTTCCTCTATCCCTGTTAGTTTCTGAGATAATTGAGATTTTAAAATTAGGGGTCGAATCCGTGACACCTGGTACTCTAATATACATGCACAAGAAACGAGCTAATGGCATAAAAGTAATAAAGCTTATTTACTGTTTTTATTTTAATTAGTTTTGGAGTTATTAGAAGATATCATTATTTCATCATTTTGTCTCTTTTCATTCAGGACATGCGCGTGAGTTGGTGGTGCGTGTGTGGGTTGGTGTTGTTGGGTGTAAGTGAACAGGCATATGTGATTGCACGTGTATGTGTGTGTCCCTGTATATGTATGTGTGAGTGTAAGACCACTAGAGTATGTATGTATACGCATGAGGTGCGTGAATGCGTGTGTGTACTGGTGTATGTATGTGTGTGTACTGTTGTATGTATGTGCGTGTGTGTATGTGCCTGTGTGTATGTGTGTGCGTGTGTGTACTTACATGTACGTGTGTGCGTGTGTGCATGCGTGCACCAGTGTATGTTTGCTGATGTGTGTACAAGTGCTCGTGTATATGCGAACGCCTGAATGTGTACAAGTCGTGGAGAAAGAAAGAGATAGTTAGACAGAAAAACAGAGGAGAAGAAGAAAGAATGGTGTCTAGGCATCGTGATATCTAAGTATACGCGGTGGTTTAATATAAACAATGATAGTTGTTAAATGCAATTTTAATCCGACCGCCCCCTGCTTCAATAACTTCATAGTTATTATAGCGTTTCGCAGGGCAAGATTCGAACTAGGAGCCTCTGGGTTCCTAAGAATACAGCTCGTTAAACATTGTAATGTCGTATAAATTAAATTATATTTGTTAAAGACGCTTTAATCTGACCGCCCAATACTCACATAGTTTAATATTTATTAAGCATTAGATATTCGCAGATTCGATCTAGGACCCCCTGAACACCCTTTTATTAATTATTGTAATGATATATAAAAATTAAATTATATTTGTTAAATGCATTTTAATCTGACCTTACATAGTTTAATATTTATTAAGCATTAGAGTTTCGCTGCGTAAGATTCGAGCTAGAACCCTCTGAACACCCTTTCATTAATTAGGGTAATGATATATAAAAATTAAATTATATTCGATAAATACATTTTTTTAATCTGACCTTGCATAGTTTAATAGTTATTACGCGTTAGAGTTTCACTTGGTAAGATTCTAGCTACAATCCTCTGAACGCCCTTTTATTAATTAGGGTAATGATATAATAATATCAATCATCAATTTCTCATTAGCAATAAACTTTTGATTACAGCAAGAATCGAGCACCGATCCATGGATATCCACACAGAGGTTTAATGCATGTAATGAAATGTATATTAGGCGCTTTTTCAGAGTCCCTGCCTGAAATGGGCCAAGCAGAATGCTTGTTAACTATGCTCGGGTATATTCGCAGGATCTCGTAGAACATCGGAGAGAACAGCCCCTCAGGGTAAAAAAATAATGATGGCCGACTCTGACGTTGTTACGCAGAGTTGGTAAACAAGTTTCTCTCTCTTTCACGCAAACAAGGACAGGACGAGCATGAAGGAACCCTCGAATTCTTTTTATAAGCTACCAGGTGCTCGAACAATAGAAAGGGTCAGGCTTTGTTATGGAGCAGTGGAATGGGAAACGCCGCAGGTGTCTTTATAAACTAGTCTTGCCCAGGACAATAGAAAGGCACACAATAGAATTTCTTACACAATGGAAAGGGACCGGCTTTGTTATGGAGCAGTGGAATGAGTATGCCAGATGGTCTTTCTAAAGAAGGCTTGCCCGGGACAATAGAAAGGCACACACAATAGAATCTCTTCCACAATGGAAAGGGACCGGCTTTGTTATGGGGACAGTGGAATGAGAAATAAAGGCTTGCACCGGACAATAGAACTTGTTTCTCTGTTAACTGACTTAGGTTCTCTTTGTCACAGCCCTAATTCATCATGGGCTTTGTTCATTTTGACAGCTGAAGGGTAAGCATTGTTCTTTTGTTAAAAGCTAGTGAAATGAGTATGCCACGTGTTCGACAAACAATAGGAGTGGAGTGGGTAACTGCAACAAGTGCAGAGGTGGTCGGATGTGGAATGGGTGGGAAAAACATCTCGCCTTTGTTACAGAACATTAAATTTATGACCCCTTTGTTCGTTTTGACAGTTGATTGACAGCCTTAATTGCTTAACTGTCAAGCTTCCATTGTACTCAACAATATTTATGACCCTCAGGTGCAAGTAAAACTACCAAGGCAAGCGGGGGGAGGGGGGAGGGGGAGGGGGTGGTGCTAATCAGCATATTAATTGACATTCCATGCACATTAATTGGCCCAGAACCATCATTTCCCTACTACTAGCGGGATTTCAGCGTAGCCTATCTTCTGCTACTCTTGCACCAACTTCTCTTCACCCTCGTAAAAATTCAAGACCGGGTGAAATCGTGTGCTCAGTGCATAGTGAAGTTAAAGGAAAACACCATCAGGTCGTGGCATACAATCACAATACAAGTGCAAACAGTGTGATATTGCGTTGTGTAGCAATGGGTGCTTTCTCAATTAGCATGAGGCAAAAGGGGTGGAAATTCAAAACTAATGTAAGGGTGTACATACGAAACCATTAATAATCTTAAGTGTATATATAACATTTGTATGGTGCAAGAGAATAGTCTAGCTAACATGTTATGGACATGCTGCAATATCTTCGCTGCAATGATGGCAGGGATGTAAACACTTTAAGGGTGAGTACCATAATAATTTTGTAAAAATTATTGTATTTATTTTATTTAAGTATAGCAGATTTTATTCCGGTTTTTAATATCCTAAAGTAACGAATTCTATTGCCATTAATATTGCGGAGTTAAAGATGCATTGCAAAGGGGTGCATGTGTATAAGTGTTGTTTGTCTACAAAGGGGTTGATGTTTGCAGTTATAAATTATTGAAATAATATTTAATCTTATTTACTTCATACCAATTTTAAATGAGTTATTAATTAATAAATTTCATTTAGCTACTAAAAGATATGATTATGCGTGTATATAGGTCACTTTTGGTTTAACATCAGTAGTAGCAGCTCGGTATTTAAATGGACACAATTCTGCTTGGAGAATAACTAGCTAATACTCTATGCGCAGCAAAGGGTTAAGGAGAAAATCAAACTTGCAAGATGTGATAGACGAACGCTCCCTTATTAAGAAGCAGCAAGATGCAAGTAACCTTCCTCAATGCTTGAACGAGAGTAGAGTCGGGAGCACACACGATGGCGGGTGAGTGCAGGTTATACAATATCAGTGACCTGCAGCACATAGAGAGGCAGAATGAAGGAAAGAGACAATGTATAATCTCTATCTCTTTTGCACTGCGCAGTAGTCTTGTCGACCGGCCTTCGTGTGTGCTCGCGACTCTAGTTTGCTTGGTTGCTCTACTAGGGGACAAAATGAGTAGATGGGTCGAAAAGTGGAATTTGTTCGTAAGTATTTCTTAGTAACGTTTCAGTACAAGTAAGATTAAATTACTGAAAGTCCAAGTAATTGGTGAAACGAATTTCCGAGTAATGTCATAAAAGATCTTCCAGAAGTAACACTTAGGGACTTTGGAGTTTGTGGCACAACCAAGTACTGCTGGACATTAAATATGCAACACACAGAAAGAACATACAACCCTCACAGTGTTAGATACTACCAGAAGTGTTAATGTAAGAGTACAGCTGAACCATACATGTGCATATCATGTTACCCCCAAAAGTATCTTTCTTCCATCAAGAAGAGTAATTGTGGTAAAGAAAAGGTAAGGTAGAAACGGAAGGGCCTCCTCAACCGTGACAGAGCACCGCAAGTAGACCGCAACGGCCCTTTTTGCTTGTACGGCGCGGAAGGGGTGAGGGGAGAGACCCAAGGGCGACCAGATCCGGATGACAAGTATGGACGGAGTCCTTAACGTTTTTAGATCGAAAACATCCTATGCCGACCGGGTCCACCCACAAGCCTACAGATCCCCGGCGGTCCCGCCTGGTGGGACCTACTCCGGGGCGGGTTCTAACTGAGAAGTCCCGCAACAACTCCAGGGAAGAAGCCTCTACAAAACGCACATTTACCGCCCAGCCGCAACGCACCGAACATCGTCACCTGGTCCTAAAACTCTGAAACACAATGGCAATGAAAGAGTTATTGAGTAAAGGAAATGAAGGTTCAGCAAAGTTTTAGTAGAAGAGGAAGCACCCCACATTCGCCTACCGACCCGGGGAAACCACAAAAATCCATGGTCCCGCTGAGAATCGAATCCGGGACCTTTCGAATGCAAACCGCACACGTTATTGCCGCCGCGCCTCTATGAACCTGTGTCTACGAGAGTGTCAGCGGGCAGGTCGCGAGACAAATATCCTTCTGAGTACTAGATACTCCTATTGAACAAAATGCGTCCGCAGCGAAAGAGCGTTAAGTGGATGTAGGGGAAACAAGCATGAATGACAAATCCAAAGTCATGCAGCCGAACGAGAAGAGAGATGTCACGTGCACATGTCTATTATGGATAACAGGTACGCATAGCCAACAAACAGATTTAAAAAAGTCTGTTGTGATGAATAGAAAATACTCTCATTTTCAGCATCGGAGGAAAGTAAAGTCAGTCCGAATAAATGTGTTTGTTTCGTACTATGCTATACTTGAGGCAAGATGGACGTTATGATTAACGTCGATAAAACTAAATGCTCATAATTTTGGTTCTAATTGTCACAACTACATATTTGAATTTTTTGCAGTCTGGATATGTAATAAATAAACACACCAGCTAACACGTAAAAATCTTTTTTCGACTCCTGTACTTAAATGTTTCATTTGCTGTTAAAAATCTGCATCGAAATGATACAGATTTTTGATCTCGACACAGAGTTTCATTTCGATGTTCATTTCATTAATGAACGTTTAATTTCATTTGTCGAAAAAGTTTTTACTTTTTTCCCTCTGTACCCTATCGATTTCTATCTGAACAGGTAAATAGCAAATGTTTATTCTTGGACATATCAGTTCCATGTTTTACATTTACGGTAGTCTTCAATACAGAATTATTTGTCCAAGGTTCATTGTTTTTGACATTTCTTCAAAGTAAACTGTGAGCACATTTCCTGACAATGAAGTTACTTTTTTATTGCTCGCCAAACCATTAAATTGTCATACAACTTTTCATACATTTTTTTGATTTTCAGGAAGTAAATTCTTGCTTACATTCCTCTCCTCCTCTAGGATATCAGGAGATGTGGAACTAAATTCCACATTTTCAAATTCACTAATAAACATTTCTGTCTCCATCTTGTAAAATGAATACCTGCAACCTTGAATCGATATTCACTTGTTATCGAAGCACATTTAAAATACGTATCGAGAAATTTATCTATCACATTTTTATTTCTTTCGTATGCATCTAAATATTAAATATTTATTTTATATCTAAATGTCGTAGAAAAACTATTGTATGCAACTCTCATGTAACGTATATTAAGGCGCTCGTAAATTTTTCGACGCTCGCTCGTGTCGAAAGTTACTCGTCACTCGCGTCTTAATAACTTCCATTATAGGATCTTTGCATAAATAACTATTATTAAAATTCCTTAAGAGCCTCTCTTTCTAGCTGTGACCTACAAATCACTCATAACTGCTCGCAACTGTCTCGTAACTCACATTTATTTTCTGCAGTCTTTTTATAGTCCCCTGTTGCTGTTGAGACATATTAATACAATGTTACAGAGTTTATTAGAATGCAGATGGAAAACTTTCAAGGCTTCTTCCAACGCTTGTCCGACTGTTCCTCGAATCTTAACCACTCAAAGCCTTCATCGATGGCTTGACTGATTGTATCACGCGGGTTTGACCTTGCTGCATATAACTTTGATTTTTATTAAAAACTACTTACATACACTAAAATATAGCTAGTAATTCTACTAATATGCGTAAATTTTTATATTTTGTAGTTACGTCAGATTAATTTATGTATATTTAGTTGTATTGTACAGTAGACAATCAAAGTAGAACCATCACACTCTACTGACTGGCTAGATGGTTTACGTATTAGCTTTAAAATGCAGTGGCGTAGCCAGAAAAATACTAAGATATAGGAATCGACTTCTTAAACTATTTGTACCAATTCAAATGATAAACACGAAGTAAACTTGAGTTTAAATATTCAAGCAAATCCATTTTATATTCACAGATTAAGGCGCAGCTATTGGAATTAAACTTAGGATAGTATATTTTGCATATAGGCAAATGTGTTGTGAAATGAGAATTCCACTGTGAAGTATTGTATATTACCGCTGCAGGCCATTTTATTTCGCAGCAAAACAGGGTTTCTAGTTATGTTCTAAACTGGGAGATATTGCACTAATTTGGAAACCACTGAAATTTAGCACTGGAACAAAAACATGCCCCCGATATCTTAACATGGTTGTACCCACTCCATGTAAAGTACAGTTTCTGTTGCTGGCACTTTGGCGGTATTTTCTAAGACATGCGGTGTAAATATAGTGCTACCAGTTATACGATTAGGAAGTATTTCGTTCCCGCCAACTAGGAAGATGCTATCATTTTGACGAAGCTATTTTTGCTACTAATTTTTTAATTTATTTTACCAAGATGGTTTCAACCCCCAAAACCCCTCCCTAGCTACACCTCGTTTAAATGTGCAGATGTTTAAGAATGAACAAATATTTTCAGTGATTTTTACTTTCTCTGTTACGTATAGTAAGTAGGGGAAGTATTGTATTCCATCCAAAATTTCTATACCGAGATTTCACCGGAAATATATGTTTTGAGGCCCTCTGGATCCAAAAAAACACTTTTAGAAAAAAGGTTCCGTGTGTGTGTCTGTGTGACTATAAACAACATAACTCAAAAACGAAAAGATAAATACCAGACTTGGTATTTAGGTTCAGTATCTTTCAAAGATACTACATAAAGGTTTTCAAGAAAATCCCCCAAACCAGACTACCCCTTACATGGAACATTTTCGAAAATTTTTATTTCCTCAAAATGGCTCTAACTATTTTGATTAAAATACCACATATTTAAGATATTTTTATGACAAATAAAATGTATATCTTGATTTTCTGAGAGTATCCTTAAAAGTCCTCTTCTTTCTGAAGGGCTTTTGCGTAACTGGTAAACTGTAAGAGATAGTTAATTTTTTTTTACACAACAAATTTAGAGCGCGTTAAAATGCCTATTTGTGTCATATACATTTTCTTCGTGGAGTGAACCATTTCCGCGATATTCTTTGTTATTTGTTTGAATTTTCCAATACTTATCCTTTTTCTCAAATGGGAATTCGTTATTCGTTTTTCTTCTTTTTTTATGTCCTAGACATGCAAAGAGAATGAAATGCTCCACATAGCTCTTAAAATATTTGACTATCGCTTAAAGCCTGCTATATTCCCTTGCATCTACAAGAAAATTAGCATTAAGACGGTTTCTGCAAATCTTTATCTTGACATGAAGTAGATGGAGAATAAGCGTTTGTAAAAATAGTTTGTACAAGAGCAGAGAAAGTCATCATTTTTATTTTTAGTAGAAACACATACAAAAGTTCCATGAAATGTAGATATTTAAAACCTGTTGCATCAATAATCTCCCTAGTCTATGGAAACAAAGTGGCGAAATTTCATTAATTTCGTACAACAAAAACACAAATATACTTTTATGCATTTTGGTTAAAGCACAGAGGATAAAATAGTAATTATTGCTAAAAGCTCAATTATGAAAGTAATTTGGTGAAAAATTAAATCGAATACATCCGTATGTTCACTGAAAAATATTCAGAAAGCTCTAGTAGCTGCAACAAAATTAGTTTTGATTGATCATAACATGTGACTTTACATACTCATCAAGACACTAATAAGAAGGTAGTACATTATATTTTACTTTTTCTTCTCGTTTCCATGAAGGTCGCTCAAACGTTATAGTTTTGCAAACATTTGGCTCCTCATGTCGAGGGCTTCTTCTAAGCGTTGCAAAGATGGTTACCCTTGGCGAATTTTCATTCACAGTTTAAAGCTGTTCGATGTTTATAGCCTAGTTGTTAAATGTCACACTGCTCGTGCCAAGCACGAGGTGGACAAGAACTTGGCATGCTAACCACTTGATATCATATGCATTAAACGGAACACTTGGAATGTACGCTACGCAAAGCCGAGGATTCTTATTTCGAATTCCGCAGGAACATTGAACTTTTCAAATACGATTCAGCCTTAGCCTCTACATGGTCATCCAATCATACAGGAGTATTTTATGGTTTTTCATAAAATATCCAGAAGCAGGTAAACATTTGCTAACTTTTAACTCTAAATTTCCAGACCTCTCACGGGAATTTATTCTTGATTAGATTTTCACGGCCATCATGGTTTGTTTAAGTTAAGTGGACTTATGACGCCTGTCTGAACTATTCAACTTTACTTTGATCACCTGCGAGGCTTATGATACTACATAGAGTATTAATGTATATAATTTTTTCAATGTGTAATAAAAGAGTATAATTAAGGTTTATAACTTCGCTTTCTCTGAAGTTATTTCCCTAAGGGAATGCAGCATTGAAATTCGGTGAAAAGATAGAGATAATGAAGATTTGGAAAGCGTGACAAAAATATTATATGTTACATTTAAATGACTTTCTCTACCTTCTATCCTTTATTAGTGGTCATATAAATTATTCTTACAAAAGTTTATTTTCCTATCTGCTTCATTTTAAACGAGACAAAATTTTCCGTAAATAGTCGCATTATGTGCCTCGTTACAGATATAAGGGAAATACAATTTAATGTTTTAGAACTAGACGCTATATGCTGGGCTTAAAAGCCCATACTCTTTCCACAACTCGCAAGAAACAACTGAAAATCGACAGGACATTAAATGAATGAACAAAGGTATTGAACAATTCGAAGCATTAATAGCGGATATCTCGAAAAATGTTATTTGAAATAAATAATTGTGTATGTTTTAAGGAGATCTACATTTTCTGTGTAGTGCTTTTTCGTCTGTCGCTTAACGTTTACCACGATTATTCTAGAGACCTAGTCTTTTTGATAATTTATTTTTTCCGCACTATCAACCATTGAAAATGCTTCCAAACCAATTGCTTTGAAATTTCAAAGTGAATCCCCAAAAGTCAGAAAATTTTCTCTACCGTGAAGGGTTTGTGAATTACTAATTTCTAAAAAAAATAAGAAAATTAGCTTTTACAGAAAATATGTGCCAGTTTTGTGTGTTGTACTCAAATTAAGTAGGAGCCCGAAAGAAAAGTAAAAGCTCATATTGTGGAACATTTGGTATAGGGTATATGGAAAACTAAACACTGCGTGGAAAGGAAACATAAGTATTTTAAATGACTATTTAAATCAATTTTATGATCAATCTGTCAGCTAAATAGATTGAACATTTTTAAAAAATGCAATTTTCAGCGGTGCATCCCTTAAATAACCCGACGCATGTAAATGTCACATGAGAGGTTTTGGCATCACAGATGTTTTTGTGTTTTACCCCCAAGCTTCAAACGTTTTTATACGTGCCTACACAAAACCTTTGGAAGTTATGTTTCATTATGAAGCAAAAACTGTAGCATTGATTTCGTAGTCCAGTAAACTTAACTGCAAGTGAAAACATGCGGGCGGATGACGTAATACAATATGTAGACTCCAGGGAGCGCAAAGTAAACACATCAATGCCGGTGTCGTTTCCCGCTGTTTGCTAAAAAGTTATATAAAAGGGAGAAAAAAATTTTCAATATAAAACCATACGTTCTGTGAGTTTGTGCGACTATTTCTCTATATTACGTAACACGATATAGATGCATAAATACTGCTTGTATAGCGTAACTAACGCATCCGATAATAATTATGCCTTCTCCAGTTTAAGCACATCTTCAAATAGTGAACATGGTCCGTCATTTGTTTCCAACCGCAGAAGGTTCGAAACAAAACGATGGCATTAAGATTTAGCATCGCACATTCAACTGGTTTAATTTATAAATAATTGCTTTTCTTCCAGAAGTCACAAAATTCTATTCTTTTACTGTAGTATTTTGCATTTGCGTTTTACTTTCTCTAATACGTATAGTAAGTACAGGAAGTATCGCATTCCACCTAAAACCTCCCGAGATTTCACCGGAAATATATGTTTTGAGGCCTCCTGAATCCAAAAAGAGCATTTTTAGAAAAAAAAAGTCTGTGTGTGTTTGTATCCGTGAACAGCATAACTCAAAAAAAATCCGATGTGTTACTCTCACATGACTTTCTCTACTCTTGTACAAATTATTTTTACAAGCTCTTATTCTCCAATCTATTTCATAGTAATCGAGATTAACATTTGCAGAAACGATCTTTTGACATGCAAAGAGAATTACATTTTACACATAGGGACCATTATAATAATATTTGACTCGCTTAAGGCGTACTATGTACCCCTTGTTTTCTATTTGCAACGGCAATATACAAATACAGTAGCCTTTAAGCATATGCATATGTCTTAATACTCGTAGCGACCAGTTCTAAAAATGTTTGACTATCGCTTAAGGCGTACTATGTTCCCCTTGTTTTGTATTTGCAAGGGCAATATAGAACGGCAATAGCCTTTAAGCATATACATATCTCTTAATAGCTGGTGCTAGGTACAGCACTATTCTCTTTGCCACAGATTAATACTCTTTGCATATCCAAGACAAAAAAATGAATAACGAATTCCAATTTGAGAAAATAAGTATTGAAAAATTTAAGGGAATAACAAGCAATATCTCGAAAATGGTTCACTCAACAAAAAAAATGTATATGTCATAAATTGTGTATTTTAACACGATCTACATTTGTTGTGTAGTAAAATTTTGTCTATCTCTCATGGTTTACCAGTTATGCAAAAGTCGTTCAGAATGAATACTTTTGGAGATAAAAAAGCAACAAAAATTAATTTTAAATAAAACATAAATGAACTTAAATTAGATCCAAGAAAAACAATACACCCCGGAAAATTCAAGATATACATTCTAGTCATGAAAATATCTTAAACATATGATATTTTAATCAAAATCGTTAGAGCCATTTTTGAGAAAATAACAATTTTCGAAAAATGTTCCATGTAAAGGGTAATCTGGGGTGGGGGATTTTCTTGAAAACCTTCGTGTCGTATCTCTGGAAGCTACTGAACCTAAATACCAAGTTTGGTGTTTATGCGACTGTTCGTTTTTGAGTTATGCTGTTCACAGACACACAGACACACACACGGACATGTTTCCAAAAACGTTTTTTGGATTCAGGGGATCTCAAAGCATAAATTTCCGGTGAAATCTCGGTATCGAATTTTTGGGTGGAATACAATACTTCCCCTACTTACTATACGTAGTAGAGAAAGTAATGAAAGGTCGGATAAATACCAAACTTGGTTTAGGTTCAGTATCTTTAAAAAAAGCGACACGAAGGTTTTCAACAAAATCCCCCACCCCAAATTAACGTTTACATGGAACATTTTTCGAAAATTTTGATTTTCTCAAAAATGGCTAACGAGTTTGATTAAAATATCATATATTAAGATATTTTCGAAACCAAGAAAAATGTATATCTCCAATTTTCTGGGAATGTCTCCAAAAGTCCTCTTCCTTCTGAATGACTTGCATAACTAGCAAACCGTAAGAGATAGACAAAATTTTTCTACACAAAAACATGTGGATCTCGTTAAAACACAACACTTATGCCATATACATTTTTTTGTCCAGTGAACCATTTCCAAGGTATTCCTTGTTATTTGTTTGAATTTTCCAATATTTATACTTTTTCTCAGATGGGAATACATTATTCATTTTTTATGTTCTGTACATGCAAAGAGAATGGAATGCTTCACATAGCAACCAGCTCTTAAAACATTTGACTATCGCTTAAAGCCTACCGATTCCCCTTGCACCTACAAGAATAAATTAGCAATAAGATTAACGTCTCGATATCTCGATTATCATGAAGTAGATGGAGAATAAGCGTTTGTAAGAATAGCTTGTACATGAGTAGAGAAATCCATGTGAGTGTAACACATTAGATTTTTTTAAAGATTATTTTTCCATAATTCAGCAGTTGTTACCGCTTCAACGTGGTGATTTGTTTTTGAAAGGAAGATTAGTAGAAGCAACTACTACTTTTTCTACTACAATTAATTATATCAATTTTTATTTCCACAATATTATACTGAATACCACTCGAAGCTTCAAACCCTTTCAATATACCTTATAACCTATGTGTCTTCGAAAAAACAATGCTTTTCGATGGTGAAGAATCTCTGAAATTATCCTGAACACACAATTTTTGTCCCCTGTAGCGTTACTATTGACGTTTTTCGAATTTTCCCAAAAAGATTGTGGATAGATAAATTGAGACATCTGAAATTATAAATTCGCACAATTTGCATGCACATGTACGTACCGAGCCTGTTTAACTGTACTGTAAATGCAAACATACCGGTGTCAACGTAGCATACGTATATTTGCATAGTGCTTATATAGAGGGCCCGCGAATGATTCAAATTTAAACAAACTTCGGCCCTTCAATCTTTAAATTTTGCAAGTAAATATGTATTACCTGTACGTATATCAAATCATTGACATTTAAAATGTCTATCCTTTGTGCTTATTTCTAGCATGAACATAACCATACAGCACATTAAAATTCTGTCATATTTGTAATTAATAACAATATAGTCTTTGTTATAATTGTGAGTAAATTTTATTAATGCAATTAGGAACTTTGTGCGTTTATTTTTTTAAAGAAAAGCACTTTAGTCTTCCACACTTATACTTTAATTACCCATATTTGTTTTTTTAAAATGTACACCGTACACGCTACTGATAGGAATAAATAAAAAGTTTCTTTATTATTTATGGTCGCTCTTTAACCACTACCGTTCTTAGCGTCCCCTTCTATATTTGGGTGAAAGGCTGGAAATTTTGCTCAGAGGCTCTTTATCAGGCTTGAGGTTCTTTTACGTGCAGTAAATCTACGACACGGGACCATCGGCTTTACTTCTCTTCTGAAGGAAGCCAAGCTAAGGATTTTTACGCCCGAAATATCCATCGCCCTCCGCCGGGTATTATCCCGCAACCTAGGGGACCAGAGACTAGCATGGTATCACTAGACCACGGAGGACAATATAAACATTGAACAACATAATAGACATTTTTATTTTATATTACAAAATGTACTAACATAAGTTTGTTGAACTAGGTACTCTTATCGTTGTTGATAAAAACTTAACAAGAATTTTTAAAATGTTTATTTTCTTTTACTTCCTCTGCCACGTGCCTGGTAGGTAGAGAAAGTATTGCATTCCACCCAAAATTGTATACTAAGATTTCACAGGAAATACATGTTTTGGGGCCCCCTGAATAAAAAAAAGCATCTTTAGAAGTAGGTCCGTGTGTGTGTGTGTGTGTGTGTGTGTGTATGTGTTGTGAACAGAATGGCTCAAAAGCAAGCGAAAAGTAGGATAAATACCAAACTTGGTTTTAGATTCAGTACGTTCCAAAGATGCAACACGAAGATTTTCAAAAAATTCTCCCAACCCAAACTACCATTTACATGGAAAATTGTTTATTTTCTAAAAATGGCTCTAACGATTTAATTAAACACTTTTACATTACTAATAAAACGCATGTCTTGGATTTTTTGGGAATAGCCTATGAAGTCCTCTTCATTCGGAAGGAATTTTGTATAATCTTTTATAAGTGGTAAACTTTAAGCGACAGACGAAAACTTATTAAACAAGAAATGTAGATCTCTTTAAAACACACAATTTAAGTAACTTTTTGTGGCATTAGCTATTTCCGAGATATCCATTATGAATGGTTTCAATTTTCAATACTTTGTCATTCTTTTCAAGGCCTTTGTATATTAAGTTGTTTATCGCGATTGCACGCAAAGAGAATGCCTTTACATAGCGTCCAGTTCTTAAACATTTGACTGTTGCTGTTCCCTTTGTACCTATAACGAAATGTGTAAATATAGCTATTTCTCCAAAGGTTTATTTCGATTAAAATCAAGTAGATAGAAAAATAGCTTTATAAGAACCGTTTGTATACTCACCAGTAAGCGACAAAGGGTGGAGAAAGTCGTGTGAATGTAATACTTCAGATTTCTTACTTCATTGTCTCAAGTTAAATCTGCCCTCTTGACTTGGAAACCCAAGCAGTTATATTAAACTAAGGGATTACCACACTCTCGGAACACAAACATAAAAACACACGGAGATTGGGCTACCGGACTCTTTTAATGAAATGCAGGCCACAAAAGATGTAAGATAGTGCACAAGAATGTAGGACATTGTAGACAACTGTTAAATGTAGGAAAATTAAGCTGCAAACCAAAATTACTACTAAAACATGTATGCAGAGGTTTTATATTTTCTTAAGTATTCATATCATAGTACGAGTAAAAGCAACTGTCGACTTGTGTACGGAACATATTATTATTTTATATAAAACATCAGACTTTGATAAATAATATAGCATTCTACACAACTTAAATGTTTACGTTTATATTTTTAGAACGATGTTTGACCGAGTCAATCAAACTGCCTGTTTCTTTCGGTATGCATTGTGCTGATAGGAGTGAAAGAAACCTTCTCAATATTAGCGTTGTGTGCAGGAATAGCAAAGTTATTCCACCATTTTCAGCAAATGTTTTTCTAATCCTTCTCGAGTTGCTAAACAACTAAGGAATGTTTATGTTCGTCCAATGTAGGACATTCCAGCTTTTTCAGACATTTCCTCTGGACGCCGCACAGAAGGTAAAAATGCAGGATATCAGGGATTTTTTGCACATCTGGTAACCATACATGCAGAACTCTGACCGCGCCCGTGTTCTCCAATGTGTTACGTACTGAACGAAACCCCATTCCCTTGTGATGCGCAGGAACGTTTATCTAGCTTGTTTGACTTGTGTATGCGCCATATGGTTCAAACATGATGTGTGTATAAGTCGTTTACTTATAGGTATGTGAAGAACATAATAGTTATGGAGGAGGATTTTTACATTTAAGCGCACATTCACTTCTGGAAACCACCTGGAGGAAGGAGTGCAGCAAAGGATATAACGGGTGAGCAGATTCTGGGCGGAAGCCTCGGACATATGTGGGGTCCCCCAACGTCTCCAGAGATTACATCCTGACGCCAGGGGACCCCCACAGGTCTACCTCTCCCCACGGAGAGGTCTCTCTGTGATCCCTTCCCGCACCGAACATCAGAACAGGCAGTTCTGATACGAAGCAAATTCCACCGCCATAGGTCATGTTAACATAAGTCCATCAAATTGTTTGGATTTGTAACTTTCATGTAGATAACTGTATTCCATCCACAATACTTCCAAATGCAAGTTACTTTGTGCAAATTTGCACCAAGGGAATGGTTACTACCTCAAGCTGCACGTAGGTAGGATCTGTTGAAGCATGCAAGGGGCTGGCCATTGGGGAGGTGGGAATTAAAATAGAACCTCAGCATAACACATTTTTTCTATCTTTTCCTTTTCTTTCCTTAATGTTTTGTTTTTTAGAACTGAAAAGTCAGTTTATGTAACCGTTTGTTTTTTCTTAAGCTCGTTGGGCATCTTATACATTTTTAGCTTGGTTGACTTATCTCAGCAGATTTACAGTTTGGAGGTAGTGCTACCATAGTGCATGTTTGTCTGAAAATTACACCACCAAGTTCCAAATTGTACTTGTTTATTAAAGCCTTGGAGAGGGTTGCGACCCCTACAGCCTACGTGGCGTAGGCGATGCGGACCCATAGCACTCATGGTACCTTTTGATGTCACTAGAAGTACGTCGGCCCGAACATCTGTGCCCCTCCCGAAAGGGAGCTGTTCGGATTGGGCTGGACTCGGCAGGACAATGATTTCCGATACCTGTGGGACATTGAGTACGTCTGCGCGGGGTTGTAAGATGCTTCAGTGTCCCCTGGTATTGGACTGGAGAGTTGGCAGACGGTGTTTTAGAATGATGTCGGCCATACAGTGGCTTTTCGGTAGCATTCTCCTTTGGGATTGACGCGCATATCCACTTCCGCCCCTGCAAAAGCAGGGGGGTTAATGTTTTGGCCTAATGGAAAAGCTCACGTACAGTTGGCTTCCTTGGCCTCTAGAATGGGAGCCACGGCTCCGGATATACGTTCACATTCCTTTATCGAGATATTCATACGAATGTTTGGAAAATTATATTTATTAAATTCAGTTTCATATTAAAGCCTAATACGGAAACATTTGGATTATACATTGTGTTTATTTGAAACGTATTAGGAAAAGGATTCATTGTTTTATGAAGATGTAGCTAGCGCCATAAAAGTGGGGAACCTCATTATATCATATTCAACCTCATTAGATCATATTACAAAGAAGTAGGCTAAGTTTTGAATTACAGTGATGAATGCCGATAACAGTTTGACTCTATTACTAACGATCCTATAAAAACGCATTGTTAATATTGCGGTCTATCCTACTCGTCAGGATTTTCTAAATTTTTGCAACATCTACAGATGAAGGATATTTTAACATAGCTTTACAACATATCAAAGTTAAATGAGAAACGCACACAGTGTTTGCCGTTTCATTCTAATCGTTTTTTGCGCTTATGATGCATAGAAGGTGATTTGCTTTATTAAGCAGCAGATTTTTGATACTACTGGTTAATCGTATTGTCAATCTATTCTTATTTATTAAGTTAAGGGACACAGGGAGTGAATTTTCAAATTTCCATATTACTTTATGGATATTTCTGAACATTTTATGTGTGTCTATTGCTGTTAGATTAATGTGAACACCAAATGTCATTCAAGTTGGATAAATACTTTGGGAGTTATTAATTATTTCATAAATTTTATTATGTAAATGTATCGCATAATCAAAATTAACCACGCACATCAAAAGTTCAGAAAATTGGTTGACATTTTTGGAATTGAAGCTTTGAATCAGTTACAAAAAATTATAATTTGAAAGTTCAATAAATTTTCATGAGTAAATTATGATAATTTTTGTAATACTTTAGAAATTTTATTCTCTAATCTCAATTTTTTCATAAAAATATTTTTAACAAAATATTATTAGTGTTAGGTATATTTTTGTCACACAGAATCTTACAATGGATACTTTTGCAGATTCTGAGAAATTTTAGCTGTGTTTAAACTAAACCTCATGCGCGAGGTTCATTTTAAATGTGTGAAAATGAAATTTTGAGAAAAACACTGATTTATAAAATATTATGCTGGAAAACAGTGAATTTTATGCTTTGAAAATCAGAACTTTCCTGATTTATAATCATATGTGTTTGTAGTTCCCTCCTTTTTCTGTGCTTTTGTGTCCTTTTTGCCACCTGCAGATCCATTCCTGTCTGTAGCAGCAAACATCCTCTCGTAGAGTCGAATTGTATCAAGGTATGACTGAATTTTGTAACTTGTTTGAAAGCTATTTGCTGAAAAATTGGTACATTGAATTAATGGGTAAATAGAGAAATGACTGTGCAAAAGATCAAAGCTCAAGATCAAATAGTTTTTCAGATAATACATTTGAATATTTTTCATTAGCAAACAAAAACGTTTCAAACTACCATGCGCATTCACATTTGTCAGAGAAGTATGATAGTGACATTTTGCTATACTTTAGTAGAATGTAAAGAAATCTAAGCATTTGATTGAAGTTGATGTTATTAGTATAGAAATAAAATTTGTTTTTATGAAGTTGCTGTCAAAATTGTCCTTGATTTTTAGTATAAATTAATTTTTTGTGAGCCAATGAGTACAGCAATCATAAAAATGCATCCTTAAATCTTTATATACTACATTTGAGAAGATTTGTGAAAATTTACATACAAATCAGAGCAAAACTGAAACGCAAAGAATCAATTTCATGTGCAAAAATGAAAAACTGAGAAAAAATAATTATTTTTAAAGCATGACCATTCTTTTCAAATTTACAGCTTATCAGTACTTATAACTGCCCTTAATCATATGTTTTCTCATCCCTTTTCTATTTGGCTTCTTCTTTTTTCCTCTTTTGATAATTTACTCTTCCTGTGAGCTGTTTTCTTCTTCTCAGATGAAGATCGAGCACACTCATATTTTCTTCTATTGTCACATCTCTTCATAATACACTGATACACAGCAAATTGTAGAATACTTTATAGTAGATTTAATTTCTTCTGTAGCTGAGTAACCCATATAAAATTCTGACGAGCATTTGTTACAGCAATTGTGATGCTCTTATTTTATGCAAAAATGGCTTTTGGATATTCCTCCATAACATGGCACACAGCGATTCATGTTGATTTAGTATAATATCTCTTACACATTTATGCAGCAGCTCATCACAGGCTAGTCTTTGGTAGATAGACATTATCTCGGAAACAGTTGATTCAGAAAACTGTATGGACATTTTATCACTGGTATCAGGTTGAGTACCATTAGCACCAGCAGTTAGTGCCAGTGGGACATTTACCATGCTGGGCTTTGTTGTCTGTTGACATGCAGTGCCTGACAATGGCATAAATAAATTCTTTACTTCGACATAGCTAACTTATCAAAACCAAGGATCGTAGGATCGAAACCCGGTAAAATGCATGTTCTACATTCAATTAAAACTGTGGAAAAGGATGGGGAGGGCCCAACTAAAGCAAGCGTTGTGACGGCATGGTTGGATGCTGACGGGTTTCGATTGAATACACGTATATGCATTTTACCCTTTTTATTTAAAAAAATCACTCACAATATTACGCAGTTAATGAGATCATCTATCATGTGTTCAGCTGGCCAAGTGGTTTAAGGCATGATATGATTATGTTACATAGTCAGAGGTTCGCGCCCCAAAGTAGCATTTCTTTCTCTTCCTACTCCAAGAGAAATAAGGAGAGGAGTTTTAAGGGAGCTCACGGGTGATTTAAACATGTCGCTGGGCTTTCAAAAATGGCAGATAGTGAAAAATATTTGTACGAAATGATTCACAAGTGTCTATAGATTATTTATACGATATAACTCCAAAATCGAAAATGTTGTTATTTTCACATACAAATTCACTCCCAGTGTCCTTTAACCGGTTAGGTCAAATAAGTGGATGAATGAATGAGATTGGTGAAATGGAGCTTAACGTTACCCGTACATTAATATTTTCAAAATAAGTGTAAACTCTGAAAAAAAAACTTATTGGGGTAACTCGCCCTAACCGAGATTCGAATTCGGGACTGCTTGAATGTGAGGCAGATGGACTACCCCACATTACAGAGGTGGATGTCAACCTATTGTTTCATCCACGTAAACCGCCTCTCCAAACTCGAAAATATTTACCTTTATTATTACTTATCTATTCACTACTCTAATCGATGAATTGTACTGAAACCTGAACAAAAAAAAGTTAGTTTGTGTAACGAACCTGAAAGTAAGCAATGCTACGCATTCGTTTTCTTTACACAGCAAGTTGGAAAATTGCACATAACAAAATAACCAAACTACATCACTGTTAAATAACAGGATTTGTTAGTTCGTTTTGGTTAGAATTAAGGCGATTATATCAAATGATGTCTATTCCCTTCTTTCCTCCTTCCTTGCCTGTCTTAAATCGAGAGTTTTCATTTTCTTGTTAGCTTTAATTTGCTGAATCAAAAGGTTGAATTTGTTATGTCCTTATATGAAATACAGCATTAAAAACGGTTTATTACACAGGCAAAACTTGGAATCATAATGTGCGGCTAAAATTTCACTTAACTTACAGTGCCAAATAACGCGGGCTGGGAGAGGGAGGCTATTTAGATGACTGTAAAAGAGAACAAAGAAGTGATTTAGCGTGACCAAGATTGGGCACCTGGAAAGGCAACAAATTGTTGACACTGCAGTGAGGATATGTCCACTCTATGGTGAAGGGAAAACTAGGAAAACAATAAATACCACCATAGTTTCTAAAGTCCAACAGGTGAATGGAGGCCTGCTTGGATGTAATGTTGGACTCTGGGTATTACAAAATGGAATCTTTTTTATCTAAGATTCGACAAAGGAGTTTAACTGCCCTGCAGAACGGAAGAGGGAGGGTACATAAAAACGAGTTCTTAAGGGCCAGAGCACTGTATATATTTGATGCTACGTTTGTAATTTTAATTCGTGCTTATTATTTTTTGTATTTCTTCTTCACTTTCCTTTTTTCCCCATTATGTTAGTATTAGTTATCAAAAGCGTATATCTACTATTGTATATCTCCCCTGTAAGATTCCAGGGACAAGAAAAACATGCACGGCCGTGATGCCCATTGAATTGTTGTCTTTTCCAAGTGTAGACTAAATCTGTTCACAATAGAAGTCATTCTACTACTACAAACTGTAGAAATCATTTTGTGTCCTTAAAACGTTACATGCTACTTTATAACGAGAAATGAAATCAGAACCCACGCAAAAGTGCTGCAATCTGGCGCGCGCGCGCACGTGTGTAATGTAACAGCAATTCAACTGATCTTGAATGATCGTAAACCGCTCGTTGAAAGAATTTCCGCAGAAGACTTCCAAATAAGCTTGACTCGAGCAAACGGCACAATAACGGTTTGACCGTGATGTCCTCTCATGAAAATTTGCATTCCGTTGTGTTAGATTGTGCGGCTTTAAAAGCTACCTTAGCGGCGGATTGAGCTGTGGTGTCAACTCAAGACTAATACTGGACATGAAGTCCCCGTTTTATACTGGGCAATACAAGTTTACTAACACGTCACTCATTGCTTTCAAGAATTCAATAAGAAGTCAAAATTCCCAGAGTATCCCCTATCTCGGCACAAATACATATAGATGCAGCTAATTAATTTATACATGGATATCCGCTCAATTTCTATACAATCTTAAAATTGCGCACAAGATAAAATTCTCGTTAGTGCACGTTAGCCTGAAGTATTGGATAATTTGCCTCAGGGGACTGCTTCGGTTTTATTTATTCTTCACACTCCACGACGCAAGAAACTTAAGATTTATATGAAACAGTAAATAAAAAACTGAAGAAGATTGTAGCTTCGTTTAATGCTGTGTGATGTCGTTCACCTATCACCTTAGCACTCCATACTAAGGATTTTATTTTTGCATTCTTCTTTATCGACCAGTTGCAAACCCAGTATCCTTCCACGAATCCTCTTCAAGATGTTTCAAGTGAGTTATGATCGCTTCACTCTTATAATCCAACTTTATGTAAACCGATGATGTCATTAACTAGCCCGTGATACATGGGAAACTAAAGCACACCATAACATATACCAGACGCGTTTTTTTTTAAAGTACTGTTTTAATATTTTGTTGCTGCAGTCGCGATTTTGAGCATGCGCGATCACATCTCCCATTCATTAGGAAGCCAGACGGAGCTATAAGCGATCGTCACTTTGTGTTTTCCTGATGTTAGAGCGTTTCGAAGTATTCAAAACAATCGAACGATCTGCCAACTGTGAAGTCAGATCAGTGGTTTGTTTTGATGAAATGTGACGAAATGAGCTGGTCCGTTTAACGAAGGTCTTGAAAATCTGCATGATGAGCCGCTGAGCGGCCGACTGTGTGTGATCAACTGACCACGGATGATTTGGTACACACTGTGGAAGAAAACTTTCGTGAGGACATATGTTTCACCATATCGGTGCAGTCTTCGCATTTTCCACAAATTTCAAGGTAAGTCCCTTACAACATTGTGACAACGTTTAGGAGTTCGGAAATTATGCTCAGGATGGGTGGCCAGAAATCTTACTGATTAGCAGAAGAAGCGATCTGCCGATGCACTGGCTTTTCTCATGTGATATGCTGAGGGAGGTGATGACTTGCTAACGTACATCGTTACGCGTGATGAGAGATGGATGTCTCGCATCACTCCTGAATCAAAGTAACAATCCATGGAGCTCAGGCACGCAACATTCCCCGTGAAGAAGAAATTCAGATAGACAATGTTCACTGGCAAGGTTATGTACACGGTTTTCTGGGACAGACAAGGTGTTTAGCTGATTGAATTCTTGCCCAGGAATGCGACAATCAACAAAGAATCTATTGTGAAACACTACGAAAGCTCCGCAATACAGAACAAAAGGCGTGGAATGCTTTCACCTGAAATCCCTTTGATTCATGACCATGCCCATCCACACACAGCCAAACAAACTTAAGGATCTGATCGCATCATTTGGTTGGGATTTGGCACCAAGCGACTTTCATCTGTTTCTTCATCTGAAGAAATTCCTTGGTGGAAAACAAGGTTGTGAAACAAGAAGTGCAGACTTGGCTTTCATCACTGGAGGCATCATTCTTTGAGAAAGGCATACAAAACTTGTATGGAGTGGTAGTATAAGGTAATGAATGGTAATAAAATATTTGGAAAATAATGCTGTATTATTTTTTTTAAATATTGTTACTTACTTTAAAGACACACCTCTCGTAGAACCTTAAATACGCACGATTGTAGGATAAGAAGTATGTTAATCATACACAGTTCGAAACTTAAAATTTATGGAAACAGTAAATAATAAACTAAAGAAGGCTGTAGCTTCCGTTTAATGATGTGTGGTGTCGTTCACCTATCATCTGAATTCATGTAATAATAAAGAGCAGTTCTTTCCTCACAGCTGATACGAACACGAGGTTAACGTGGAGGCATAGAGAATATATTGTTTGCATCAAGTCGTGTTCTAAGGCTGGACCGACTGTATATAATATGTGTTTCGGAAGATGCTCACAGACAACAGCGTTGCAACGATGTCGTCCTGGTTTAGTTTTAACATTCTTTCGTATTGGTGAAAAGTTGTAATTTCTTTAGATCAAGACCAGTGATTCAGCAGCTTTTAGTGCAGGCCTCAACCGACTCACGAGCTGCTGATTCCAGAATCGGCTCGCTTGTGTACGTACTTTAGAAATAGCTCGAGGCTCTGTCTCGAACTGCAATCTGCCAAATGATGGATGTGGCCAGAAGCAACATCGTGTTCATCCTCGGAGCTAACATCCGAGTTCACCCAACGGTAACACATTAGACCATGTCTCCATTTGGCAATCACGCCCAATATAATCCATCTTTTATCAGTATTCTTTGTTCCAATAGTTTCGAACTTGGCAAGCATGTGGCCTAAGTGTAACTTAGTTCGCGCAGGCTTGTGTCTGTGAGGCTGTGAAGAAAGAGAGAAAATTTTTCTCAGCATAGTTCTTTTTAGAGCATATAATTGCAATAATGTGTTGGTAAATATATTTATTATGTTGGAAAGGGCACAAGATAAGCGTGTGTGTACACTCACTTATGTTTTTTTATCATATGAGGGTTATGTTTAAAATATGGAAAATTGACACAACTTCGGGTTTAGAATTTGAGAGTGACATTAATATTTTAGCAGGTGGAGAGAGTTCAATTTTTATACAAATTTCATACCGGCTATAAAGTTTGTCCACTTTATTATGTGACTATGAGAAGTGTAACATACCTTAAAGTCAAAGTAATTAAGTAGTTAAAATCGATTATTTTAATAAAACAGTTTAAAAGAAATTTATCCGGAGAGTCATGCTGGCGAAATTATTTTGCATTCACAAAAAACATGTTTTCTTCAAACAACATTCGACACTTGAACCATTGGATATTTACTTTATGACAAAATGACGTATTCTCTTTACTTCACTCTCTTAACTCCAAGCAGCGTAAGTATTTACATTAATGAAGCAATGTTTATTAATAACGCAGAAGAAAACCGCTATAAGTTCTCACTATTTATAATAATTAAATCCTAAAGTACGTATATATTAATATAATGAAATAGCATTTAAATATGAGTCAGACAATTTGTAATAAACTGTTAAATTAGGACAATTTAACGATAGGAGTAATAGTTACATCATATTATGCACAATATGTCTCAATAGTGTAATAGGCGCTATGTGGAATTACATTTATAGTCTAAGCCCCTGGTAAGATAGCAACCTTTCTGTTTTCATGCGTAACAGGACGATCTATTTTACTAATAGTAGTTAGATATCGATCGGTACTTTCACCCTTAGAAGAATAGATCGTCCCGCCGCGCATCAGAAGGAAAATAGCTGCCGATACAGTATTACAAATCTTTCTCACCAAAGCATCTATTACTTTAGACAGCACAACTAATATTGGTATCCGAGGCAAAATTCATGTTTCCATATTCCATTTCGCCTTAGACGCTAAACTGTAGAGCTGCCACTTTCCAAGCATAGACGCCAGCTATGGTCTTTGTTTTGTTTGTATGTTGACAACCTGGTGTAGTACAACGGAAAATACGCATACATTAATATTTCAAAGGATGCTATTTGGGATATTTCAAACAAAGTTTTGAAAGATGATAGGTAGTACTGTGAACAATACTATGCTATTATAATACCAAAATTGACAAAGTATTTGCCTCCAAAATCTTTAAAGTGCAAATACAATAATATCTAAAAACACACTGCATAAGCCACGAGTTGTCGTTTCCCAATAAACCCAAGTCAACTGATCTGATCTAATGTTCGCTCTAGATACCACGATGCTTCTGTCACATTCACATGCACAGACACGCAGAGATCTCACGAAACGCAAGTAGGGCGGTCTCATGAGGAAGGGAGGAAAATAAATAAATAGAAGTTACTTTTGTCAAGTTCAGCTAATTCCTATAATCGTTTCAGGTAAAGGTATCCCAGAGGAGCCTCAGTAACCGGGACAGAGCATCGCAAATAGGCCGTAGTAGCCCTTTTTGCTTACGACGTGAGCCCTTGGAGGGAGGGATGCGGAGAGAGAACTGAAGGGTGGCCAAATGTGTATCCCGACGGGCGCAAGCACAGACGAGGTTCTCAACTTTCAAGCCACCAGCCTCCAGGATCCCCCGGGGGAGCCCACTGAGAGGAGAGACCTAACTAAGAGGTACCCCAGCGATGCCAGGGAAGAAACCCCTACAGAGCGCAAGCCGCAACCCGCCCAACACCGTCGCCTGGTCCTACAACCCTGAAACACATGACAAGGATGATTATGGGTAGAGGAAATGAGAGAGAGAGAGAGAGAGAGAGAGAGAGGAGAGTTGTGGCAGATGAAAACCATGTGATGAATTCCCCTGTCGGGAAAACCCGGTCGCCGAGGATCAATCTCGGGAACTCTGCAGGCCACAGACGTTGCCGCCTGAGTCATCCCGCTTGGTACGTCTCAACTTCCTTTAAACTGTCGAGTCAATTTTAGCAACATAAGATCTTCCATCGCACACGCAAGTGTAACATTATCACAGAATCACAATGAAACATAATAATGAAAGATTTACAAATAAAAGATTATATATATACCAGCTAGCCCAAACAAGCCGTCCTTTGCAGTTTTATGTTTCCCGTATACATAGCGCAAAAGAAGTTGCCGAATCACTGCCGTTCAAATGAGCAGTGCAGGTGCAAAGCGAAAGGTCACTGAGCTGCTGCTGTCTACAGGTATTTTCATGATAATTGCGTAATGATAAGCGTCACGTGCATTTTGAGCCAGGTCAAATTAAAGTTCAGCAATAACGAACTCACAGATATGGTTACAATCTGTGCGGAGAAGCACCAAAATGCAGCTGAGGCTCGAAGGTTGTATTGTGAACATTTTCAGACGTACTATCTGTCTTCTGCGCACTTTTTATATTGTTTTTTTGACGTACGGAAATAATATTAAGAAATTATGGAGCATTCCAGATAGAACGTGGACCTGAGAGGTCCTTATATCAATTCCTTCATCAAGGTGGACATGTTTTTGCACATGCTTATTATGAATGAACAATGCATTAATAGAAAATAATTTAATTCTAGTGCACCTTTAAGCGTACATAAATATAATAAAAAATAATTTTGTTTAATCTTGTTAACTTTGCGGCCAATTGGTGCCATATAGTTGAACTGCTTGCAGGTTAAGTTTCATGGAACTAAATCACTTAACATGCGTGTTAAGGTTTGCATTAACCGGCAATCCTGAATTCTTGTTGTTAAATAATCGATAACATCTTCCACCCACACACATAGTTACTCTCACATTTAAACACCAAACTCTGGGCATACCGTGATATGGTTTTGTTTAAAGACAACTTTCTGGAGCCCAGACGGGAATGAAAACCGGAACATCTCATATAGGAGGCAGTTTTAAACTGTACGTTTACAAGATTGGTCCTTCATTTGGCGATCTCCTCTCTGTCGGTATGGAGTCCCCTTTGCAGTTCTGCCTAGGTAAACCTTTTGGCATCCACGCTATCCGGTACAATCTAACTTCAACTAAGGACAGCTTGTGTGGGCCACCTGGTATAATGAAAAATATTTAAACAAAAAGTATATAAATTTCAATAAATATGTGACACTATAAAACGAACATAGAAAGACAAAACAAAGAGAGATACAATATTAAAATTTTATAAAACTACGGCAATGCCTATTATATCTTATGAATCTGGATTATAAAGAGGAACAATTAAAGAAGAATTCAAAAGGCCAAAATGAAATTTTGAGATACATAGGTCAAACTAATGGTCACATTAAAAGTCAAAACAATAAGAAAACAATTACACATATTTAATTTAAATCAGAAAATCAAGGAATATATAGAGCCTTTCAACAAGAGTGTCCTATTTTTAACATGTGATAGCTGCCGTTGTTCTTGAGTTACAGCAGTCATTATTTTCATGCGGTTTGAGTTGTTATTGACAAATAGCCATGGAACGTTACGCATTCAGAAACGCGTAGAAATTGTGAAAATTTATTATCAAAATGGATCATCTGTTCGACAAACCTTCCGTGTATTGCGTAAAGTTTACGCAGTGCATAATGGTCCCTGCGAGAGAACGATTCGGCGTTTGATCGATAAATTTGAAAGAAGTGGTTCTGTCAGCGATCAAAGAACGCCTGTACGTAATTGACGTAAGCGCTCCAACGAAAACATAGGTGCCGTTCGTGAGAGTGTACGCGAGAACGGAAACAAATCAATTGCTCGTCGAGCGCAAGAATTGGGGCTTTCGCCGACAGCAAATTGGCTAATTCTGCATCTGGACTTGAAGTTTCACGCTAATAAAATGGTGTTAACTCAAGAACTAAAGCCCAACGACTATAGGTTGCGCCGTGTATTCGCTAACTGGGCTATGGAGCAACTGGAAGCTGACCCGGATTTTGGTCGAAAAATCATCTTCAGCGACGAAGCCCACTTTTGGATGGATGGTTGTGTTAACAAACAAACTGGCCGTTATTGGGGCAATCACAATCCAATGCAGATTCAAGAACGATCAGTTCATCCCCAAAAGGTTGCTGTGTGGTGTGGAATTTGGTATGGTGGAATCATTGGTCCATATTTTTTCCAAGATGAGGATGGAGAAGCTCTAACTGTCAATGGAGAAAGATACCGGGCTCTTATAAGGAACTATTTTTGGCCTCAATTGCATGGTATGGATCTCAGAAACATCTGGTTACAGCAAGATGATGCCCCATGTCATACTGCTCTCGAAACAATCGATCTTTTGAAGGAGAGTTCAGAGGTTTCATCATTTCCCGTGGTAGTGATGTTAACTGGCCTCCGAGGTCATGTGATTTAACGCCGTTGGATTCCTTCTTGTTAGGTTACGTTAGATCTCGAGCTTATGTTAACAAGCCAGAAGCAGTAAATGATCTTATGAATAACATCACGCGTGTTATTCGTGAAGTTGGACCAAATTTACGTTCTTCTGTCATTGAAAATTGGGTCAACCGTATACGTGCAGCCCAACGAAGTCGCGGCGGTAACTTAACTGATGTTCTCTTCCACGCGTAATGACATTAATTATGTTCCAAAATAAAAAAAGAAATAAACCTTTATCATTTATAGAACGTGTTTTAGTTAAGTTCAAAGATAGGAAACTCTTGTTGCAAGACCCTATATAATGAAATGGAAAAATCATATTTCTGGAATGCCAGAGGAAAGAATGAACAAAACAGGCCTTGCAATATAACTCAATTGGGACTAGGGATGTTGAAGCCCACATTGAAGCTGGGAAGATCTCTTCTGGGCTGAAACAGGCCTATGCCTTTTTTGAAGGTTGATGATGAAATACATGCACTGCTTATTGTAAAAGATGTGAAAGAGCAAACGGTACTCCTTTATGTGTCGTAATTCCGGGTTTATCATGAATGAGTGTAACTGCGGCCGCCGGGTCTGACCCAAGGTGGTTATCGGATCGAATGACTCTGCGGTAGCCAAACTCAGGCATGTGCGGAGGGTAACGACATTTACAGTTCAGTCTAACGTTGCTTGGCATAGATATAGAGGGAATAACCTTATGAAGTGGACGCCGGGGAAGCGCGGAGGTTTAGTTTCCGGCTCCCGTACTGAGGGTCCACGGTTTGTTTCCCGGCTGTGGCGTGGCGAGTTTAAGTCAGCCCTATCCGCAGTTTCACCTCTAACTTGCTCATGTGAGGTATTCCCAAGGCCCAACGTGGTTCGGTGTCCACGGTAAAAGCTGTGGGCCCTCTCATTCCATCGCCATCCTCATTATTACCCTACCATCGGAGGCAACGGATTCCGCCCGCTGGGTGTCTTCACCTCAGAAGTGAATCCAGTCATCGCTTGGTGGAATGAGATAACTCCCGAAAATCATCGACTATATGGACAATACGACATTATGTGAAACTGTCTTAATTGAGCTTATGGTATTTGGATTGTCAGCTTAAAGTTATACAGAGATTTTTTAGTTTCACCATTCTTAACAAATCCACCGTCTATAAGTGGTTTGAAAAATTTAAACAGACTGGCCCGTGCTGGACATAAAGAAACAGGCAACAGATAGTTCTGAGATAGGAAAAACTAAATGAGTTTTCTTCACAGAATAATAATTGGCTAGCCTGCTCTCAAAACCCAAATACGTGTGATGTTTATTTGGGGGAATGGTTAAGAATTGAGTTCATGCAGCAAATCCCCATATGTTCGACAAAGACAGTATCGGCGTGCGTTTTCCAATATTTTGGCTGCAGAAACTTGTCAAGAGTTCAATGTGATCTAAATGAGGAGGGTTTGTATAGACACATTGTACATAATTTTGAGCACCTTTTATAACGAAAGATAAATGTAATATATTCGTACTGTTTCCTGTTGTTGACTGGGGCAGAAACGTAGGCCAGTCCGCCACAACTGCATGAACAAATTCATATAGTAGTGACGTGGGAGCTGAGAGCTACTAGTCCCAGAATTTTGGAAAAAGCCGGTATATTTGAAAAATTAAGCTTAAATAACAGTGCATTGTTTAAAGATGTTTGAAAATGTTAGTGGTTTCTAATGATCATGAAACTGTTTTCTGATGTACTAGTCGATATAACACAAGGGAAGTCAACTCTTTGCAGAATAGTATAGCACGAGCTACTGTGCCCCTAATTAGTTTTAATTATTTTAAATGTACCTAATTAAAATAATGATTATGTAAGTAATTCGACAACCTCGATCCGATGCACGTTCGCCTTGTAGACAAACTAGTACCTTCACGGTTGCCCGAGTTCTAGATGTTTTTCTTCGCTTTTTCCCTCGCCTTCTTTTCGTGTGTAGCACACAGAGAACTGTGCCTTTGAAACCAAAGGAGCTTTCAGCAGAGAACCTCTCGTACATTTTCAGCGTGCATCTCGAGGACCTCACTGTTCGTAAAACTATATTCTGCAGTTTACGCAACACAATTAGGAAAGTTTGCGAACCACATTTTGGCATGTATTTAACCTGCTACACTAATGGAATCTGGTGGTCTCAATAACTAAATTCCACCTCAACAGCATTTTGGAAATGTTTTTCACATTTCTTTATGGTTTTCGTAGATGAAAAGCTGTACAAAATGGTATTTCTTGGTGAAATATGAAATTATATACTAAAAGAATATGCACCGAAATTACAGTCTCTTTTTACTTCCTCTACTACTTAACCTATAGTAAGACCGAAGGGGTGGTTCAGCCGGTAACGTCTGTAGCCCGTATTCGGGAGGTCCAGGGTTCGATTTCCAAACCCCACTCTGACCGTGGGGCTTTTCATGGTTTTCCCCTCGTCGCCGACGCGAATTCTGGGGTGGTGTATCCTACCACAATTTCTCATTTCCCCACATTTCACGTTTCAGGTGCTGCTGGTGTAAGGCAGACAGTATAGCTGCTTGCACATTGGAAAGACTTCTCTCTGTGAATGCCAGGGTGTGTTTTCCCGCCTGTTAGGGTCGCTTCGACACCCTCTCTCGGAATTCTTCACCTTTACTGTTGCGCAGGTGTTCAAACTGCAAATATTACGGACTCTGTGGGCCTGTCTGTTGCGGGCCTGCGACCTCCTATTGCTCCTTCACCTCATCCCTGCCTCCCGGGGGTGTAGCCACAATAAATCAAACTGGTGGCAGTGGCGATTGTCACCCTCCGATAAACACATCGTACATCGTACACCATGCCTATAGTAGGTAGAGGAAGTATTGCATTTCAACCAAACATTTTATACGATATTTATCCGGAAAAACACGTATTAAGGCTCCCTGAATACAAAAGAAGCAGTTTTAGAAAGCGCTCCGCGTGGTGTGTGTGTGTGCGTGTGTGTGTGTGTGTGTGTGTGTGTGTCTGAACACCAGAACTGAAAAACCAAAAGTCGTGTAGATAACAAACTTGGTGTTTAATATCATCTTCCAAGGATGCGACAGAAAGATTTTCAAGAAAATCCCTTTACATCAAACTACCCTTTAGTGGAACATTTTGTAAATTTAAATTTTCTCAAAGATGTAACAGTTTGTATTAAAATATCAGTTCGTCTTAAATTTTGTGCGATTAGCCAGTGAAATCTTGATTATGAACGAATTTTGTAATAAATGGACAAAAAGCATACTATACGAAAAACGTGTATGTCGTTAAGAAACGCAATGTGTTTGCATTTATTGTTTTGAATTTTCCAATATATATTTTGAAATGTTTTTCTACTCACACTTCTATAAACTATTATTGCGAAAACGTATTTTGTGTCTACTTGCTAATCGAGACAAACCTTCATTACACATTTACACATTTTGTTGTAAGTGTAAGAAGAATACATAGGCGAAAGCGATAGTCCGATTTTTAAAAAGCAGATCGCTATATGATTGCTTTAAAATTCCATGCCTTTTGCATGGCCACGAGAAAAAACGAGCAGCGACTTACCACTTGAAATGTTTCGAAAATTCAAACCAAAAGCAAGGAATACCTCGGAAATGGTTAAGGTAGCAAAACAAATTATATGCATTTTTGTTTTGATTTAACGAGACCTACATTTTATGGGTAGTAAGATTTTATCTGCTTCTTATTTTTATCAATTATATAATAACCATTTGCAATAAAGAGGGCTTTATAGATTATTCCCAGAAAAGCAAGATATACCTTTCATTTGTCACATAAATATGTAAATATATTAATTTTAATCGAAATGTTAGTGTCTATTCTTGAGAAAATAAACAATCGAAGTATTTTCCATGTAAAGGTAATTTAGGGTGGAGAAATT
Organism: Deroplatys truncata; assembly: GCA_030765065.1. NCBI lineage: Eukaryota > Metazoa > Arthropoda > Insecta > Mantodea > Mantidae > Deroplatys > Deroplatys truncata. The sequence continues at coordinate 198,218,145 of CM060979.1, forward strand.
TTCTTGAAAGCTTGCGAGTCGATCTTTGAAAGGCCATTTGGTATTTAGGGCATTTTTAATTTTTGAGTTATGTAGACAGACAGGCAGATAGACTAGAAGTGATTTTTTCGGTTTCAGGGACCTCAAAGCATGCAGTTTCGGTGAAATATCGATATAGAATTGTGGTTTGGTATACAATACTTCCTTCAGTTAATTAACAGCACGCAGTGCATAAAGTAAAAATTAAGGGATGTAAGCACTGGAGTAAGAGGTAGCCATGTAATCAGCCCAGGCCCTATCCACCTGTTTGGGAATCGCAATTCTAAAGCGCTTCGAAGCTGACAATGGTGAAGCGCCATTACATACAATGTACTGTACGTCCATTTCAATAGACTGTCTTAACGAACCAAATTACACACCCAGGTTTCTGCTGCCGCGTTGCCAGGCAGTAGTATAAGTCCCGGAATAGCCAATTGGATTAACGATAATCCTGCCGCTAGGGGCGCTAGTATCGCTAGTGTCGCTGTTAAACCGCGGATTAAGAGCGACGGCTGTAAGTTTAAAAAGCGCCATGAGCGGAAGGATTATCGTTATTGCAATTGGCTAATCCGGGACGAGATAAAAAAATTGAGGATTAGGGAAAGATGAACGAAAAACAGGAAGTGACGTGGAGTGTTTTGATTGGTAAAAATAAGACGAAATGTGATTGTTTCGTTAATTCGGGTGGAAGATGAAGGAAGGAAGATGAAAGAGTATGGAGGACACGTGATGGAGAGGAGCGGAGCGGCGAGGTGTTGTCTGTGCGGAGGTCGGGACTGAAAGAGGGAAAAGATGGCGAACGAGGGATAAAAAGTATAACAGAAAGTGACGTGTGAAGTTGTGATTGGTGGGAATAAGAAGTGATGTTATTGGTGGAAAGGAACAAATGAAAGTTGTTGATTGGTAAGAATAAGAGAGATTATGATTGGTGGAAAGAAAAAGGTGTGGGAGTGGGGTATGTTGGAGGTGATGGGAAAGGTAAGTTTTCCTACTAACGAGATTAGCAAAAGCCTCTCCAGAACTCATCAGCAATTTTTGAACGTTGGATGGTAGTTTTCTTGAGTGGATAGAGAGATAGGGCGATATGAGACCCGGTGGCGAAAATGGGAACTAAACACGATGGCGGAGACAAGAGGTCTAAGGACGAGGAAATTTCGAGGTTAGTGGTCAACATGGCGGACGCAAGAGGTGGGGGCAAGGAGACGCGGTGGTGAGAATGGGAACTAAAAGAAGATGGCGGAAGCAAGAGCTTAGAAGAGCAGATTTTGAGGTTAAAATAGTGGGAACTAAAAATGGCGGAGGGTCGGCGACAAGGAGATGCGGTGGCCAACGTGAGAACTAAACAAGATGGCGGACAAAAGAGGAGGGTAAGGAGATTTGAGGTTAAGATTTTTAGGTTAAAACAGGACGTAAGCATGGGAACGAAATCCAAGATGGTGAAGGCAATGGTGTGGACGAGGAGATGTGAGGCGCGGTGGTAAAAATGGGAACTAAACAAGATGACGAAGACAAAAAGTCTAAGGACGAGGAGGTTTGGAGGTTAGTGGTTAACATGGCGGTCGCAAGAGGTGGGGGGCAAGGAGATTTGAGGTTAAGATTTTTAGGTTAAAACAGGACGTAAGAAGGGGAACTAAATCCAAGATGGCGGAGGCAAGGGTGGGACGAGGAGATGTGAGGCGCGGTGGTAAAAATGGGAACTAAACAAGATGGCGGAGGCGAGAAGTCGAGGGACGAAGAGATTTGAGGTTAGGGTCAACATGCGAAAGATGTCGAACGCAACAGATGGTGACGAGGAGATAGAATGAGGATTAGGGAAAGATGAACGAAAAACAGGAAGTGACGTGGAGGGTTTTGATTGGTAAAAATAAGACGAAATGTGATTGTTTCGTTAATTCGGGTGGAAGATGAAGGGAGGAAGATGAAAGAGTATGGAGGACACGTGATGGAGAGGAGCGGAGCGGCGAGGTGTTGTCTGTGCGGAGGTCGGGACTGAAAGAGGGAAAAGATGGCGAACGAGGGATAAAAAGTATAACAGAAGGTGACGTGTGAAGTTGTGATTGGTGTGAATAAGAAGTGATGTTATGGTGGAAAGGAGCAAATGAAAGTTGTTGATTGGTAAGAATGGCAATGATTACCCTGCTCCTACGTAAGCTAGCGACCATTACGATGGTCCAGTACCAGGTTTTTTGTATAGTTAAATTACGTCTGTGCAAAGGGCGTCTGTACCGCTTTAAAAAACCTAGGTATATCAGTGCGTAGTGATGTTGGTTGATCTTAAAGCTGGTTAAGCATTTTCAAAAACAGTTTGCTTTTATTTTTTCGCTCGCGTGAAGCTGCTGCGCTTTTGGTGACGCATCAACACCAGTAAGAGGTAAGTACCACACGCATAATTATTTTTCGGGCCTGCTTGGCGTAGGAATATATCCATTGGTGTTTTGGTACTGTAACCTCAAATCTCCTTACCCTCCTCTTGCGTCCGCCATCTTGTTTAGTTCTCACGTTGGCCACCGCATCTCCTTGTCGTCGACCCTCCGCCATTTTTAGTTCCCACTATTTTAACCTCAAAATCTGCTCTTCTAAGCTCTTGCTTCCGCCATCTTCTTTTAGTTCCCATTCTCACCACCGCGTCTCCTTGCCCCCACCTCTTGCGTCCGCCATGTTGACCACTAACCTCGAAATTTCCTCGTCCTTAGACCTCTTGTCTCCGCCATCTTGTTTAGTTCCCATTTTCGCCACCGCATCTCATATCGCCCCATCTCTCTATCCACTCAAGAAAACTACCATCCAACGTTCAAAAATTGCTGATGAGTTCTGGAGAGGCTTTTGCTAATCTTGTTGGTAGGAAAACTTACCTTTCCCATCACCTCCAACATACACCACTCCCACACCTTTTTCTTTCCACCAATCATAATCTCTCTCATTCTTACCAATCAACAACTTTCATTTGCTCCTTTCCACCAATAACATCACTTCTTATTCCCACCAATCACAACTTCACACGTCACTTTCTGTTATACTTTTTATCCCTCGTTCGCCATCTTTTCCCTTTTTCAGTCCCGACCTCCGCACAGATAACACCTCGCCGCTCCGCTCCTCTCCATCACGTGTCCTCCATACTCTTTCATCTTCCTTCCTTCATCTTCCACCCGAATTAACGAAACAATCACATTTCGTCTTATTTTTACTAATCAAAACACTCCACGTCACTTCCTGTTTTTCGTTCATCTTTCCCTAATCCTCAATTCTTTTATCTCGTCCCGGATTAGCCAATTGCAATAACGATAATCCTTCCGCTCATGGCGCTTTTCAAACTTACAACCGTCGCTCTTAATCCGCCGATTAACAGCTACACTAGCGACACTAGCGCCCCTAGCGGCAGGATTATCGTTAATCCAATTGGCTATTCCGGGATTTATACTACTCCAGGCAAAATGATGGCAAACTGAAATTATAGAAGAATCAAATGATTCCAGGCGTCAGACTGGTGTTCTATTAACGTTTTGGATAGCTGAACATACTTAAAAACATAGGAGATGCATCCCCTTTGTTTCTTTTGTAATGATGTTTTAAATTTCGGAGTGATTTTGTAACAGAAGGCCTGAATTTAAATAGATTTTATGTTCAATGGTTTAACAATGAGATCCAGCAAAGAATAGTTTTGTTTTTTCTCGCAACCAGCAGAAGGGATTTACGCCCTGAGCCAGAGGCTTATCGTGCCGTATGCAACCTCCGGGAGGAAGGAATGAGATTAAAGATCCGAAAGGTGGTTGTACGGACCAAGAAGAGGCAGGTGCAAATATTGGGGGTCCATAAAGTTCACAGAGAGAAACACTCCTGCAGGCAGCCACGAGCGCTCCTACTATGAACAGGTCCGAACTTGCCTTGGTTCCGTATCAGAGGAAGAAGAAGCATTCACAGAGCGCATATCCACCGCGCACCACACACCATCAAACTACCTAGTCAAGCCCCGCCCCGAAATGAAATGGAGGGAAACGAAGGACCGGAAAAATTCCTGGTATTAGGGAAAAGAAAAAACATTCACCTGGCGACAAAGGAAAACCCCGAAAAAAAAATAATCGAAAACAGGACGGTCGCCGGAAACGAACCCAGGGCCAACTGAATGCGAGCGCACGCGTTACTGCGGCGAAATGAAACTGAGTTTTATTTATGAAATGCTCAGAGGCCTCTTTATCGGGCTTAAGGTTATTTTACGTGTCGTAAATCTACGACCTGGATCACTGGCTTTACTTCTCTTTCGAAGGAAGTCGGCTAAGCATTTTACGTCCGAAAAAATCCATTGCTCTCCGCCGGGTTTGAACCCGCGATCTCGGGAACATGGTATACCTAGATCACGGAGGTCGACATAACCGCGGCGCCACCAGTTATCTGAGTGAGCAGTCTTTCTCAGATCTATTAACCGTTTAGGTGTGGCTACTCAGATAAGGGGAAGTAAAAGAGGTATTTGCTGCTATCGTAAAGCTGCAGATCAATGTAGCACACCTACACAGCAACCTCTGCTAGGCAACAACAAAACCCCAGTGATGAGGTCAATTGCATTCTGAACAGTAAACAATAGCGCAGTGACGTTAATCAGTTCTCTTCCTGTTTCATTGCTAAGGATTTCTCCACTCCCTTTCTCCTTTATTCTTATGCTTGTGAACATCTTCCAGTAAGCAGAGAGTATGCATGCGTCTAACTGGTCTGGTTTTTCTAAATTGAGAGTAACGTTACTATTTTTTCCAAAGAAATAACGTTTCTAATCATGTTAAAACGTTATGTATTAATATATAAGCCTGCATCATCCTTGTAGAATCACGTGGGAAACTTTATGTGACTTCGTAAGATATTATATATGTGTGTGTGTGTGTGTGTGTGAGTGAGTGTACACATATATAATAATGAGAAAAGCAGTATGGGCAATTTTCTTTCACCTCTTCTCAACAGACGATAAAATCAATCATGGCCTATGTCCTTCAGGAAGTGATTCATGGTGCAAACGCAACAGAGCACAGCAAACTGGCGAGAAATTTATTCACAAAACAGCCATACCTTTACTCATAGTGGAAGTCTTGAAAGAAACTTTCAAATATTTGTCAGACGTAAGACTGTTGAATGTCTTCATGGCCGCACCCAGAATCCTAACGAGTTCATCAACAGCGTAATATCCCGAAGACAATTAATACACTATATTTTGGTGTCTTTGATATAGTGGCAATATTCAATGAAGGAAATGTTGCAAGATGTGAAGTCCTGAAAAGACTGCAATATACTGTTGGACGTTTTACAGTGAAAAAATGTTAAATTTAGACAACGAAACGCTTAGAGCATCAGAGAGAGCGGCTAGAGACCTTGAAACAAGGGCCAGACAGCACAGACGAGCACGAAAAAGGAAATTGCAGGATGAGATGGAACAGGAATCACATACACTATGTGATCAAAAGTATCCGGACACCCCCGCAAACATACGTTTTTCACCTTAGGTGCATTGTGCTGACACCTACTGCCTAGTACTCATTATCCGCGACCTCAGTAGTCATTAGACATCGTGAAACAGCAGAATAGGACGCTCCGTGGAACTCAGGACTTCGAACGTGGTCAGGTGATTGGGTGTCACTTGTGTCAGAAGTCTTTACGCGAGATTTTCACACTCCTAAACATCTCTAGGTCCACTCTTTCTGATGTGATAGTGACGTGGAAACGTGAAGGGACATGTACAGGCCGACCTCGTCTGTTGACTGACAGAGAACGCCGAAATTTGAAGAGAGTCGTAAAGAGTAACAGGCAGACATCTATCCAGACATTCACACAGGAATTCCAAACTGCATCAGGATCCACTGCAAGTACTATGACAGTTAGGCGTGAGGTGAGAAACCTTGGATTCCATGGTCGAGCGGTTGCTCATAAGCCACACATCACGCAGGAAAATGCCAAACGACGCCTCGCTTGGTGTAAGGAGCGTCAATAGTACACGATTGGACAGTGTCAAAACGTTGTGTGGATACACAATGTGGCGATCCGATGGCAGTGTGTGGGTATGGCGAATGCCCGGTGAACGCCATCTGCCAGCGTGTGTAGTGCCAGCAGTGAAATTCGGAGGTGGTGGTGTTATGGTGTGGTCGTGTTTTTCCTGAAGGGGGCTTGCACCCCTTATTGTTTTGCATGGCACGATCACAGTGCATTGATATTTTAAGCACTTTCGTACTTCCCACTCTTGAAGAGCAATTCGGAACGGCGATTGCATCTTTCAACACGATCGAGCACCTGTTCATACTGCACGGGCTGTGGCGGAGTGGGTACACGACAATAACATCCCTGTAATGGACTGGCCTGCACAGAGTCCTGACTTGAATCCTATAGAACACCTTTGGGTTGTTTTACAACGCCGACTTCGTGCCAGGCGTCAGCGACCTACATCGATACCTCTCCTCAGTTCCGCACTCCGTGAAGAATGGGCTGCCATTCCCCAAGAAACCTTCCAGCACCTGATTGAAACTATGCCTGCGAGAGTAAATGCTGTCATCAAAGCTAAGGGTGGGCCAACACCATATTGACTTCCAGCATTACCGTTGGAGGGCGTAACGAACCTGTACGTCATTTTCAGCCAGGTGTCCGGATACTTTTGATCACGTAGTGTAACTCATCATATGGAGCTGGGACGCATTGACAGCTTGAATGGCTCTTTCCCCTTATGTAGTACTTTTTAAGAATAAAGTGTACTTTTTCTCAGCTTATACTTGCCAAATTTGTTGAAAATTATAGGGTATACTAATTGGAGTATTCTTCATATTTTAAACTTGGGGCTTTATCATTTTGTAAATTTCAAAGACCACGGAGCCTTACTTACATAGAAAATTGTAGACTGTTGATGTCCAATTTTAAAAAATAATTATTATCTTAAAACTAATAAATACCTTTAGAGATCCCAGTGTTAAAATTATTAGAAATGTATAACCTACAAGCCATACTTTTTTTAAAATTTGTATTCCCAATAGCTTCTGAGAAAAGGTATCTTTTATATGAATAAAATTTACATTGTTTAAAATAGGAATTTTCAATCTGTCCGAAGCCCTAATCGATAGACAAAAACATACTACACAAAAGATGTGGATCTCTTTGAAGCACACAATTTATGTCATATAATTTGTTGTGGCATAAGCCCTTTCAGAGATATTCGTTATTAATGGTTCGAATTGTTCAATACTAGCCACATTGCTTTAAAGTCCCGTCGATTGTCAGTTGTTTCACCCGATATCATGGAAACAGTGTGGAATTTAAAGCCAGCATATAGCGTCCATTTCTAAAACTTTTGGCTTTGGCTATTCCTTTGTACCTATAACAAAATGTGTAGTGCAGTTATTTCCGGAAATGTTTATCTCGGTTAAAATAAAGTAGATAGAAAAATAAACTTTCGTAAGAATAATTTATATACTCGCTAATACGCTAGAGGGTAGAGAAAGTCGTGTGAATGTAACACATCAGATTTTTTGCTTTGTATAAAATTACATTTCACGCAAAGGTTTACTAACTTTCTTTTTAAAAAAAATCTGAGATTCTGAGATTTACAGAAAAACGGAGCTACGAGAATTGGGTGTCAAACCGACTAATTCCTAACAATTCTGTCTTTTTGTATATTGAAGCAAGAAAAAATATAAAAGGAACGAAATGTTTTCATTCCATTATTGAAGAATGTTTTGAAAAACATTAAAATGTCATTTTTTGATTTTCAGAAATAAATGTGTCCCATTAGACGCAAACCTTAGAAGTAAGCAGATGCCAAAAACAACTGCTGCAAATCCATAAACCATTATAAATTTTTACTTATGGGATGGACTTCGTAAAACTGAGTTCATTGCAACTGTTTTAGATGACCTAAATTCTATGGATTGTTAAGATACAACGCACACTCATTATTCTCTTGGTAGGATAACATAACATCGCAGTTCTTCACTGTCTTTAACAAAGTTTCCCTTTGAACTATAGTATTAAAAACCTATTAGGACCAGTAACTGAACATTATGTGCTGGATCCTTCTGATAGCTCTGTCAATAAACATGCCTTTATATAACGTATTGAACAGAGCTACTTTACCTATTAAGAAATTTTTATTTTGTTATACAAGTTTATTTACGTTAGCTAATGTAGTATAAATCCATAATCCTTAAATATAACAAATATTCATAAACAACCAAAATTTAGTCATGCATAAAATTACACGCTTTTATTAAAATTAATATCGATTTGTATGTTAATGTGGGTCTAATGTGTAGCTTGTATGGTGTATTTGAATTTACATTCAGGATGAACTTTCTTGTGAATGAGATTAAGCTAACCAATTTTTTGTTTGTTTGTTTTTTTTTGTATCCGAGGCTCACTTGTCATATGGTGGTAGAACAACAATTTTTATATACGAAAATTATAGAAAATAATTGTAAAATGCTAGTAGTAAACTGAGATAGAAACTTAGCTTTGCCTTTCACAACGGCATCTTGAAGAGAATTTATTTTATCCACTAAGAGACAAATTGTGTGCATTTTTCGTTTTTATTCTAACCGCAGTTAACTTCAAGAAATATGAATTACATGATACGAATAAAGTGTATTGATTTTTAAATCTAAAAGTAAGTAGTACCATGAGGTTGATGCAAGTTTTACTTAATCAAATCAAACCGGTTCATTGAAGTGTAGCAATGCATTGTAAGCTGGAAACGTATCTTATTATAACCTGATTGGCATTCTGTTAGATTCAGAACTTACGTTTGCTGAGAATTGCTGACAAGAATTCGGTGCTATTGTTGTAATCGAGCATTTTTTCTGGAGGACTTTTTCGACGATCATTCCAGCAGTGTCCCTAAATGTAATCACTGTAACGAATATGTCGCCTAAACTTTAATTTAGTTAGTAAAAGTGTGATCCCAACGTTATTATTATTAAGTGTATGACAGACGTTAATTGTTTATTATAGTATTCAATATTTTAAAGTATACCAAAGGCTTCGGGTTTAAGCGCTGTCTTCAAGATCCTTTAAAACACAAGCAGTAAGTCCAGATAACGTATTCCCCCTAGAAATGAGGTGGAACTAAGACACATATCAGCAATAGTCATCTGGTTCTGAGGTGCGCAAGGTGAATCGGGTAAATATGTAAGGCAGATTCATATGCGATATTGCAACTCAAGTTCGTGGATTTTTCCCTAGTATTATCCTTTCTTTTATTCCTTCTTACGGAAATAAGATTTCAGTGGTTGTAAGATATTATTTATTATTAAATTTGTTCCAGCTTATATACATGTTAGTGACATAGTTCGTGAATTAATAGTTAAAATGTATGTCTCCCAGCTATGGACTACGAAACAGTAATTTATTTTTAAGAATTACCAATTACACATCATAACTCATTCGATTAGACTGCCGTTCCCTGAGCAGCACTCGCAATATCCTGAGGTAATGAGAAATGAAGGGTATTTTCGTGTAAGAATATTCTATATAACATGCGTATAACAGTAAACAAAATGATACTATGAGAATTAGTTTGAGATATTCACGATATATACATTTAAATAATGAAGAAGATGGGAAACGCTGGATTGATGTGAGAGCGAAACAACCAGTAGCCTAAACCAGGATTGAATAAGAAGATATAAATATAATACTAGTCCGCATGATATCGGATGACTGAAAACTAATAAGTGATTCTGATTCATTTTTTTATGCTGATTTCAGAACCGCTTTTAGTTGTTTTTGTATCGCGTACAGTTTTGTCACAGTTTCCCTTCAAAGATATAGAGATATAAAGATATTGCTTCCGCCACTACACATAAAATTGGGCTTGATGAAGCAATTAGTAAGGGCTCTACCACAGTATGGACCCTCCTTCAAGTACCTTTCCAAGAAATTTGCTTTCATTACACAAGACAAATTAAAGTTTGGAATTTTTGTTAGTCCTCAAATACAGAAATTGTTGAAGGATGAATGAGAAAGAAATAGAAGCATGGACTGCCTTCCGATCAGTTACTGAAAACTTCTTAGGCAATAACAAATATCCTAATTACAAGGCCATTGTCGAAACAATGTTGGAAAATTTCAAGAAGATGGGTTTTAACTTGAGTGTAAATGTGATTTCCTGTATTCAGATATAGACTACCTTCCAGAAAATCTGGGACATTACAGTGAAGAGCAGGGTGGACATTTTCACCAAACTATTAAGCAAATGGAGAGGAGATACCAGGGGAGATGGAATGAAACTATCATGGCCGACTACTGTTGGATGTTGAGGGACAGTCATCTTCAAGGATCTGCAAGGAAGTCAAAGAAGAGAAAGTTTGAAAAAAATTAAATGAAACACTTTGGCTTCTTGTTTTGTTAAAATGTAGTCTTGAAATAAATTAGCGGAGTTCTTGAGAGTATTCTTAAACTTTTTCTTGAATAAAAACTTACGCTGTGTGAAATGGTATTTGAATACTTTTCTACTCTCATTAGTAAAATTGTCAAAACATTACTTATTTTGTTAAAAAAACTGACGTGATAGAGAAAACCGGAAATTATTTCTGGCATCAGCATAAAAATTTGATTCAAGAACACCTGCCTTTAAGAAATCATCTGACAAAAGTTTTGAAAATGCAGACTAGTGTAATCAAATAGTTTAGTAATAGTTTTTATGCGAATTGCAGAAGGAATCTCGTATTTCACTACTGTTCAGAGATCTCAAGTTAATAGCCATTGTATAACAACGAGGGGTGGATGCTGTCTTTGGTATACAGAACAGGACCTATGCCAAAGGCCCAAATTGCCGTTTTGCTTCTAGAATATGAAGGATTACCACCCTTAGGAAAAATGCAATCGAACGCGAAATTGATAACTTGATTATGATAAATTGTTCATCGAAAATAGTATAATGTATGGTTCTCGATACAAGAACAACTGTTATTTCATGGATTACAATCAAACTATTAATATTTTTACACTTTTTGCTAACAATGCTATTTACTCACGGGTGTAGAACTGGAGCACTTTCATGTGCTTAAGCGCGAAATTTGTTTGCTTACTCTTCCTGTGATGTAGGTTAAAAGGTCGCACATAGCAGTACCAACTTTGGTACTACGAAGGTCGTCCAATAAGTAAGTTTCCCTATTTTATAAAAAGCATTACATACAATTGATCATGTTGAATCAATTTTATTTGTATTGTACAATCCTTCTGTTACTTTTCTACACAGGCAGCATGTTTTTCCAAGCATTTTTGGGGACGTGACACAAGTTTTTCTAAGCCAGTGTTGTACCAGGTCGGGTCCTGTGCTCGCAACCAGCTGTTCACTTCTGATTGATCTTCGTCACGGTGTTAAAGTGCTTACCTCTATTATGACCTTTGAGTCAGGGGAACATGTGAAAAGCACTTGGGAAAAGACCTGGTAAATATGTGGAATGCAAGAAAACTTCACAGCTGAATCCTCTGAGCTCTGCCTGGGTCAAGATTTAACTTGGAAGTTTTCTTGTATCCTCCGTATTCACCGGAGCCTGTCGCAAGTGATTTTCACATGTTCCTCCAACTCAAAGGTAAGCACTTTTAACACCAATGATGAAGTGAAATCAGTGAACAGTTGGTTGCGTGCACAGGACCCGACCTGGTACAACACTAGCTTAGAAAAACTTGTGTCACGTCCCCAAAAATGCTTGGAAAAACATGTTGACTATGTAGAAAAGTAACAGAAGGATTGTACAACATAAATAAAATTAATTCAACATGATCAATTGTGGGTAATGCTTTTTTATATAATACGGAAACTCACTTACTGGACGCTCCTCATAATGCTCAGTATTATGAAGCATTATTGAGGTGATATATGGTTACTGAAGTCGCCCCTGAATGGGAAAGTCATCATCTTTGTTACGTTTCAAGCTCTTACTTCATTTGAACGGCTCACAGTGAAGTGCATAAACGAATTTGGATGAATTTCTTCGACCCATCACCAGTAAATATTTGGCGCTCATTTCTTGGACATCGATCTACATTGGTTTTTTGTTATTGTGAAGTAATATATATATATCTCCGCTGCACACGCGCGTGTGGTCTGGCGATCAGATGTAGAGGTTATACCAACCTCTCATTAGAGGAAGAAATGGCTGATAAAAGCAACAGACCTATTGTTATTGTTACTACTGTTGTCACTTAAACACCTAGGATGATGCAACTAATTTTCTGGTTTCATCAATCAGATTCTGCAGACTCCACTCCCTCAAGATTTGAGTGCAGTGCGTTCTTTTCTCTCACTTTATATGCTCATCTTAGACACATATATGAACTCTATGTTAAAGCTGTGGTCACATGGCATCGTCTTTCTTGTACGGTATAGTTTGCAGAAACAAGACGGAACAGCGTGCTGCGTCCACACGTTGCAAGCAAGTTTGCGCAAACCTCAGTATGAAGTTGGTCATGAAAGAGAAGGTTGTCGAGAGCAAAGCAAAGTGGTCCGAAGATTTGTTTTCGTTATAAGCATCTCTGCACTGTTTACTGTGAAAAGAAAGGGTACTAAACGTTCTCGATCGAAATGGTGCAAAAAGTGGCTTTCGAGAATAAAAACATACTCACGTATAAATTTAATGAAAGACTTATGAGAAGATCCAGATGACTGTAATTACTTGAGAATGGACGAAAGTGCATATAACAAATTACTAGGTTTGATGATTCCTGTAACTGAAGGACAAAACACTGTGATGCGCGAATCTATCTCTACTCATGAAAAACCGAGCTGTACTTTAAGGTTTTTAACTACTGGAATATCATGCAGAGATTTAAGATTTAATTTCTGTATCATCTTTCGGTAAGGCACATTCTTCTACTCCTATCACAATATTCCTTTGACTTTATCTTTCAAACCCAAGGCATCGATTTATATAATTCGATAAGCTCGTTAATAAAATGCTTAAAATGGGTGTGTACTTCACACATCTTGCACAAAACTTCTCTTCCGGCATAAGTCACGGCTTGTACACTGTCCACACGCAAACTACCATCTTGCCGTGCACACGCACGGCGGTAAAGTCTGCGCAAAACTTACTAAACATGTTTATAACAATTTTATCGTTGGTTACCCACTGTCTAAAGGTTTTCCTTTTTTATGTTTTGCTACTGAATAGATCGCATACTGCTCGGTTAATAACTAGGGGTGAGACTAGCAGTTATTTTCCGGTAATAGTTTTAACTCTCACATTTACAGTGCGCTATTTGTAACGGTTATCAGTAACGATTAAGTTGTTTGTTTTCATCGTTATCACGTTCGCAGTTGCATTACGTTGATGATTACCGGTAGTGAATACACTAAACGGTTGGATTGTAGAGGTAAAGTGAGCTATATAGCATCCTAAATATAAACATCATGTGATGCCGACGTAGCAAAATAAAATACATCACTACTACCAACATTACCATGACTGAAATTAAGCACATAATAGCTTAAATATTCTCGTAGGATATCAGATAAAATATGGTAATGACATTTTGGAAGACGATGTTGTTAGAGAAGAGAACACCCAAACACAGACTGTTGTCTAACATTACAAAAATTGCAGATAGTCTCAGTTGGTTACATCCATGTGGCAAAGTGCATAATTGGTAGACAGTTTTTTTCACCAGCTGGTATGTTAAGAGCGACAATTACAGCTTTCACGATCTCTTGCAGAGGAGATTATTGCTGCATAACGAGTTGAGGTAACTAATTCCCCATAAGTCACACCACTCCACTTGCAGTGAATCATGTCACCCACACTCGCTAACATTCTCCGTTACTTTAGTAACCGTAAACGGATAACTAGTTACTGTGTTCGTTATTGGGTAACTAGTTACTGTGCGTGTCTATACTTCTGTAACCGTTATATTAAGGCAATCGTTAGAATGTAATCGTTACGTTATTGTTTGCACATTCCTATTAATAACACTCGGTTAATAACTTGTATTGGTACTACAATCTAGATATTTGCTATGCAAACAGGAAAGTATTCAAATTGAGCTCATTACCCATTGCCATGCAAATGATCTTCAAAGATAGTTGACCAGTGGTGATTGTGGTAAATTGGCCGGCAAAATGCTTTAATCCACAACGCCTAATAAAAATAAACACCAATAAAAAGCACTGAATACATGGTTTGTGATGAACGATGGCTTTGAGTTGTAATTGACTCTCTGGTTTACTCACGTAATAACTAAACAAATAGTCGCAGTAAATATGTCATTTGTGCTTCTATTTATTTCTTCTCCTTCTTTCCTCGGCATATTCCCAGAAATTGCGTTAAATTTTAAAGCTTAAATTTATGCTCAACTTATGTATGTTTTGTGCGAGTGCTTTTGTTGAACAAGGTTTTAATCTTATTATCTATTAATGACTTAACATAAATAACAATTTTATGTGTTAAAGGTAAAGGTGAATGTACGTATCACGGAGGGGCCCTCAGAACCGGGGCAGAGCACCGCACGCAGGCAAGTCGCTCATTGTGCTTCCAACGTGACCCCTAGGAGGGAAGGATGAGGGGAGAGACCCGAAGGGCGACCAGATCCGGATGCCGACGGACGCAAGCATGGACGGGCTCCCTAACGTTCCCAGGTCGAACGCATTACACGCCGCCCGCTGCCCACAAGCCACCAACCTCCAGGGTCCCCCAGTGCGGAGTCCTACGCTAAGGACAGACCTAACAGAGCGGTATCGCAGCGACACCAGGGAATAAACATTAAAGAGTGCTCAAGTCACCGCCCAACCACAACCCGCCGAACACCGTCGCCTGGTCCTACAACCCCGAAACAGATAACAAGGAAGATGATGGTTGCAGGAAATAAGAGGAAGGAGAGCCGTGGTTGAAGATGAACCACCCCAGAGTTCTCCTGGCGACCAAGCTTCTTTTTTTCTTCTTTCGTGAGAAATAACATGTGAAATTATACCAAATCCCCGTAGGATTAAAATATAAACTTTGGGGTGACCAAAAAATCAAAACAAATTTTGATAGGGAATTGGATCTCCTCCTCCTCCTGCAAAAAGTTCAAAAAAATTATACGAAGAAAAAAATTCCTGAAACAAATAAGAGTATCCCTCATCAAGGGAAACCACAAAAACTCCATGGGCTCGAGTGGAATGTCGCCGAGATCGATCCCGGGATCTCCTGAATGCGAGGCATAGACGTAACAGCCTGAGCCATCCCGCTCGCTAATTTTATGTGTTACATTCATGTTACATGCATTTGTTAGAGAAGCTTCCAATGGTATTAAAATACGCGATACGCATCCTTACTCAATTCGGAACTTAAGAACTGTACATTAGGCAAAAAGTGCATATACTTCTGAGGAAAGGCTATATGGTAGGAAATTTGGCACCTTAGAAAGCATAACAAAAAGAATCTGATGTGTTACACTCACATGAGTTTCTCTACTCTTGTACAAACTATTTTTACAAACGCTTATTCTCCATATGCTTCTTGTTAATCGAGATATCGAGATGTTAATCTTATTGATAATTTTCTTGTAGATGCAAGGGGAATTGGTAGGCTTTAAGCGATAGTCAAATATTTTAAGAGCTGGTTGCAATGTGGGGTATTCCATTCTCTTTGCATTACCAGGACCTAAAACATGAATAACGAATTCCCAGTTGAGAAAAAGCATAAGTATTGGAAAATTTAAGGAAATAACAAGCAATATCTGGTAAATGGTTCACTCAACAATAAAAAATGTATATGTCATAAATTGTGTATTATAACGCGATCTACATTTTTGTGTAGTCAAATTTTGTCTATCTCTTATGGTTTACCAATTATGCAAAAGTCGTTCACAATGAAGAATATTTTAGGAGACATTTCCAGAAAATTCGAGTCATACATTTTATTTGTCATGAAAATATCTTAAACATGTGATATTTTTATCAAAATCGTTAGAACCATTTTTGAGAAAATAAACATTTTCCAAAAAGTTTCATGTAAAGGGTAATCTGGGGTGGGGGGATTTTCTTGAAAACCTTCGTGTCGCATCTCTGGAAGATACTGAGCATAAATACAAAGTTTGGTGTTTATCCGACTGTTGGTTTCTGAGTTATGCTGTTCACAGACAGACACACACACAGACACACACACGAACACATTTCCAAAAATACCTTTTTTTGGAATTAGGATACCTCAAAACATGTATTTCCGGTGAAATCTCGGTATTGAGTTTTTGAGTGGAATGTAACACTTCCCCTACTTACTATGCGTAGTCGAGAAAGTAATATAAGCAAGTAGTTCAACTAGTTTAAACGAAGTCTACGTTTCTCCTCTAAGTTTGAAGTAATGTACAAAAACATAGGAAGCATTAATCATATATATGATGGTTAACTTCCAATTTAAGCAAATGTCAGGCAAAAATTAGTCTTTGAACCGGAATATCCGAAGTCAAATAAAATATTCTAATAAATGACGAAGGAACGAGTGGTTAAAACTTTCCAGCTAAGTTCCAACTATACTTTTGTAAAGAGTAAAGCTAGTGATACAGGTCCGTTAAAGTAACAATCATAGAAGCATGTACATTCATATTTCTCTTACTAGTGAGCCCAAATCCTATTTTAAGTAGTTTGCGCCGCAAATATTTTGGAAATGGAAAGTGCTATTGATGTGCAGTTTTCACAGCATTGATTGGTAGTTAGGGGCTCGTACATTTAGCCTATAAACAGATTTTAATAATACTGAGAAAGTGCATTTTTGAGCAAACATACAGTTTTTTAAATAGAACAATTCCCAATTTCATCAACAGAATAAAGGTAGGGTAAATTAGAATGTCAATGGTCTTTGTTGCAGGATTCTAGTGCAAGTGGTTTACGAGAAATCGTATTTTGAAAAGTTTCCACCCCGACAATTGTTTGTCCCGTTCAACCTGCTTAGTAGCACGTACGATGTTGTTATGTTTGTTGGCATTGTGTTTTCTGTTCATTGATTGCATTGCGACTTTCTGGTCAGCTAGTTTGTGACAGTTCAAGCAGTAAGTCGTGAGTGGAAGATGGCGTATGCTAATGCAGAAAAGGCCGACATGCTCATGGTGTATGGAGAGTGTAGGAAGAATGCAGTTCGTTCCTGTACGGTGTATGAGGAAACGTATCACAATAGACGTCAACCATCTCGGCAATTATTTATCAACCTCTTCAACCAATTACGTGGAAGTGGTACTGAGCACCTAGAAAACTTAACAGAAACAAACAAGTGACTGGAGAAGAGGCAGAAATTAATGTTTTGGTTGCCGTTGCAGTAGATCCGCAAATTAGTTCCCGCACAATCGCACGTGGAAGTGGCATAAGTCAGGCAAGTGTACTGCGCATTCTCCATCAACATCTCTCTCCATCAAGAGCTGCGTGGAAACGATTTTGAGAATCGTTTTACTTTTGTACATGGGCATTAAAACATGATACTCCAGATTCATCGTGTATCTGGTTTAGTGATGAGGCAACATTTACTAATCATGGCCAGGTAAACCGCAGAAACATGCACTATTGGTCTGTTGACAATCCCCGTTGGCTTCGTCAGGTGGAACGTCAGCGTCCATGGAGTTTAAACGTGTGGTGTGGGATAGTGAACCATCAGCTCATAGGCCCTTTGTTCATAGAAGGAACAATGAACTCGCACAAGTATCGCAGCTTCCTGACAGACTATCTGCCACAGATGCTAGAAGTCGTTCCTTTGCAGACTAGGAGGAACCTGCGGTACCAACATGATGGATGTCCAGCCATAGTGCACGAAGTACTACAGCTTGTCTTAACGGATTGTTTCCAAATCGTTGGATTGGACGAAGAGGACCTGTACCTTGGCCGGCCCGTTCCCCGGATCTGACCCTTTAGACTTTTTCTGTGGGGAAGGCTGAAAGACACTGTCTACAAGGATGTACCAACTACACCAGACGACATGAAACGATGTATTACTGCTGCCTGCTCTGAAATTTCCACTGAAATGCTAGAACGTGTGCAGCAGTCTTTCCATAGCAGACTGGAAGCGTGTATTGAAGCTGCTGGCGGTGGTCATTTTGAACACAATCTTTGTAGGGATATGTTCTCTTTACTTGTAGGAATCCACAGAAGTATTGTAGTTACCTTTTGTTTTTCTTTAGTTTGTGCTACCACAGGTTGTACAAGTGTCGGTGCGTAAAGTTTCAAAATAAGATTTCTTGTAAACCACTTGAACTAGAATGTTGCAACAAACGCCACTGACCTTCTGATTTACCCTAAATTTATTCCGTTGATGTAACTAGGTATTGTTCCATTTAAAAAATTGTATGTTTGCTCAAAAAAGACACTTTCTCAGTATTATTAAAATCTGTGTATAGGCTAAATTTACGAGCCCCTGACTACCAATCAATGCTGTGAAAGCTGCACATCAATAGCACTTTCCATTTCCGAAATATTTGTAGTGCAAGTTTTAGCTGATTCACCCTATGTATGTATGTATGTATGTATGTATGTATGTATGTATGTATGTATGTATGTATGTATGTATGCATGTATGCATGCATGTATGTATGTCTGTGTGTATGTATGTATGTATGTATGTATGTATGTATGTATGTATGTATGTACGAATGTATGTATGTATGTATCGTGAATACAATATGTCCATGGAAATCCTCCTTGAATGTAAACCGTTATAATTTCACAACGATCTATATTAAGAATTTTACACCGGTGTGAACAGAAAGAATGGATGTTGTATATACAGAGGTGTGCCATCCTGACGGCGGAAACACATCGCATCAGAAGCAAAGACGCTATTAATATTGTCACGAACACAGAAACCAATATATACAATTAACGAAACCGATATATACAATTAAATTAAAGTAGGTTAATCAAACGCGAAAGTTGCAAGGAAATTCTTGCTTTTTTTTTACTACTTGCCTATAGCAAGTTAAGGAAATATTGCATTCCATCAAAAAATTCGGTACTGGGTTTACTGTAATAGACGTTTTGAGGTCGCCTGTATAAATAAAACCAATAATTTTTAGGAAAAGGTCCGTTTGAGTGTGTGTCTGTGAACAACATAACTCAAAAAGGAGAAGTTGTTTAAATACCAAAACTTGGTATTTAGTTTCAGCATCTTCGAAGGAGGCGACACAAAGATTTTCAAGAAAAGCCTCTAACCCTAAACTACCCTTAAGATGAAAATTTTTAGAACATTTTGGTTTTCTCTAAAATGCTATATGTTTTAGATATTTTCATTAAAAATTAAATATATATCCTAAGCTTTCTGGGAATAGCCTCAGGAATCCTCTTCATTTTGAATCGCTTTTGCGTAACTGGTAAACTGTTAAACAAAATTTTACTACATAAAAACTGTAGATCTCTTTAAAGCATACAATTTATGTCAACTAAGCTTTTGTTGTTTAACCATTTCCTAGATCTTTGTTATTCATTTGAATTTTCAAATTCCTATACTTTTCGCTAGGACCAAGTCGCTGTTCGTTTTTTATGAAAAGGAGCTTATAAAAGCCATCCGCCGTTAAAAATGTGTCTATCGCTTTAGCCTTCTGCAACCTTCTAACACCAACTAAATGTATAAAGGTAAAGGTAAGTATTACGGAGGGGACCCCGGAACCGGGCATAGCACCGCACGTAGGCTAGTCGGTCCATTGAGCCCTCAACGTGACCCCTGGGAGGGATGGACGGATGAGGGAAGATATCCGAAGGGCGACCAAATTCGGATGCCGACAGGCGCAAGCATGGACGGGTCCCTAAAGTTCCCAGATAGAAAGCATCCGACGCCGCAGGTTTCTGCCCACAAGCCACCAACCCCCAAGGTCCCCCAGGGCAGAGCTCCACGCTGAGGAGAGACCTAACTGAGCGGTATCGCAGCGACGTCAAAGAAGAAACCTTTACAGAGGACAAGTCACCGTCCAGCCGCAACCTACCGAACACCGACGCGTGGTCCATCAACCCTGAAAGAGATGACAAGGAAGATTATGGGTAGAGGAAATGAGAGGAAGGGGAGTCGTGGTAGAAGATGAACCACCGCAGCATTCACCTGACGACCCCGGGAAGCCACGAAAACCTATAGGCCAGAGTTGGCAGTCGTTAAGGGTCGATCCCGGGACCTCCGAATGCCGTCCACAGACGTAACCGCCTGAGCCATCCTGTTCTGTACGAAATGTATAAGTTAAGTGAATGTTTATATCGATTAACAGGAATTAGATAGAGAAATTAGCTTTTCTAATAATAGTTTATAGAAGAGTAAATTGAGAAAGTTATGTGAATGCAACACATCAAATTTTTGGAACTTCAAACATTACAGAGTGTTGCCGCATTCTTGTTGGCGAAGTCGACTAAGCACACGTTCATCTACAATAACACTTTTAACTCTTTACCTCTTTCTCATCCTGACCTCGCCTCTGGTCTGTAAGAAGCGGCATATACCCACATACATCTCTCTTTGCACCATCCACTTTAAGATACTCTGAATTGTTAGTATAGTTACATTATTGTTATAAAAAAACCTGATGTGTTTTATTCATATGACTTTCTTTATCCCCTTTTCCTTATTTTTATCTTTTCTGCAATCGGTGTTACAAAATGTCTTTTTCTATTTCTTTAGGGTTGTCGAATATCTTTTGCAGAAGTAGTTTTATTGCACCTCTCGTTGTAGGCAAAAATAGACATGATAGTCAAATGCTTTAAAACAGTCGGTATATGATGGCTTTGAATTCCATACTCTTACTGCGACATCACGAGAAACAACTGAATAGCGACTGTACTTTGAAAAGATGACAAAGAGTTGAAGAATTCAAACCATTAACATCGCATATCTCGGAAATCGTTGATGCCACAAAAGTTTTATTTGAAATACATTGTGTGTTTTAAAAATATCTACATTTTTCGTGTAGTAAGCTTTATCTATCTCTTATGGTTTACTCGTTATACAAGATTACACAAAATTCTTCCGAATGGACACCACTTCAAGAGATATCTCCAGAAAATTTAAGATATACCATTTTGTTTGTCGTGCAGATACCTGAAATGTATGGTATTTTAATGAAAATCGTTAAAAGTTACTTTTTTAAAAAAAATTAGCATTTCGAAACGTGTTGCATGTGGTTGGAGTTAGTTGGACAAATCTGATGTGTTACACTCACATGACTTTCTCTACTCGTGAACAAATTATTTTTACAGACGCTTATTCTCCATAATCGCTTAATCGAGATATCCAGATGTTAATCTTATTGCTAATTTTTTTGTAGATGCAAGGGGAATTGGTAGGTTTTAAGCGATAGTCAAATATTTTAAGCGCTGGTTGCTATGTGGAGTATTCCATTCTCTTTGCATTACCAGGACAAAAAAATGAATAACGAATTTGACAAAAAACATAAGTATTGGAAAATTTAAGGGAATAACAAGCAATATCTCGAAAATGGTTCACCCAACAAAAAAATGTATATGACATAAATTGTGTATTCTAACGCGATCTACATTTTTTATGTAGTAAAATTTTGTCTATCTCTTATGGTTTACCAGTTATGCAAAAGTCTTGACAATGAGGAACACTTTTGGAGACATTCCCAGAAAATTCGAGATATACATTTCATTTGTCATAAAAATATCTTTAAACATATGATATTTGAATCAAAATCACAGCCATTTTTGAGAAAATTAAAATTTTCGAAAAATGTTCCATGTAAAGGGTAATCTGGGGTGGGTGATTTTCTTGAAAACCTTCGTGCCGCATCTCTGGAAGATACTGAACCTAAATACCAAGTTTGGTGTTTATCCGACTGTTCATTTCTGAGTTATGTTGTTCACAGACACACACACACACACACACACACACACATACACACAGACACACACGGACATGTTTCCAAAAATGCTTTTTTGGATTCAGGGGGTCTCAAAACATGTATTTCCGGTGAAATCTTGGTATCCAATTTTTGGGTGCAACACAATGCTTCCCATACTCACTATGCGTAGTAGAGAAAGTAAAAATTCATGTCGTATCTTTGGAAGATACTGAATTTAATTACCTTATTTGGTATTTATCCCAGTTTTCGTTTTTGAGTCTTTTATTGATGAACAGAGTCTCTCTCTCTCTCTCTCTCTCTCTCTCTCTCGCATACACACATCCTCTGTCAGAGCAGGCATAGGTTCATCCCAAGTGATATTACTACCTGAGTACTCTCGTGCCCAGCAGGGGTGTTTCAGGATGCCGGATTTGGATTATATTGATGCATTAGTCAGGAGGTAGCATAGTGGTTCTGGACAGCTGTCTGTTAGGGTGCAGTGACCCTTGTGAATCTCTGGTGGGATTTCGTTTTAACTTTGTTTAACTTTGTTTTGATTATTGGTTATGATTTTTGATGCCGAACAAATCTATGGAGCCTGATAAAGAGGCCTCTGAGCAAAATTGTCGGTCTTTCGCGTCCAATATAGAATGGGACGCTAAGGACCACAGCAGTTAAATAAAACTCAATTTAATTTGTATGGAGCTCAGTTTTGCTGCATTTGGAGAGCTATCTACCAATCGTTTTTAGCACGCCTTTATTTTGAATACTCCGATAAGTCCGCTGTCTATGTTGAACATTTATGTTGGTTTTGTTTGGCAACCCATTCGTCGGCCTTCAAGCTGAGTTAGGATGTGACGTGTTGCTATCCCAAAATTAAGCAGTTTAGGAATACTAATTAGTTTGTAGTTTAATGTTGTATTATAACTTATGTTCAAGTGATTGCTCAGCGGCTAAAACGGACCATATAAATAACAATAAGGAATACTATCTGATATGTGGATATTACGAATTGTGAGTTTGTCCAGTTTTTCAACTATTACCTCTCTCAGTCTTCAATGTCACCGTTTAGTTGTTTTATCTATCACTCTTTCGTTGTTATGTAGTTCACCTTCACTGAGAGTTCACTTCGTTCACACTATTACTTCACTAAGGTGAACTAATTCACTTCATCTTCCTTCGTGACGTAACCTGTTCACGCCGGACGGTTCCCTTCATTCGGGAGTCGAACATAAAACCCCCACAGCAATAGCACTCGTTGCACGTCACAACAGGTGTCATCAGCTCGTTCGGGAATTGTTTCTTATGTCACAACAGATGCACTCGCTAACTCACTGTCTAACTCAACAGCTCTCCTCTCCGCGCACTGACTCCTCCAGCAACCAAGCAGCAACCGCCAAACAGCGATATGCCCAGGTTTACCTGGGCGGAATGTAAAATCGTCACAGTGCCTAGACGCTACGCGGCTTTACCTGAGCGATGTGATAGATTCGACGACATGATGGCGTCATGTGCGTGTAGCACGGAATTTTTCACTACTTTTTCACTGCATATACCATTTCAATATTAGTAATATTGCATGTTTTATGTACATTTTATTGGCCTATATGTTATTTACAACTTTTAATTTACACTAATATAATAATTGAACATAACTATGAGAGCTATTTGTTATTAAAATTTTACAAAATTCAAGGCTTAACTAGGTCCTGCATACTAGTCTATATACAAGTATAACAACTTTAAAATTACTATGAGAGCTATTTCGCTACTTCCGCGGAATATCCAGTTGCCTAATACTTCAATGTAGTCTTCCCTTTTTAGTTGCTTTTACACTGAGAATGAATTTAGGTCCTATTATTTAAAAATCTGAAGAGTTGCACTCACATGACCTTCTCTACTCTTGTACAAACTATTTTTACAAACCCTTATTCTCCATCTACTTCAAGTTAATGGAGATATCTAAATGTTAATGTTATTGCTAATTTTCTTACAGGTGCAAGGGAAATATGGTAGGCTATAAGCGATAGTCAAATCTTTTAAGAGCTGGTTGCTATGTGGAGCTTTCCATTCCCTTTGCATGTCCAGAACATAAAAACACGAATAACGAATTCGCATTTGAGAAAAAGTATGTGTTGGAAAATTGAAACAAATGAGAAGGAATATCTAGGAAATCGTTCACTACACAAAAAAAATGTATATGACATAAATTGTGTGTTTTAATGAGATCTAAATTTGTTTACGTAGAAACATTTTGTCTATCTCTTACGGTTTACCAGTTATGCGAAAGCCATTCACAATGAAGAGGACTTTTGGAGACATTTCCAGAAAATTCAAGATATGCGTTTCATTTGTCATGAAAATGGCTTAAACATATATTTTAATAAATATCGTTAGAGCTATTTTTGAGAAAATCAAAACTTTCGAAACATTTTCCACATAAAGGGTAGTCATAGGTGGGGGGAGTTTCTTGAAAATTTCGTGTCGCATCTTTGAAAGCCTGAATACCAAGTTTGGTATTCATCCGACTTTTCGTTTTTGAGTTATGCTGTTCAGACACACATATCCACACAGACACACACACCGATGTTTTTCTAAAAGGGCTTTCTTAGATTCACGGGGCCTCAAAACATGTGTTTCTGGTGAAATCTCGGTATCGAATTTTTGTGTGGAATCCGATACTTCCCCTGCTTACTATACGTGGTAGAGGAAGTAAAAATGCGTGTTCTAATTTAAAAGGATAATGAAGACGCAATGTTTACTTCACACATTTCTAGCATAGGAAGATGCAAAATGTTGACAATCGCAACCTACATTGCCGATGTTATTCCACATTTAGGAAATCATGCACTCAATCAAAGGTATATCTCGAAGAAAATCAGGCAAATAGACTCCGAAGTGTCATTAAATGAGATCTACAAGAGAGAGCACTATCGAATAAGAGCGGATGGTCTTTCAAGTCTAGACCATCGTAATTTCAATAGCAAGTCTTCCATTAAGTGAATATTACGAAGATACTTCATTCTATGCAGGTGTTTGATATGCTAGTACCTGAATAAACGGCCTTATGCCTTGGTACTATGAACGACGACTATTTGGAGATTTGGTATGGAGCTGACATTATTATAAGTTCGTGTACAGGAAGAAGAAAGCTGTAGAGTTGCAAGAGTTTAGCACTTTATTGAAGTTAATGCGTGGCATCGTATCAAAATGTGTTGGATTCATTCATGTCTTTGGAAAAATATTTATTGTGGAGATTTATAGTTTGCCCTCGAAACTCTATATTACCTGAATAAAGGTAAAAGAGGAACATGATTTTTACAGCCGATTCACACAACCTAAGTTATCTTAGATTATTTATTTTGATTTGTCTTATACCTGGGACTTGCAAAGGAAGAAACTACACAAATGTAAAGTTAGTATTCTTGCAATGTTTCGACTATAACTATCTGGTGCAACAGACGTGCAAACACTTTGCGTTGTGAAAACTTTAACCCTTTAAAAGATGCAATAGAGTAGAATCAGCAGGAAAAATCAGTAAGAAGACTTGAATGCTAAGAATAATTTGTATAACACACTGCTTAAAGAGCATATAATTACCAAAAACTTATAGCCGAAGAAAAAGTATTTGGCAATAAAAATGTTTGGTAAAATTCTCCCTAAGCTTCAAAGAGATTCTATGGCTCTTTCAACCCAATTTTAATAATTTTGTTTAGCAGATTGATCACAAAAATTAGAATATAAATTTAGGCAAATTTCGCAAATAACTCCTTTCCCTGATCCAAGTTCTGTGCATAATTATATAAATTACATATCCGACAGCATTTTTAGGCTTAAATCTCATTGTAATTTGTATGCTCTACTTTAACCGCTAAGAGCATTACTTGAATTCATAATAAAAAGCAAACTAATTTGGGCTGGTAATATTTTTAATTTGGCAATAATCATCCATTACAGCTCAACACATCTTGATGGCCAACTGAAAGAAGAAAATATGTTGCCAAATTTAGCTTGCTACACATGCTTGCCCTTACTTGTATTCTGTAATTGGTTTCTGCAAAATCTGTCCATTACACAATGCTCACAGTATGACGTCACATATTCAGTAGTGTGAAACATTTTTACGCATAGCATTGTGCAGGACGATTCAAGACGAGAAACTTAACACACGCGTCAAAGGAAAATTTCCTTAGCCTTTGGAAATGTAGTTAGAGTTTAGATTTGTCCGGTTTTATTTCCAGATAATTTTCTATTTTCAGATAATCACTTTCAAGAGTATGAAAGTGTCGAACCTAATAGCAATGTGGCATAAAGTAATTAGAAAAATTCAAATATTATACATGGATATCAACAGTTACTTTAACTGGCATCCTGATTACAGCTAAGGATAATAGAAATCATTTGGTTAACTCAATAAAATATTCATCGAAAACCACAATGACGTGGATCCATTTTAGTTACCTAATGCGACCGCTATTATGTGGTGGTTATTCTAATTATTAATTCAGTAATGTGGTCTATAAATCATTAATTTAAGGAGGCCAATATAAGACTTGGAAAAACATAAAACCCTAGCGTATATTTTTACATTCACTGCCACGTACCTACATAGTAGGTAGAGAAAATGTTGCATTCAAACCAAAAATTCTATATCGAATTTCACGCAAAGCATTTTAAGAAAAATAGATCAGACTCACATTTTCCAAGTTTGGTATTTATTCAACACTTCGTTTTTAAATTATGCTGTTCAAACACACAGGCACAGACCTATTTTTCTAAATAGCTCTTTTTGGATTCAGGGAGCTCCAAAATATACATTTTAGGTGAAATTTCGATATATAGTTTTTGTATGGAATGTAATACTACTTCTACGTACTATAGATAAGTAGTAGACAAAATAAAAAGGTTCATAAATTTTTCAGTGTATTATCAAAATCTATATTTAAATTAAAGGATATCTATACTCCTTAGACACAGCATTTGAGTTAGGTTTAGGTTAGCTGTACAACGGAGGGGAACACATCGCGCACTGCGACCTACATAGATCGTGTGGCGATGGAACCACAGGAGACTATAGGCCACAGCCAGACAGACCACAGAGCTGCGCGATGTCCCTAAGAAGTTCCAGGCTCGAATACCCGTTTCACTGCTGAAGCTGGCTAGAGAGGGCGATGAACGATTTGTCGACCAAGCAGCCCTCTTAGTGACTACAAGGAGTACTCTTTCCTTGGGCAAGAATCCGCGACATCTGTCCGGCACCACCATACGCCACAAAAACCTAGAAGCACATTTGAAAGATGGGAAAGGAACGAAATGAAAAGGAAATAATGGAAAGGAAATTATAGTAGATGAGAAACCACCAAGCGTTCGCCTACCTACCAGGTAAAACCACAAAAAACATTCAAGAACAAAGTGGGCGATCGACGAGAATTGGACCCGGGACATTTCGAATGCAAGCTTCACACGTTACCGGAGCCATTTCGCTCGGTAGTATCTGTGTTAACTATAGGTTGTAACAAAAATCTACGGCAGAAATTGCAGGACACATTCCTCACATGTAGGCAAGAAATTATGTTATGTGAACATGGGTCTGGAAACGCTTTGTTTCCATGTTACAACTAATTTTATCCAACTCATTAATCATGGGAAACACACACGAACAGAATGTTAGAATCCTGGGAAAGATGCGCACTCGGTTACGTCTGGTTACGTTGTCATTATCGTAGGTGCATAGTCATTGTTTTGTTTTACATGTCGCTGTTGCCATGCGACATACGTCATTGTTTGTTTACAGGTAACGTCAACTGTTCCAGTGAGCAGTACGACCTTGGCAAGCACACGGCTTGCTATGTACTACTATTAGTTTCAAATGGGAAGAGTTCTGAGCTACAGCGAATAAGATGCATTTGCGTGCACAGCGTTGCCACCTCGTTACCCCCACTCTTTTCATATTTCCCTCTCACTCTCACATCTGCCTGTCGCTAGAATGGTCGACGTAAAGCAACCCAAACTGAATTATCTAAACTTTTATAATTCTCCTGGTGTTTAAATTCATAATTGGGAATATACTCGCATGCTACGTACGTATTTTTTAAGTGTTATATAATTATAGGATATGAATTACCTGTGCTTTTAATCCAATGGAACTGCCAGTGGCTCATCCGTATCACTGTCATCAGTTACGTGAAGAGGCAATTCGTCACTGACACTGTCTTCATCGTCTGAGTCTTGAAAATTTATGATGATAGGTTCCAAAATATCGTCACGGCCTATTTCTTTCCAAAAGTCGTCTTCTTGTAGTTTTTCTGCATGTCTCACGCAGGCTTCCCAGTCTTGTTGAGTTACCTTGTCAATTTCTTCGTGAATAAGACGTTCAACGTCAGTCAGTTTAAAAGTGTTATTTCTGTTTGCAACCCCTCGTTTTATTTGAGCCCATACTAACTCAATTGGATTATACTGGCAGTGATAAGGGGGGAGGCGGATTACCTCGTGTCCCATTTCCATTGCAAGTTGATCCAGCTGATACACTTTTCCCTGGTTTTTAAATGGAAGTACTCGTTGCAGTAACTCATTTTTAGTTTCTGTTGCCGAAAATTCAACCCCCTTTTTTTGCAACCATTCAACAATTTGGTTCTTTCTACTGGCAGTATTCGGTACTTTGTTTTCAATAACCGAATGATATGGTGCATTATCCATTATAATTATGCTTCCCTCTTCTAAATAATTTAGGAATCTGTTCAAAAACCATTCTTTAAACGTATCAGCTGTCATCTCTTCGTGATAATCTGAGGTGGTTTTGGACAGAAAAATCCATTTGCTTTCAGGTACAAATCCTGTCTTAGCGGACCCTACATGACAAATGATAAGTCGACTGCCTTTTCCAACAGGTACCTTCAGGCCACCCTTTTTTGAGGAATCTTGCCAGATTGAATTTTGAGTGTGGTTTTTATTTACCCATGTCTCATCTAAGTAAAATATAGGTCTCGTATCGCAAGAATTGCGAATTTCGTGCATTTTGCGTAAGAATTTTATTCTTGCCGCAACAATGTCACTCCTCTCCATTAAAAATTGTCGCCCATCATTTGTCTTTCTGTACCTGAACCCTAATCCTCTCAAAATTCTATAAGTAGATGAATTTGAACCAGTGTATGATATTTTAGTTCTAAGGGCACAAGTTATTTTCTGTATTGTTGGGAATTCACCTTGGTCATAAAACTCGAAAACAGTTCTGCGTACAACGTCCTTGTCAAAGTCAGTTAAATTTGTAATCCTCTTCGGAGGTCCAATGTGCTTTCTGGGCGATACAAACACTGGAGTATCACTGGGAACAGATTTTCTTGCCTCTCCGCAAATGCGAGACACACTTGCTTTACCGACACAACACGCTTTAGCAGTAAGCTGTTGAGGATTTTTGAAATCAAGTTGATTTCTGTGTTCCTCATTGTTACATTTTTTAAAAAACGAGTAGACCCTAAATATAATACTTCGAGCCTGACTTCGCAATACCTGCCTCTTTGACTCGCCACTAAATTCACCACAATAAGCCATTGCACTATTTTACTCTTGCTGCTTGCTCTCTGAACAACAACTGAATACTGATATTAACTGTGTAGGGTAAATAAACTCCAACCCAGATTTAAAAATAACACACAATCATAAACATGTGACGGCTCACGTTCTGCAGATTCTACAAGTAACACAAGTGAGCTTGGTGGGCTGTTTGCTCTCTTTCAGCTTTAACAAACGCCTTGGTTTTACAACATAATTCTTTATCACCATCAAGTCAGTAGTTCTGTATAATTACATATATATATACATAATGTATACAATAATGCATACATACAAATAATGTGACCATTACAGCGCTTACGTGGTTATATTATAACATATGGGAATGTTTATTTGTTTGTATTATGAGAACTATTTGAGCTAAAAATATGTGGTTTTTACGGTTGTGTTACGAAAATTACTCCCTACCTTCTAGTGGGTTACTTTTTGCAAAATTTGAATTTTTGTCTTAGCGCAAATTATATGTATTAGAAACACATTCGCTTAGCACGCGTCATGCTTAGCTTACGGCGAATGCAATATGACAACACAGCGGAACTCCGATTGGTTGCCGCTCTGGCCGCGCTCAAGGACAAACATCATCCCATTTGAAAAACACAGTAGTAGGGTTGATTACAAGCTTGGCTCGTGCAATGGCAGCGTACACGAATGCAGAGATGGAAGATGCCCATTTGATGTATGAAATAGCAGACGGCAATGGCAATCAACGTTTGTACCGGGAGAGATTTCCAGGGCGAAGGTGCCCCGACAGCAAAACGTTTAAAGCCATTGATCGTCGTCTTAGGGAACATGGGGCATTTCAGCCTGATACTCGCGACCGGGGGAGGCCTAGAAGGACGAGGATACCGCAGCGGGAGGCGGCAATTCTTCAGGCAGTTGAAGGCAACCCTAGTGTCAGTACAAGACAAGTAGCTGCAACAATGAATGTTGACCACATGACTGTCTCGCGTGTGTTACACGAGGTCCGGCTGTATCCATACCATTTACTGCGTGTTAAGGCACTATCAGCAGCTGAGTTTTCTGCACAGGTACGCTTCTGCGAATGGTTTATGCAACAAAGTGTCAACCGTAATTTTAGTGCAACGGTTTTTTTCGAGTGGAGGAGAAATGATTTAGTCACTGATCCCAGCCCTGATGGGAGTCGGGACTGAGAGTGTGGGACTCACCAATAGTCGGCATACCCACTAAAAACTCCTCCACCGGATGGAAAAGGGGATTAGAAGGAAAAGTGGAATTGTGCTGTCCCTCATAGTACCCGCGTTAGTATTTGAAGGCTGTTGGCTGCCGCTCTATGGGCGGGAGCGGGTAAAGGTAGTTACTAGGTTTAAGCCCTGAAACCTGATTGCAACGCTAGTGGGAATTGCGAGGGTTAGGAAGAGAATGGAAGTTAGGATTGAGGATGGTACTAACGATGATACTGCAGCTGGTTAAACTCCTTGCATTGCTGCAAGAAGTTCGCGACTCTCTTCGGGTTACTCTTCAGCTTGGGACCAAGAGATGAGACCCGGATGACTACGGTGATGGCTGTTAGTCTTGATGAAGTGCTGTCGAACTGCCCAGCCAGGAAAACCTGTTGAGCAGCTGATGTTTGAAGAACCCTGATGAGTTCCTCCAGGGCTGTCAGCTTCGTCGTCATGTTCAGGAACTCCGCGTGGAGATCCTGAACGGCGTCACATAGGCCCTGAACTTCCTCGATGATCGGCGTTGGTGATGGTGTTGGTGTCGGTGTCGGTGCTGGTGATGGTGCTGGAGTCGGCGGCTGTGGCGCTGTCACTGGCTAAGGCGTAGGTGCTGATGGCTTCAGCGGTGCCTTCCTGCGAGGATGCAGGGGGCAGAGCGCTTGGCCGGTGAAGTGCGTTGACCCTCCACAGGTTGCACAGAAGTGGCGTCAGCGGCGCAGGTACACGTTGAGGTGGTGCAGGCGAAACCACAGTAGTGGCAACTAGGTTGTACTGAGCAGGTTGCCTCCTCGTGCCCGTAGGCACAGCAGCGCCTGCAGGGTACCTGGCGTTCTAATCACCTAGCCTCGATGGGTAAGCACCGCCCTAACAAGGGCAGGCCCGCTCTCAAGGCAGCT
Organism: Deroplatys truncata; assembly: GCA_030765065.1. Taxonomy (NCBI): domain Eukaryota; kingdom Metazoa; phylum Arthropoda; class Insecta; order Mantodea; family Mantidae; genus Deroplatys; species Deroplatys truncata. The sequence goes on from CM060979.1 coordinate 198,249,556, forward strand.
TCATAGTCGCCAGGTTCTGCGAACTCGATCCTCACGAGCGAAGTGGGTCCCTGAGTGGTCTTCAAGGGTGAAGGCCACTGCTGGTGAGCTGCGCTGGTGAGGAACTGACTGGCAGGGCCCTCGGGACTCCTCGAATAACAGCGCTTTACCTCCCATAAAGTACAGGTTGGGTCTGCGCAGGCTGGGTCCTTCCCAGAATTGGCGGCTTGGGTGCCGGTGAAGTGGCGGCAACTGAGGAGGCAGTCGGGGCGAAGCTGCGCTGGCTGGCGGCGAAGCGACGGTCGAGGCAAAGGTTGCCCTGGGCTGCGACGGCTGCGGCGAGTCCTCCTTGGCGGGTGCCGGAGAAGACGAAGAGGTTTCCGCCTTAGCAGGAACGGCGACTGAGCGAACCTTCTTCTTCGCCATTCGGAGCTGACTGTTCACAGATAAAGCGTCGTTTCTACGGGATCAGATTGTAAATTATCGCAATCACATGTATGTGCTGACGTCAATCCTCACGCAAGTGCTAGGGCAAGTCATCAACAAAGATTTTCTGTCAATGTTTAGGCCGGCATTGTTGGTGACTGTTTGGTAGGGCCTCACGTTCTTCCAACAAGGCTCAACGGACAAAGTTACCACAATTTGTAGAGAATGTTCTATTGATCTGTTAGCAGATGAGCCTTTAGCTGTGCGACAAAATATGTGCTTCATGCACGATGGAGCAACTCCTCATTTTAGTGTTAATGTCCGTCGGCTTCTAAATAATAGATTCGGTGACAGATGGACAAGTAGAGGTGGAGCAATTGCCTGGTATCCGCGCTCCCCGGACCTAAACCCGCTGGTCTTTTATTTGTGAGCCACTTGAAAGCTCCTGTGTATCGAACCCCAGTACCAGAGTTCAGAGTCTCCGTGCCCGTATTATGGAAGGCTGCGGAATACTCCAGGGATACATCAGCGCATCCGGAGGCGGATCAATGCTCACGGAGGGCATATTGAACATCTCATGTGAGAAGGAGTTGCATGTGGTATGCTGGTATATTCTATTCATGTGTGTTTCCCGCGATTAATGAGTTGGAAAAAATGAGTTGTAACATAGTAACAAAGCGTTTCCAGACACATGTTCATATACCATAATTTCTTCGACTACGTGTGAGGAATGCGTCCTGCAATTTGCGCCGTACATTTGTGTTACATCCTGTATATGGGGACAAAATACTTACAACATACGCAAATAATACTTATATGAATGTTAGCAACGTAGTATCAAAAACTCTAAGAATAGTTTTATTAACGTTAACCGTTACACCGTTTTTCAAACACATAAAAAGTGCCATACAATTAGACAGGCTGCATGTGATTACCGAAGACTTTGATGCCCGCTATTCAGAAGATTGAATGCATTCGCAAACCGTCAAATTGTAGTAATATTTAGCTACTAAAATGACAAGAACGGGAAAGCAGGGATGACATCCTTTAAGGTTAAGGAGCTACAATTATTTATTTAGAACTTTCCTTGTAGGAACAACTCCCCAAGCAACTCCAACTCTTAGTGAGATTTCCTTTTCCTGACCTTTAGAATGAAAGGAGAGTGAAACATATTTTCCTAACTCTCAACTTTTCATTCAATTCTACCGCCATCATCTATCTGGGAAATGCCGAGGAGGTGCCTAAACTTAGGCCTGGGACGTTTCTTTCCAATTATCGTTTCCTGTCATGTATTATCGTCTACAAAGTGTAAGAACGCGTGCGTATGCGGTAAGATCGAGCTTTATACACTCAAAAATATCTTATATGGTTACATTCACATAATTTCTCTACCCTCTACGTTTATTAGTGTGTATATAAATTATTCTTACAAAAGTTTAATTTTCTATCACTTTATTTTAATCCAGATAAACCTTATAGCTCTATTAGACATTTCGTCAGGGTACAAAGGGAACAGAGATAGTAAAATGTTTATGAACTGGACGTAGTATGTTGACTTCAAAATTTCATACTGTTTGCATACAATCGCGAAAAACAACTGAAAATGTAGTAGAATTTAAAAAATGACAAAGGGTTAAACAAACCGAGACATTAATAAGGTATATTTCGGAAATGTCCACACAGAAAGTTATTTGAAATAAATTTGTGTTTTAAAGAAATCCAAATTTTTTGTGTAGTATGTCTTCCCCTATCGCTTAACGTTTACTAGTTATAGAAGATTTTACAAAATTCCTTCTGAATGAATTGGACTTCACGGGCTAATCCCAGAAAAATCAAATTTTTTCATTTAATATCTTTAATACGTGGTATTTTAATAACAGACGTAGAGCCATTTTTAGAAAGTAAAACATTCTATGTTTGGGTTGGGAGATTTTCTAGATAATCTTCATGTCACATATTTGCAAGGTATTGAATTAAAATACCAAGTTTAGTATTTATCAGACTTTTCGTTTCTTAGTTACACTGCTCAAACATACACGCGTGCGCGCAGGCGCGTGCGGACCGTCTTCTAAAAATGCCTTTTCGGATCCAAGGTGTCTCAAAACATGTATTTCCGGTGAATTCTAGGTATCGAATTTTTGGGTGGAATGCAATACCTACTGTGTACGTGTTAATGAAAGTAAAAATTAATGTTATAATATACGATGCACTTATTTGATAATATAATAAAACTGTCATATAATATTTTCTGGTTAATATTAAATTTTGTACAATAACTTAAAGTGAAGCCAAAAATACTTTTAACTTTCCCTAGCTGTCTTAGGTAGGTGAGGTTTTGGCAAAACATCGAACTTCTCCAAAAATACATATTTTTAGATTCATCTTAACCTCAAGAAATTTGCAAATGTTCCATATGTGAATGAGTGGTGTATGTATTTATTTTTGTATGTTTGTTTTTTAGAGACAAGGAGGGGGGATAATGGTGCAAATTAAGAACGAAAAGTGGGATGAATACATAACTTCGTATTTAACTCCAGTATGTTGCAATACTTGAACTAAAGATTTTCACGAAATTGTTGAATAATTATCGTTATCTTTCGTTTTTTCAAAACCCTTCTGACTATATTGATTAAAATATCATACTATGAGTATTTGTCAGAAAAATAAAATCCACTTCTTGAATTTTCTGTGAAGAGCTTTTCGAGTCCTCTGGAAAACTGTAAGGAATTGAAAGGGATATACCATACATATATATGGACATATAAATCAATATCAAACAAGAATTGTACATAATAATATATTCAGCAGGAAATATCTTAGAATATTTAGTAGCCAAGAACTGTACAAAGCATATTGTAACTTGGATAAGTAAGGGACGGGCGAGCTAGCTAATTCCAGGGAAAAGTTAGAGCCCACCACCTTTCACAAAGCTAATCAGCAAGAAACTTGAAGCAATAATAAGAAATAGAAGAGGCAGATATAGAAAGGAAAGGGACAGAAATATTGTATTTGCTTCCGGACGCGTCCCTCAGACGCGTGTGCGAAACGTTTTGGAGCAGAATATTTTCATACATAGTAATGTAACGCGGTCTGAGGACCAATTAGAAATGTCGTTACATTTTAAGGCGCGAAGGTGAGCGTCACTAGGTTTGGGTATAAAAGGGGCAAGGAAGCCCCAGATTTTCACTCTCTTATAGAATCCCTTCGACGCTCAGCGATACTCGGTGAATGACGGATGCATGTGTGTGCATATGGATGAGAAGTGTGTGCAGTTACATTAGGCTTCTAATTTATTATTATGGTGGGAATTGTTAAAGATGGGAAAAGCTAGCCGCCCATAAGTATTTTATTGATAATAAACGACATTCTAAAAGAAATGCAGTGTATTTTAATTTGCCTCACCTACGAAAACCTGAGACCAGTGAAATTAGTTAGGTAGGTAATTTATTAGGAATGGAGAAATCATCAGCAGCTGAGTAGAGGTAGCGGAGACCAGAACACTGCAGCAGAGGGCATCAACCAAGAGGACCAACGATTTCCCGCTACAAAAGACGCCCAAAGTTTTCCCGCTACAAATGGCGCCAAACTTTTTCCCGCTACAAATGACGCTAACGTGGTTTTAGTAAAGGAGGCACAACATACGCACGGATATTTCAAGGTGTCAACGCACATCAGCTTCAAAGGAGTCACCACCCACGCAGTTACACCTCGACAAGACTTTAGAGAAATTCAAGTCTACAAAGAGTAAAGTACCAAAATGCAATTTATAAATTTATATCATTCACATAATTGTTAACTGTTAAAATTATGTTGATCATGAATAACAAAATTCTAATCAGGGTAGAAAAAACTAATGCAGACAACCACGTAGAGGAAGAAGCTAGTGTTCCACCTCTGGGCCAGCATAACACACAATCTGAGCCATATATCGTTGCAACACAAAACAAAGTAGATGAGTTACCAGTCACTGTAGTAGAATCCGGACAAACATCTGCCAATTTAATGCAGATCCTGCAGTCAATGCTCGTCTCATCATTGAAAGACGCAAACAGGCAGATATACGAACAATTGAGAAAGTAATCAACAATTACAAGAACAAATGACAACGAATAGTCAACAACTAGAGAATGTACAGGAACAATTGCAAGAACAAATGACAACGAATAGTCAGCAATTACACAATGTACAGGAACAATTGCAAGAACAAATCATAACAAATAGCCAGCAATTAAGATAGGAATTAGCGTCAAATAACCAGGATATACAAGACATGTTAAGAAAAATTAGTTAGGACAAGCAAATATTCAAACCGAGGTTTTAACACTAAAACAGGATTTACAAGTTAGCAAAGGAGAAATAGCTACTTTATCAGAGTTTGCTAATTAACAGCTAATGATGCTAGCATTCAAAACCAGTTAGGGCAAGCAATATAAACATTAGCACAAAACTAACAAGCATTACTAAACAGGGTAGATTCAGAACTCGCAGCTGTCAGGTAAGTTGTAACTTCTTCATAGGTAGCAAATTCACAGGACATTAATGCACTTAAAAATGTAGTGCAAACTATGAATGGAGTACACGATAGGGAAATTAACGAATTATGAATTCTATACAAAGAATAGAACTGGAATCTAACGCAAGTCAAAGTTCACCCACTGATTGCCAAAGATCGGCAGATCCCAGCAGCACTCCATTGTTACCGGGCGAAGCTTTCGGCAATGTACATAGTCAATGTAATTTTAATATGCATGCTAGAAGTGTAACGCCACCGGTCACCTGCTCTCATAATACCAATAACTTAAATTCTCATTTATTAAATGAGTTGTCATCGCCCATATTTGATGAAACAAAAAATCATCCAAAGGAATTCATAAGCGAATTGGAACAATATTTTAGATTAAAAGCCACTCCCGAGGAGATAAAATTAATTGTTGTAAGGAAATGCTTAAAAGGCGTGCACTGAACTGGTTGCATGTCATGTTAGGAGATTCTTTGTGTACACTGAATTTAAACAGGATTTTCTACTACGTTACTGGGTACCAATAGAAGTTAACAAAGTTAGACTGCAGCTAAACAATGGCCGTTATAATCCGAACATTCATGGCAGCTTGATAGATTATGTACTTAAATTGGCACAAAAGAGCAAGCAGAGAACTATCACTGTCAGACACAGAAGTAATTGCTCTATTCAGCAACCATTTCAACCAGAAATACGTAATGGTTTGATTGTTGCTCAACCACATATATATATATATATATATATATATATATATATAAAAAAATGCTGGAGCACATCGCAGCTTTCAACCAAAAGTCCAATACAAGCAACACATGGCAGCACACTAAATTGTAAATATCTATATAATTGTACATAGTTTTATTCCTTCTTTTATTGCTAATTTCAAGCAGATTATGTATATTTTGTACATTTGTCATGCTTTGTGTGGGGACATTCATCTCTGTTACAAAATTGTCCATGCTGAATTTTAGCAACGTAGCTGCGGGGCACTTGAAAGGAGATATACCATATGTATACTGGGGCGCAAAACCTAAGGACGAGATGGTTAAAGTAACATAAATGAACTACTTGGTGGAAGTATATAAGGTGTGATAATGTAGCGAGCCTGTGGTGCCAAATGGATCTGGTCCCTCAACATGGGGCAGTTGACAAAACAGGATAAGACAGTGTGCGGCAATTAGCGAGCTGTTACGGTGCACTGTAGTGATGTTCTTCATTGCAACATGGCCCGTAGACTCCATTTGCATGACTTCACACGGGAAAGAATCATCGGGAAACTGGAAAAAGCGCGAAGAGTGACGAGTGTTGCTCAGGAGTTTATAATTGCTCACAGCATTGTTTCACGTGCATGGGGAACCTTCCAAAACACAGGTACCCAAGGAGAGGTGGTGGTCGACCACGCTAAACTACAGCAGCAGATGAGCTCTACATTGTGCAACAGGCAAGAAGGGATCCAGCGAATGCAATTGCAACGACATTTAACAGGACAGCTAGGTACGCAATCTCACGATACACAGTGGCACGACGAATGCACAGAGGTATTCTCTTTGCCCGCAAGTGAGTACGTTGTGTTCCAGTGACATCTGCACATCTGCGACACCTGCGATGGTCCCAAGATCATCAAAATAGGAACCAACGAGGAATAGGGTCGCGTGCTCTTCTCAGATGAGAGCATATTCGGTCTAAGTAATGATTCTCAGCGTACCCTCATCTGGCGAGAGGTGGGAACACGTAATGAACCCAGGAACATCCTTGAACATGATCGTTTTGGTGGTCCGGCTGTTATGGTTTGGGGAGGCATAATGTTGCATGGGCACACCGACCTCCAAATCTTTAAACACGGTACGCTCACTGGTCAACGTTATTGTGATACTGTATTCCTTCACCATGTGCGTCTTTTCAGGAGCGCAATCTGCCCCGACTTCATTTTTATGGATGACAATGTGCGACCGCATCAAACAGCGCAGGTGGAGGATCTCTTGGAACGAGAGGGTATTCGGCGAATGGACTGGCCTGTCCGTTCCCCCGATTTAAATCCCATCGAACAAGTGCGGAATGCTTTGGGAAGACGCATTGCAGCATGTGTACCAACGACCATCCAACAGTTGTCAACAGCCCTGGTAGGGGAATGGAACGCTCTACCGCAAGAACTGCTTACCAAACTTGTGGCCAGCATGGGAGCACGATGCAGAGCATGCGTTGCTGTCCGTGGTGATCATACACCCTTTTATGCACCATGTATCTGTTTCTGTAAATCTAGAGAGTCATCATATGTCGTTTTGACTTTAGTGTAGCTTATGGTCTATGAATGAAAGTGGCATTTCTGTTAGTCTCGTTGCATATTTCGTTTATTTGCCTACTGTAGTATACCGTAGCAGTTCCCTCTACGTATGTTCAAGTTTCATCGATCTATGTTACTTGGGAGTGTCACGGCATGCGAAGATTACTTTCGTCCTTACGGTTTGCACACCAGTGTATATATACATATAAATCAATATCAGGCAAGAATTGTACATAATAATATAATTCAGCAAGAAAGATGTTAGAATACTTGGCAGCCAAGAAATGTACATAGCAAATTGTAACTTAGATAAGTAAGGGACGGGCGAGGCAGCTAAGTCCAGGTAAAAGCCAATTCTAGGTAGAACCCACCACCTTTCACAAAGCTAATGAGCAAGGAACTTGAAGCCATAACAAGAAATAGAAGAGGCACATATAGAAAAGAAAGAGACAGAAATTTTGAATTTGCTTACGAACGCGTCCCTGGGAGGCGTGTGCGAAAAGTTTTGGAGCAGAATATTTTCATATATAATAAGTTAACGTATTACAGACTTTATATTGGAAAACCAGAGGGAAAATGATGCAGATCAATTAATCCCCAGTGCCACTGGTGACAAAACAACAGCATAATAATGTAACGCGGTCTGAGGACCAATTAGAAATGTCATTACATTTTAAGGCGGGAAGGTGAGCGTTACTAGGTTTGGGTATAAAAGGGGCAAGGAAGCCCCAGATTTTCACTCTCTTATAGAATCTTTTCGTCAGTCAGTGATACTCGGTGGACGACGGATGCATGTGTGTGCATATGGATGAGAAGCGTGTGCAGTTAGATTAGGCTTCTAATTTATTATTATGGTGGGAATTGTTAAAGATGGGAAAAGCTAGCCGCCCATAAGTATTTTATTGATAATAAACGACATTCTAAGAGAAATGCAGTGTATTTTGATTTGCCTCACCTACGAAAATCCTGAGACCAGTGAAATTAGTTAGGTAGGTAATTTATTAGGAATGGAGAAATCATCAGCCGCTGAACAGAGGTAGCCGGAGACCAGAACAGCAGCAGAGGGTTTCAACCAAGAGGACCAACGATTTCCCATTACAAAAGACGCCCAACGTTTTCCCACTACAAGATTCAGAGAAATTTATACACAAAATATTCGAAGTCATTAATATATGCCGTTTATTCTATACAAATGTTATGCTTCTCTACCATGTGGGTAGTAGATAGAGGCAGCATTGTAGTCCATCCAAAAATAAAAATTCCATATCGAGATTTCATCGCAAGTACATGTTTGGCGGCCACCTGAATCCAAAAAGAAAGAAGTCTTAAGTATTAGGTAAAAGTCTGCGCGCGCGTGTATATAAACAGTGTAGCCTAAAAAAGAAATGTCGGATAAATACCAAACATGGCATTTAAGTTTAGTATCTTTCAGGTTTAAAAAAATTGCCCACCCCAAACCACCCTTTGTCGTGTGCCGTGGTGCTGTGGGCAGAGCGCGGTTCTCTGGTTCCCGGCCGGAATGCGGTAGGATGGTCACCCCCTCGGCTGTGCGAATCTAGGCGAAAGGTTGGCAGTCGGGTTGTCAGGCCAGTAGCAATAGAAAGCCGGTTTGAGCCCACATAGAGATGCCGACAAGCGATAAAGTTCTTTGTTCTACGCCGACAAGCCCCGCCCCCTCCCTTTGAGTGCTCACATGCCGTCAGGTCTCGTGTCGTTAGGCCCCGCCCCCTCTCGCTTTGTGTGCTCACCTAATGCCGACAGTGTCTGTGCTAACAGGTCCTACCCCCTCTCCCATGCGTTCTACTGTGGCGTCATGACTTGAGGGAATTGTTTTCTCGAGTCCTGCTGCCCCTCGGCAAATTAATTAGGTAATGTTGGTCAAACATTTTTTTATGACTACTAAGCCCTGCACATTGCATCCTCGAGCAATTAAGTTTTTTGAATAATGAATTGTTGACTGGAGCTTGAGTATAAGTAGTCTGCTCACGGGAACAGTCTGTCATGTAATGAGAACACGCAGCCTTCTTCTATCTGGGGAAAGCGCTTGTCCATTAGCTGAACATGTTAGACGCTTTCAACACATTAATAGGCTTTTAAGTTTACATTCTGGATCTGTTTACATACATTAGCGAACGACCTACTTCCGCCTGGCGGTAACGGTGACCTCTATTAGCTGACCGTTAGACGCTTTCACCCCATTAGCGAACAATGTCAGTAATTGTTTTCCTAAGTGCTCTGCCCAACACTCAACACTTCAGATTTTAGCGATGGAAATGATATAACAAGCAGCAGCTTCTCCAACGAGTTCCAAGTTGACCAGGATGGCCGGGTTCGAATTTCAAATTCAGCTTCTAATAACTCAGAGACTAATTACGATAAAGACGTCAAATAAAGTTTATTACATTAATGTCATTAGATAGTTTCTTGTGAATGTATATTTGGGTACATGGTGTCCAGGGTTCGAATACCGATAAAATGTAATTTAATTATAAATTTAATAACTCCTAAACTAATTAAGATAAAGACACCAAATAAACTTTATTGCCTTTATGTTATTAGGTAGTATCTTGTGGATGTGTAATTAGATACCTGACGTTCTGGGTTCGAGCCTAATGTTTAAATCGTCATTATCTCAGAAACTAAGAGAGGTAGAGGAATTGACCAAAGCATGATTGATAGCTCCTATGATGGGTAATTAATACTGTATATAATTTTTAATCAGTTGTCCTTATTTCGAATCCCGACCTTTCAATCACTTACTTATTTTTTCTCTATACTCTAGAATATGTCACTTAGATTGATGCTGTAACTGCATACAGCACCTTTAAACATATCAAACTAATATTGTAAATAATTTTGTTTCTGGTGTCCAGGGTTCGAATACCGATAAAATGTAATTTAATTATAAATTTAATAACTTCTAAACTAATTAAGATAAAGACGCCAAATAAACTTTATTGCCTTTATGTTATTAGGTATTATCTTGTGGATGTGTAATTAGATACCTGACGTTCAGGGTTCGATCCTAATTTTTAAATCGTCATTATCTCAGAAACTAAGAGAGGTAGACGAGTGAACCAAAGCATGATTGATAGCTCCTATGAGGGGTAATTAATACTGTATATAATTTTCAATCAGTTGTCCTTACTTCGAATCCCGATCTTTCAATCACTTACTTATTTTTTCTCTATACTCTAGAATATATCACTTAGATTGATGCTGTAACTGCATACAGCACCTTTAAGCATATCAAACTAATATTGTAAATAATTTTGTTTCTGGTGTCCAGGGTTCGAATACCGATAAAATGTAGTTTAATTATAAATTTAATAACTTCTAAACTAATTAAAATAAAGACGCCAAATAAACTTTATTGCCTTTATGTTATTAGGTATTATCTTGTGGATGTGTAATTAGATACCTGACATTCTGGGTTCGATCCTAATTTTAAATCGTCATTATCTCAGAAACTAAGAGAGGTAGAGGAGTTGACCAAAGCATGATTGATAGCTCCTATGATGGGCAATTAATACTGTATATAATTTTCAATCAGTTGTCCTTACTTCGAATCCCGATCTTTCAATCACTTACTTATTTTTTCTCTATACTCTAGAATATATCACTTAGATTGATGCTGTAAATGCATACAGCACCTTTAAACATATCAAACTAATATTGTAAATAATTTTGTTTCTGGTGTCCAGGGTTCGAATACCAATAAAATGTAATTTAATTATAAATTTAATAACTCCTAAACTAATTAAGATAAAGATACCAAATAAACTTTATTGTGTTTATGTTATTAGGTAGTATCTTGTGGATGTGTATTTAGATACCTGACGTTCTGGGTTCGAGCCTAATTTTAAATCGTCATTATCTCAGAAACTAAGAGAGGTAGAGGAGCTGACCAAAGCATGATTGATAGCTTCTATGATGGGCAATTAATACTGTATATAATTTTCAATCAATTATCCTTACTTCGAATCCCGATCTTTCAATCACTTACTTATTTTTTCTCTATACTCTAGAATATATCACTTAGATTGATGCTGTAAATGTATACAGCACCTTTAAACATATAAAACTAATATTGTAAATAATTTTGTTTCTGGTGTCCAGGGTTCGAATACCGATAAAATGTAATTTAATTATAAATTTAATAACTCCTAAACTAATTAAGATAAAGACGCCAAATAAACTTTATTGCGTTTATGTTACTAGGTAGTATCTTGTGGATGTGTAATTAGATACCTGACTTTCTGGGTTCGAGCCTAATGTTTAAATCGTCATTATCTCAGAAACTAAGAGAGGTAGAGGAATTGACCAAAGCATGATTGATAGCTCCTATAAGGGGCAATTAATACTGTATATAATTTTCAATCAGCTGTCCTTACTTCGAATCCCGATCTTTCAATCACTTACTTATTTTTCTCTATACTCTAGAATATATCACTTAGCTTGATGCTGTAAATGCATACAGCACCCCTAAACACATCAAACTAATATTGTAAATAATTCTGGTTCTGGTGTCCAGGGTTCGAATACCGATAAAATGTAATTTAATTATAAATTTAATAACTTCTAAACTAATTAAGATAAAGACGCCAAATAAACTTTATTGCTATTATGTTATTAGGTATTATCTTGTGGATGTGTAATTAGATACCTGACGTTCAGGGTTCGATCCTAATTTTTAAATCGTCATTATCTCAGAAACTAAGAGAGGTAGACGAGTGAACCAAAGCATGATTGATAGCTCCTATGAGGGGTAATTAATACTGTATATAATTTTCAATCAGTTGTCCTTACTTCGAATCCCGATCTTTCAATCACTTACTTATTTTTTCTCTATACTCTAGAATATATCACTTAGATTGATGCTGTAACTGCATACAGCACCTTTAAGCATATCAAACTAATATTGTAAATAATTTTGTTTCTGGTGTCCAGGGTTCGAATACCGATAAAATGTAGTTTAATTATAAATTTAATAACTTCTAAACTAATTAAGATAAAGACGCCAAATAAACTTTATTGCCTTTATGTTATTAGGTATTATCTTGTGGATGTGTAATTAGATACCTGACGTTCTGGGTTCGATCCTAATTTTAAATCGTCATTATCTCAGAAACTAAGAGAGGTAGAGGAGTTGACCAAAGCATGATTGATAGCTCCTATGATGGGCAATTAATACTGTATATAATTTTCAATCAGTTGTCCTTACTTCGAATCCCGATCTTTCAATCACTTACTTATTTTTTCTCTATAGTCTAGAATATATCACTTAGATTGATGCTGTAAATGCATACAGCACCTTTAAACATATCAAACTAATATTGTAAATAATTTTGTTTCTGGTGTCCAGGGTTCGAATACCAATAAAATGTAATTTAATTATAAATTTAATAACTCCTAAACTAATTAAGATAAAGATACCAAATAAACTTTATTGTGTTTATGTTATTAGGTAGTATCTTGTGGATGTGTATTTAGATACCTGACGTTCTGGGTTCGAGCCTAATTTTAAATCGTCATTATCTCAGAAACTAAGAGAGGTAGAGGAGTTGACCAAAGCATGATTGATAGCTTCTATGATGGGCAATTAATACTGTATATAATTTTGAATCAATTATCCTTACTTCGAATCCCGATCTTTCAATCACTTACTTATTTTTTCTCTATACTCTAGAATATATCACTTAGATTGATGCTGTAAATGTATACAGCACCTTTAAACATATCAAACTAATATTGTAAATAATTTTGTTTCTGGTGTCCAGGGTTCGAATACCGATAAAATGTAATTTAATTATAAATTTAATAACTCCTAAACTAATTAAGATAAAGACGCCAAATAAACTTTGTTGCGTTTATGTTACTAGGTAGTATCTTGTGGATGTGTAATTAGATACCTGACGTTCTGGGTTCGAGCCTAATGTTTAAATCGTCATTATCTCAGAAACTAAGAGAGGTAGAGGAATTGACCAAAGCATGATTGATAGCTCCTATAAGGGGCAATTAATACTGTATATAATTTTCAATCAGCTGTCCTTACTTCGAATCCCGATCTTTCAATCACTTACTTATTTTTCTCTATACTCTAGAATATATCACTTAGCTTGATGCTGTAAATGCATACAGCACCCTTAAACACATCAAACTAATATTGTAAATAATTCTGGTTCTGGTGTCCAGGGTTCGAATACCGATAAAATGTAATTTAATTATAAATTTAATAACTCCTAAACTAATTAAGATAAAGACACCAAATAAACTTTTATAGGGGGAAAGGATGCTCTCCTGAAACATTAGGTCTCTAGATAGAAGTATTTATAGGGGAGAGATAGGGAATACCAGGGCTGATGCTAGGCTAGTCAGATGCTAAAGGAGGGAGGGATATGCTTTATACGAGAGAGATAGGGAACACAAGGAAAGATGCTATACTAAACAGGACTTGAAGGATAGAATATGGGCGATATAGCGAACCGAGGAGAGGTATTAGGATAGGAGTTTTGAATGATGGAGTAGGTGCTTATATGCGAGAGATAGGGAATACGAGGGTCGATGCTAGGCTAGACGGTGTTGAATGAGGGAATGCATCTTATATGAGAGAGGTAGGGGAATATGAGGAGAATTGCTAGGCTAGTCGGGAAGGTCTGAATGAGAGAGTATACGTCTATATGGGAAAATATAGGGAAAACGAAGGTAGGTGCTAGGTTGAGAGAGTCTTCAAGGAGGAAAATGCATTTATATGAGAGCGTTAGGGCATACGAGGAGAGGTGCTAGTCTAGACATGGTTTGAGGATTAGAGTATACGTTTATATGGGAGAAATATGGAAAACGGGAGAGATACAAGGATAGACAGAGATTGAAGGAGGAGGAATGTAGGTTTATACTGTAATATAGAGAGTAATTCGATTATAAAACTTTTCTCATCCAGCCTTACAACACTTTTATATACTTATTTTCTAAATCTTACAAACTTTATATTTGTTAAACAGTAGTGCGCGAGACGGAGAGGGACAAACAGTATATCGGTTTACAGTGAAGTATACATCCTAACCTATTCCCACCTTGTTTGTTCTGGATCTTCTCATTGTCTATCATCTAACGTAAACACGTAACAAGACGTAACACAGGAAATCATACATATGGCACATTAAAAAAATAAAGGTATATATAATGAAACATAAATAAGTAGACAGAGGGTCATCGATACATAGAAAACCAGGAGTTGTATGTACTGAGACCATAGATTAGTATAGGCAAACAACAAAGAAGTGAATTTATAGTGTAAATAGCCAAATATTTTCAAATATTATTATAGTCTAAAAGTATATAACTTAATTATGTATCGAGTATTGAGAAATAAACGTTATTCATTATTCACTAATCTCAGATCACTGCAATTGTATTGAATCAATTCACAATTGCTAATGCCATTCAACTTTCATTCGTCTCTGATACATAAACAAATTGCAAAATGGAGAAGGACGAAAGTAATAAAAAGACTCAGGCAGCAAATTTTAAGAAAGAAGAGAAAGATATATGACCGACATTGTTTTGGAACACAAATTAGTCTTGAAAATAAAATGACTGATAGCTCTGCTAAGCGTAAGGAAGAGACATGGAAATAAATTGCAAATGAATACAATTCTAGGTTGGAAAAGAAGATAAACAACATTCATGTAAACCAATTTTTAAAAATCAGTTTAACTGAATACATTTAAAAAAACATATCACTTTACAAAAAGTAATGCAGGCAACATTTATTTTTTATAAACATTATCCTATTACATTACTTTACAAAAAACCATACATATTTCCTAAAGGCAAAGGTGATAGTCTAGACATTCTAAACACTCAGTTATATAATCATATACATCACACAGAAAGAGACCTGCATTATCAGTAAAAAAACTAAACATCTCAACAATGTCTGAATGATGTATTTTATAAGTACAGGTTTTTTGATATTTCAAAGTTCCTGTTAACCATGGCAGTAATTGATTAACACAATTTCTCGATCCTGTCATGCTATAACTTTAGATGCTTTCAGCTTACTTATAATTTCCTCAATCTCTTGTGTGTGACTATTATTACCAGCATCCCTCGACGCAATTAGTAACCTCAATATATTTACTAGTCTATTCGGATTTTCAAGCGTTGATATCACTGAATCATCATCATCTGAAGATTTCATATTCTCGCAACTTCCGATGTATCCAGATTTTTCACCAACAGTAGTCTCCAGTGAAGGACAGAGGCTTGATCCGGTATAACATTCCCCTCTATACATCTTCGGATCTTCAAGTGCAGGTGAGAGAGTCGATTCAGTATAACATGTTGCTCTATGAAACTTAAATCTTGACAAAGAACGATTCTTAAAAATCCGCCCGCATACACAGCATCTAATAACGCGTTTTCCTCCATGTGTAATGTATGAAAAATCGTGTTTCTCATTCGTCAGTTGCACAGATTTTCTCGGGCAGTAGCTCATGCTAAAACTAAAAGAAATTAAATGAATACGTGAATGCTAACGCTCGAAGGAATTAAAAGCGAATGAATGAATTCATAACACGCACCTATGTATATATCCAGGATGAGGACGACGGAGGGAATTGCGATCAATGCATAGCAGGGAGAAAGGATACTCTCTTGAAACATTAGTCTTCTAAACAACTATTGTTCACGGAACCTGTAGACGTCAGGTTGAATGGGACAGACCTCAGCTTCAAATCTTTAAGGGTACGGACCCCTGGCTTTTGCCTGGCATGTATACTAAACCATCCTAACAGCGCAACATTACATAACAACGACACGTAACCAGAACATGACGAGTGCGAGCATGGAAAAAAGGATGCTCGCTGAGAACATTAGTGGAAAAGGATGCTCTCTGGAAACAGTCGCCATCCGCACAACGGATTGTCCCTAACATTTTCAGATTTCAAAACGTTCAACATCGTGACGCGCTACTGTCATCTACATTTCGACGAAATTTTACCTCCTGAATTAGTTTGATGCTCTGTATAGAACCTCAGAACATGCATTACGCTGCGTGTCCCTAGCGTTTCCAGCTCCTGAATCGTTCCAGCTAGTGGAATGCCTCTACCATCTTCATGTCAACGATCTGTTACTCTGAATTAAAGTTTGGTGATATGTATAGACCTGTACAACATGCATTACGCTATGTAACAGACTCATCACGCTATGTAACAACACAATCACGCTATGTAACAACTGATCACGCTATGTAACAACATGATCACGCTATGTAACAACCTGAGCACGCTATGTAACAACATGATCACGCTATGTAACAACTGATCACGCTATGTAACAACCTGAGCAGGCTATGTAACAACATGTTCACGCTATGTAACAACCTGAGCACGCTATGTAACAACCTGAGCACGCTATGTAACAACATGTTCACGCTATGTAACAACATGAACACGCTATGTAACAATACGATCACGCTATGTAACAACCTGATTACGCTATGTAACAACTGATCACACTATGTAACAACATGATCACGCTATGTAACAACCTGAGCACGCTATGTAACAACATGATCACGCTATGTAACAATGAACACGCCATGTAACAACATGATCACGCTATGTACTAACATGTTCACGCTATGTAACAACACGATCACCCTATGTAACAACCTGAGCACGCTATGTAACAACATGATCACGCTATGTAACAACATGATCACGCTATGTAACAACCTGAGCACGCTATGTAACAACATGATCACGCTATGTAACAACATGAACACGCTATGTAACAACCTGAGCACGCTATGTAACAACATGAACACGCTATGTAAGAACATGAACACGCTATGTAACAATACGATCACGCTATGTAACAACCTGAGCACGCTATGTAACAACTGATCACACTATGTAACAACATTATCACGCTATGTAACAACCTGAGCACGCTATGTAATAACATGATCACGCTATGTAACAACCTGAGCACGCCATGTAACAACATGATCACGCTATGTAACAACATGTTCACGCTATGTAACAACACGATCACCCTATGTAACAACATGAACACGCTATGTAACAATACGATCACGCTATGTAACAACCTGATTACGCTATGTAACAACTGATCACACTATGTAACAACATGATCACGCTATGTAACAACCTGAGCACGCTATGTAACAACATGATCACGCTATGTAACAACCTGAGCACGCCATGTAACAACATGATCACTCTATGTAACAAATTGTTCACGCTATGTAACAACACGATCACCCTATGTAACAACCTGAGCACGCTATGTAACAACATGATCACGCTATGTAACAACATGATCACGCTATGTAACAACCTGAGCACGCTATGTAACAACATGATCACGCTATGTAACAACATGAACACGCTATGTAGCAACCTGAGCACGCTATGTAACAACCTGAGCACGCTATGTAACAAACTGAGCACGCTATGTAACAACATGTTCACGCTATGTAACAACCTGAGCACGCTATGTAACAACCTGAGCACGCTATGTAACAATACGATCACGCTATGTAACAACCTGATTACGCTATGTAACAACTGATCACGCTATGTAACAACATGATCACGCTATGTAACAACCTGAGCACGCTATGTAACAACATGATCACGCTATGTAACAACATGATCACGCTATGTAACAACATGATCACGCTATGTAACAACCTGAGCACGCTATGTAACAACATGATCACGCTATGTAACAACTGATCACGCTATGTAACAACATGATCACGCTATGTAACAACATGATCACGCTATGTAACAACATGATCACGCTATGTAACAACCTGAGCACGCTATGTAACAACATGATCACGCTATGTAACAACCTGAGCACGCTATGTAACAACCTGAGCACGCTATGTATCAACATGTTCACGCTATGTAACAACCTGAGCACGCAATGTAACAACCTGAGCACGCTATGTAACAACATGTTCACGCTATGTAACAACATGAACACGCTATGTAACAACATGATCACGCTATGTAACAACATGTTCACGCTATGTAACAACACGATCACCCTATGTAACAACATGATCACGCTATGTAACAACCTGAGCACGCTATGTAACAACATGATCACGCTATGTAACAACCTGAGCACGCCATGTAACAATATGATCACGCTATGTAACAACATGTTCACGCTATGTAACAACACGATCACCCTATGTAACAACCTGAGCACGCTATGTAACAACATGATCACGCTATGTAACAACATGATCACGCTATGTAACAACCTGAGCACGCTATGTAACAAACTGAGCACGCTATGTAACAACCTGAGCACGCTATGTAACAACATGAACACGCTATGTAACAACCTGAGCAAGCTATGTAACAACCTGAGCACGCTATGTAACAACATGTTCACGCTATGTAACAACATGAACACGCTATGTAAGAATACGATCACGCTATGTAACAACCTGATTACGCTATGTAACAACTGATCACACTATGTAACAACATGATCACGCTATGTAACAACCTGAGCACGCTATGTAACAACATGATCACGCTATGTAACAACCTGAGCACGCCATGTAACAACATGATCACGCTATGTAACAAATTGTTCACGCTATGTAACAACACGATCACCCTATGTAACAACCTGAGCACGCTATGTAACAACATGATCACGCTATGTAACAACATGATCACGCTATGTAACAACCTGAGCACGCTATGTAACAACATGATCACGCTATGTAACAACATGAACACGCTATGTAGCAACCTGAGCACGCTATGTAACAACCTGAGCACGCTATGTAACAAACTGAGCACGCTATGTAACAACATGTTCACGCTATGTAACAACCTGAGCACGCTATGTAACAACCTGAGCACGCTATGTAACAATACGATCACGCTATGTAACAACCTGATTACGCTATGTAACAACTGATCACGCTATGTAACAACATGATCACGCTATGTAACAACCTGAGCACGCTATGTAACAACATGATCACGCTATGTAACAACATGATCACGCTATGTAACAACATGATCACGCTATGTAACAACCTGAGCACGCTATGTAACAACATGATCACGCTATGTAACAACTGATCACGCTATGTAACAACATGATCACGCTATGTAACAACATGATCACGCTATGTAACAACATGATCACGCTATGTAACAACCTGAGCACGCTATGTAACAACATGATCACGCTATGTAACAACCTGAGCACGCTATGTAACAACCTGAGCACGCTATGTATCAACATGTTCACGCTATGTAACAACCTGAGCACGCAATGTAACAACCTGAGCACGCTATGTAACAACATGTTCACGCTATGTAACAACATGAACACGCTATGTAACAACATGATCACGCTATGTAACAACATGTTCACGCTATGTAACAACACGATCACCCTATGTAACAACATGATCACGCTATGTAACAACCTGAGCACGCTATGTAACAACATGATCACGCTATGTAACAACCTGAGCACGCCATGTAACAATATGATCACGCTATGTAACAACATGTTCACGCTATGTAACAACACGATCACCCTATGTAACAACCTGAGCACGCTATGTAACAACATGATCACGCTATGTAACAACATGATCACGCTATGTAACAACCTGAGCACGCTATGTAACAAACTGAGCACGCTATGTAACAACCTGAGCACGCTATGTAAC
Organism: Deroplatys truncata; assembly: GCA_030765065.1. Taxonomy (NCBI): domain Eukaryota; kingdom Metazoa; phylum Arthropoda; class Insecta; order Mantodea; family Mantidae; genus Deroplatys; species Deroplatys truncata. The sequence goes on from CM060979.1 coordinate 198,269,515, forward strand.
AACATGAACACGCTATGTAACAACCTGAGCAAGCTATGTAACAACCTGAGCACGCTATGTAACAACATGTTCACGCTATGTAACAACATGAACACGCTATGTAAGAATACGATCACGCTATGTAACAACCTGATTACGCTATGTAACAACTGATCACACTATGTAACAACATGATCACGCTATGTAACAACCTGAGCACGTTGTGTAACAACATGATCACGCTATGTAACAACCTGAGCACGCCATGTAACAACATGATCACGCTATGTAACAACATGTTCACGCTATGTAACAACACGATCACCCTATGTAACAACCTGAGCACGTTATGTAACAACATGATCACGCTATGTAACAACATGTTCACGCTATGAAACAATACGATCAAGCTATGTAACAACACGATCACGCTATGTAACAACATGATCAAGCTATGTAACTACATGAACACGCTATGTAACAACCTGAGCACGCTATGTAACAACATGCTCACGCTATGTAACAACATGAACACGCTATGTAACAACATGATCACGCTATGTAACAACCTGAGTACGCTATGTAACAACATGATCACGCTATGTAACAACCTGATCACGCTATGTAACAACACGATCAAGCTATGTAACAACACGATCACGCTATGTAGCAACCTGATCACGCTATGTAACAACATGTTCACGCTATGTAACAACATGATCACGCTATCTAACAACCTGATCACGCTATGTAACAACCTGATCACGCTATGTAACAACGCGATCACGCTATGTAACAACATGATCACGCTATGTAACAACATGATCACGCTATGTAAATAGGGTGGACCATTTAAGTTGAGGCTATACAATATATCCAAAACTAAGCGTTGTAGAAAGAAATGTCTTTAATAAAGCTTGACTGATATTATGGCGAAAGTAAATGCCGCTAGTCGTGTTTCGTTTGGAGGCTGTTATGAGGGTCATTTTGGGTCAATTTATTTTTTTAAATGGGAACCTACAATTAGGGTCCCATTTAAAAAGACCCTGAAATGACCCTCACAACGTCCTCCAAACGAAATAAGACTAGCGGCATTTACTTTCGCCATAATATCAGTCAAGTTTTATTAAAGACATTTCTTTCTACAACGCTTAGTTTTGGATATATTGTATAGCCTCAACTTAAATGGTCCACCCTATTTACATAGCGTGATCATGTTGTTACATAGCGTGATCATGTTGTTACATAGCGTGATCGCGTTGTTACATAGCGTGATCAGGTTGTTACATAGCGTGATCAGGTTGTTAGATAGCGTGATCATGTTGTTACATAGCGTGAACATGTTGTTACATAGCGTGATCAGGTTGTTACATAGCGTGATCGTGTTGTTACATAGCGTGATCGTGTTGTTACATAGCGTGATCAGGTTGTTACATAGCGTACTCAGGTTGTTACATAGCGTGATCATGTTGTTACATAGCGTGTTCATGTTGTTACATAGCGTGATCATGTTGTTACATAGCGTGCTCAGGTTGTTACATAGCGTGTTCATGTAGTTACATAGCTTGATCATGTTGTTACATAGCGTGATCGTGTTGTTACATAGCTTGATCGTATTGTTACATAGCGTGAACATGTTGTTACATAGCGTGATCATGTTGTTACATAACGTGCTCAGGTTGTTACATAGGGTGATCGTATTGTTACATAGCGTGTTCATGTTGTTACATAGCGTGAACATGTTGTTACATAGCGTGCTCAGGTTGTTACATAGCTTGCTCAGGTTGTTACATAGCGTGTTCATGTTGTTACATAGCGTTCTCAGGTTGTTACATAGCGTGCTCAGTTTGTTACATAGCGTGCTCAGGTTGTTACATAGCGTGATCATGTTGTTACATAGCGTGATCATGTTGTTACATAGCGTGCTCAGGTTGTTACATAGGGTGATCGTATTGTTACATAGCGTGTTCATGTTGTTACATAGCGTGATCATGTTGTTACATAGCGTGCTCAGGTTGTTACATAGCGTGTTCATGTAGTTACATAGCTTGATCATGTTGTTACATAGCGTGATCGTGTTGTTACATAGCTTGATCGTATTGTTACATAGCGTGAACATGTTGTTACATAGCGTGATCATGTTGTTACATAACGTGCTCAGGTTGTTACATAGGGTGATCGTATTGTTACATAGCGTGATCATGTTGTTACATAGCGTGTTCATGTTGTTACATAGCGTGATCATGTTGTTACATAGCGTGCTCAGGTTGTTACATAGCGTGTTCATGTAGTTACATAGCTTGATCATGTTGTTACATAGCGTGATCGTGTTGTTACATAGCTTTATCGTATTGTTACATAGCGTGAACATGTTGTTACATAGCGTGATCATGTTGTTACATAACGTGCTCAGGTTGTTACATAGGGTGATCGTATTGTTACATAGCGTGTTCATGTTGTTACATAGCGTGAACATGTTGTTACATAGCGTGCTCAGGTTGTTACATAGCTTGCTCAGATTGTTACATAGCGTGTTCATGTTGTTACATAGCGTGCTCAGGTTGTTACATAGCGTGCTCAGTTTGTTACATAGCGTGCTCAGGTTGTTACATAGCGTGATCATGTTGTTACATAGTGTGATCATGTTGTTACATAGCGTGCTCAGGTTGTTACATAGGGTGATCGTGTTGTTACATAGCGTGAACATGTTGTTACATAGCGTGATCATGTTGTTACATGGCGTGCTCAGGTTGTTACATAGCGTGATCATGTTGTTACATAGCGTGCTCAGGTTGTTACATAGCGTGATCATGTTGTTACATAGGGTGATCGTGTTGTTACATAGCGTGAACATGTTGTTACATAGCGTGATCATGTTGTTACATAGCGTGTTCATGTTGTTACATAGCGTGAACATGTTGTTACATAGCGTGCTCAGGTTGTTACATAGCGTGCTCAGGTTGTTACATAGCGTGAACATGTTGATACATAGCGTGCTCAGGTTGTTACATAGCGTGCTCAGGTTGTTACATAGCGTGATCATGTTGTTACATAGCGTGCTCAGGTTGTTACATAGCGTGATCATGTTGTTACATAGCGTGATCATGTTGTTACATAGCGTGATCATGTTGTTACATAGCGTGATCAGTTGTTACATAGCGTGATCATGTTGTTACATAGCGTGCTCAGGTTGTTACATAGCGTGATCATGTTGTTACATAGCGTGATCATGTTGTTACATAGCGTGATCATGTTGTTACATAGCGTGCTCAGGTTGTTACATAGCGTGATCATGTTGTTACATAGCGTGATCAGTTGTTACATAGCGTAATCAGGTTGTTACATAGCGTGATCGTATTGTTACATAGCGTGCTCAGGTTGTTACATAGCGTGTTCAGGTTGTTACATAGCGTGAACATGTTGTTACATAGCGTGCTCAGTTTGTTACATAGCGTGCTCAGGTTGTTACATAGCGTGCTCAGGTTGTTACATAGCGTGTTCATGTTGTTACATAGCGTGATCATGTTGTTACATAGCGTGCTCAGGTTGTTACATAGCGTGATCATGTTGTTACATAGCGTGATCATGTTGTTACATAGCGTGCTCAGGTTGTTACATAGGGTGATCGTGTTGTTACATAGCGTGAACATGTTGTTACATAGCGTGATCATGTTGTTACATGGCGTGCTCAGGTTGTTACATAGCGTGATCATGTTGTTACATAGCGTGCTCAGGTTGTTACATAGCGTGATCATGTTGTTACATAGTGTGATCAATTGTTACATAGCGTAATCAGGTTGTTACATAGCTTGATCGTATTGTTACATAACGTGTTCATGTTGTTACATAGCGTGAACATGTTGTTACATAGCGTGCTCAGGTTGTTACATAGCGTGCTCAGGTTGTTACATAGCGTGAACATGTTGTTACATAGCCTGCTCAGGTTGTTACATAGCGTGATCAGTTGTTACATAGCGTGATCATGTTGTTACATAGCGTGCTCAGGTTGTTACATAGCGTGATCATGTTGTTACATAGCGTGATCAGTTGTTACATAGCGTGATTGTGTTGTTACATAGCGTGATGAGTCTGTTACATAGCGTAATGCATGTTGTACAGGTCTATACATATCACCAAACTTTAATTCAGAGTAACAGATCGTTGACATGAAGATGGTAGAGGCATTCCACTAGCTGGAACGATTCAGGAGCTGGAAACGCTAGGGACACGCAGCGTAATGCATGTTCTGAGGTTCTATACAGAGCATCAAACTAATTCAGGAGGTAAAATTTCGTCGAAATGTAGATGACAGTAGCGCGTCACGATGTTGAACGTTTTGAAATCTGAAAATGTTAGGGACAATCCGTTGTGCGGATGGCGACTGTTTCCAGAGAGCATCCTTTTCCACTAATGTTCTCAGCGAGCATCCTTTTTTCCATGCTCGCACTCGTCATGTTCTGGTTACGTGTCGTTGTTATGTAATGTTGCGCTGTTAGGATGGTTTAGTATACATGCCAGGCAAAAGCCAGGGGTCCGTACCCTTAAAGATTTGAAGCTGAGGTCTGTCCCATTCAACCTGACGTCTACAGGTTCCGTGAACAATAGTTGTTTAGATGACTAATGTTTCAAGAGAGTATCCTTTCTCCCTGCTATGCATTGATCGCAATTCCCTCCGTCGTCCTCATCCTGGATATATACATAGGTGCGTGTTATGAATTCATTCATTCGCTTTTAATTCCTTCGAGCGTTAGCATTCACGTATTCATTTAATTTCTTTTAGTTTTAGCATGAGCTGCTGCCCGAGAAAATCTGTGCAACTGACGAATGAGAAACACGATTTTTCATACATTACACATGGAGGAAAACGCGTTATTAGATGCTGTGTATGCGGGCGGATTTTTAAGAATCGTTCTTTGTCAAGATTTAAGTTTCATAGAGCAACATGTTATACTGAATCGACTCTCTCACCTGCACTTGAAGATCCGAAGATGTATAGAGGGGAATGTTATACCGGATCAAGCCTCTGTCCTTCACTGGAGACTACTGTTGGTGAAAAATCTGGATACATCGGAAGTTGCGAGAATATGAAATCTTCAGATGATGATGATTCAGTGATATCAACGCTTGAAAATCCGAATAGACTAGTAAATATATTGAGGTTACTAATTGCGTCGAGGGATGCTGGTAATAATAGTCACACAAGAGATTGAGGAAATTATAAGTAAGCTGAAAGCATCTAAAGTTATAGCATGACAGGATCGAGAAATTGTGTTAATCAATTACTGCCATGGTTAACAGGAACTTTGAAATATCAAAAAACTTGTACTTATAAAATACATCATTCAGACATTGTTGAGATGTTTAGTTTTTTTACTGATAATGCAGGTCTCTTTCTGTGTGATGTATATGATTATATAACTGAGTGTTTAGAATGTCTAGACTATCACCTTTGCCTTTAGGAAATATGTATGGTTTTTTGTAAAGTAATGTAATAGGATAATGTTTATAAAAAATAAATGTTGTCTGCATTACTTTTTGTAAAGTGATATGTTTTTTTAAATGTATTCAGTTAAACTGATTTTTAAAAATTGGTTTACATGAATGTTGTTTATCTTCTTTTCCAACCTAGAATTGTATTCATTTGCAATTTATTTCCATGTCTCTTCCTTACGCTTAGCAGAGCTATCAGTCATTTTATTTTCAAGACTAATTTGTGTTCCAAAACAATGTCGGTCATATATCTTTCTCTTCTTTCTTAAAATTTGCTGCCTGAGTCTTTTTATTACTTTCGTCCTTCTCCATTTTGCAATTTGTTTATGTATCAGAGACGAATGAAAGTTGAATGGCATTAGCAATTGTGAATTGATTCAATACAATTGCAGTGATCTGAGATTAGTGAATAATGAATAACGTTTATTTCTCAATACTCGATACATAATTAAGTTATATACTTTTAGACTATAATAATATTTGAAAATATTTGGCTATTTACACTATAAATTCACTTCTTTGTTGTTTGCCTATACTAATCTATGGTCTCAGTACATACAACTCCTGGTTTTCTATGTATCGATGACCCTCTGTCTACTTATTTATGTTTCATTATATATACCTTTATTTTTTTAATGTGCCATATGTATGATTTCCTGTGTTACGTCTTGTTACGTGTTTACGTTAGATGATAGACAATGAGAAGATCCAGAACAAACAAGGTGGGAATAGGTTAGGATGTATACTTCACTGTAAACCGATATACTGTTTGTCCCTCTCCGTCTCGCGCACTACTGTTTAACAAATATAAAGTTTGTAAGATTTAGAAAATAAGTATATAAAAGTGTTGTAAGGCTGGATGAGAAAAGTTTTATAATCGAATTACTCTCTATATTACAGTATAAACCTACATTCCTCCTCCTTCAATCTCTGTCTATCCTTGTATCTCTCCCGTTTTCCATATTTCTCCCATATAAACGTATACTCTAATCCTCAAACCATGTCTAGACTAGCACCTCTCCTCGTATGCCCTAACGCTCTCATATAAATGCATTTTCCTCCTTGAAGACTCTCTCAACCTAGCACCTACCTTCGTTTTCCCTATATTTTCCCATATAGACGTATACTCTCTCATTCAGACCTTCCCGACTAGCCTAGCAATTCTCCTCATATTCCCCTACCTCTCTCATATAAGATGCATTCCCTCATTCAACACCGTCTAGCCTAGCATCGACCCTCGTATTCCCTATCTCTCGCATATAAGCACCTACTCCATCATTCAAAACTCCTATCCTAATACCTCTCCTCGGTTCGCTATATCGCCCATATTCTATCCTTCAAGTCCTGTTTAGTATAGCATCTTTCCTTGTGTTCCCTATCTCTCTCGTATAAAGCATATCCCTCCCTCCTTTAGCATCTGACTAGCCTAGCATCAGCCCTGGTATTCCCTATCTCTCCCCTATAAATACTTCTATCTAGAGACCTAATGTTTCAGGAGAGCATCCTTTCCCCCTATAAAAGTTTATTTGGTGTCTTTATCTTAATTAGTTTAGGAGTTATTAAATTTATAATTAAATTACATTTTATCGGTATTCGAACCCTGGACACCAGAACCAGAATTATTTACAATATTAGTTTGATGTGTTTAAGGGTGCTGTATGCATTTACAGCATCAAGCTAAGTGATATATTCTAGAGTATAGAGAAAAATAAGTAAGTGATTGAAAGATCGGGATTCGAAGTAAGGACAGCTGATTGAAAATTATATACAGTATTAATTGCCCCTCATAGGAGCTATCAATCATGCTTTGGTCAATTCCTCTACCTCTCTTAGTTTCTGAGATAATGACGATTTAAACATTAGGCTCGAACCCAGAACGTCAGGTATCTAATTATACATCCACAAGATACTACCTAGTAACATAAACGCAATAAAGTTTATTTGGCGTCTTTATCTTAATTAGTTTAGGAGTTATTAAATTTATAATTAAATTACATTTTATCGGTATTCGAACCCTGGACACCAGAAACAAAATTATTTACAATATTAGTTTGATATGTTTAAAGGTGCTGTATACATTTACAGCATCAATCTAAGTGATATATTCTAGAGTATAGAGAAAAAATAAGTAAGTGATTGAAAGATCGGGATTCGAAGTAAGGATAATTGATTGAAAATTATATACAGTATTAATTGCCCATCATAGAAGCTATCAATCATGCTTTGGTCAACTCCTCTACCTCTCTTAGTTTCTGAGATAATGACGATTTAAAATTAGGCTCGAACCCAGAACGTCAGGTATCTAAATACACATCCACAAGATACTACCTAATAACGTAAACATAATAAAGTTTATTTGATATCTTTATCTTAATTAGTTTAGGAGTTATTAAATTTATAATTAAATTACATTTTATTGGTATTCGAACCCTGGACACCAGAAACAAAATTATTTACAATATTAGTTTGATATGTTTAAAGGTGCTGTATGCATTTACAGCATCAATCTAAGTGATATATTCTAGAGTATAGAGAAAAAATAAGTAAGTGATTGAAAGATCGGGATTCGAAGTAAGGACAACTGATTGAAAATTATATACAGTATTAATTGCCCATCATAGGAGCTATCAATCATGCTTTGATCAACTCCTCTACCTCTCTTAGTTTCTGAGATAATGACGATTTAAAATTAGGATCGAACCCAGAACGTCAGGTATCTAATTACACATCCACAAGATAATACCTAATAACATAAAGGCAATAAAGTTTATTTGGCGTCTTTATCTTAATTAGTTTAGAAGTTATTAAATTCATAATTAAACTACATTTTATCGGTATTCGAACCCTGGACACCAGAAACAAAATTATTTACAATATTAGTTTGATATGCTTAAAGGTGCTGTATGCAGTTACAGCATCAATCTAAGTGATATATTCTAGAGTATAGAGAAAAAATAAGTAAGTGATTGAAAGATCGGGATTCGAAGTAAGGACAACTGATTGAAAATTATATACAGTATTAATTACCCCTCATAGTAGCTATCAATCATGCTTTGGTTCACTCGTCCACCTCTCTTAGTTTCTGAGATAATGACGATTTAAAAATTAGGATCGAACCCTGAACGTCAGGTATCTAATTACACATCCACAAGATAATACCTAATAACATAAAGGCAATAAAGTTTATTTGGCGTCTTTATCTTAATTAGTTTAGAAGTTATTAAATTTATAATTAAATTACATTTTATCGGTATTCGAACCCTGGACACCAGAAACAAAATTATTTACAATATTAGTTTGATATGTTTAAAGGTGCTGTATGCAGTTACAGCATCAATCTAAGTGACATATTCTAGAGTATAGAGAAAAAATAAGTAAGTGATTGAAAGGTCGGGATTCGAAATAAGGACAACTGATTAAGAATTATATACAGTATTAATTACCCATCATAGGAGCTATCAATCATGCTTTGGTCAATTCCTCTACCTCTCTTAGTTTCTGAGATAATGACGATTTAAACATTAGGCTCGAACCCAGAACGTCAGGTATCTAATTACACATCCACAAGATACTACCTAATAACATAAAGGCAATAAAGTTTATTTGGTGTCTTTATCTTAATTAGTTTAGGAGTTATTAAATTTATAATTAAATTACATTTTATCGGTATTCGAACCCTGGACACCATGTACCCAATTATACATTCACAAGAAACTATCTAATGACATTAATGTAATAAACTTTATTTGACGTCTTTATCGTAATTAGTCTCTGAGTTATTAGAAGCTGAATTTGAAATTCGAACCCGGCCATCCTGGTCAACTTGGAACTCGTTGGAGAAGCTGCTGCTTGTTATATCATTTCCATCGCTAAAATCTGAAGTGTTGAGTGTTGGGCAGAGCACTTAGGAAAACAATTACTGACATTGTTCGCTAATGGGGTGAAAGCGTCTAACGGTCAGCTAATAGAGGTCACCGTTACCGCCAGGCGGAAGTAGGTCGTTCGCTAATGTATGTAAACAGATCCAGAATGTAAACTTAAAAGCCTATTAATGTGTTGAAAGCGTCTAACATGTTCAGCTAATGGACAAGCGCTTTCCCCAGATAGAAGAAGGCTGCGTGTTCTCATTACATGACAGACTGTTCCCGTGAGCAGACTACTTATACTCAAGCTCCAGTCAACAATTCATTATTCAAAAAACTTAATTGCTCGAGGATGCAATGTGCAGGGCTTAGTGGTCATAAAAAAAATGTTTGACCAACATTACCTAATTAATTTGCCGAGGGGCAGCAGGACTCGAGAAAACAATTCCCTCAAGTCATGACGCCACAGTAGAACGCATGGGAGAGGGGGTAGGACCTGTTAGCACAGACACTGTCGGCATTAGGTGAGCACACAAAGCGAGAGGGGGCGGGGCCTAACGACACGAGACCTGACGGCATGTGAGCACTCAAAGGGAGGGGGCGGGGCTTGTCGGCGTAGAACAAAGAACTTTATCGCTTGTCGGCATCTCTATGTGGGCTCAAACCGGCTTTCTATTACTACTCAGGCCCTTCACCCCCTCTGCTGTGCGAATCTAGGCGAGAGGTTGGCAGTCGGGTTGTCAGGCCCTTCACCCCCTCTTCTGTGCGAATCTAGGCGAGAGGCTGGCAGTCGGGTTGTCAGGCCCTTCACCCCCTCTGCTGTGCGAATCTAGGCGAGAGGTTGGCAGTCGAGTTGTCAGGCCCTTCACCCCCTCTGCTGTGCGAATCTAGGCGAGAGGCTGGCAGTCGGGTTGACAGGCCCTTCATGGGCCGTAACCCCACTCGATTATTATTATTATTATTATTATTATTATTATTATTATTATTATTATTATTATTATTATTATTATTATTATTATTATTATTATTATTATTATTATCATTATTATTATTATTATTATTATTATTATTATTATTATTATTATTAAGCCATCCTTTTCATGGAAATGTTTCTTTAATTTTATTTTTCTCAAAAGTGGGTATATTACGATCTTGATCAAGACACACTATATTCAAAATATTTTTCCAAATAATATATATATATATATATATATCCCGTGAAGTCGTCTTCATTCGGAACGAATTTTATATCCCGTATACGCTTTAATTGAGAGACAAAAAGTTACCACACAAAAAAAATGCAGATTTCTTTAAAAGAATTTACTTAAAGTCACTTTTTTTAAACATCATCAATTTCTGAAGATTATTGTTCTGAAGTTTTCAATGCTGTCATTTTTTGAAGCTCTGTCGCAATTCAGCTTTTCTCGTGATGTCATGAAAGAAATATGTAATTGCAAAGCACATCATTTAGCGACTCACTTTTAAACATCTATCAATCCGGTTTCCTCTATCCAACTTGTACCTATAACGAAATGCGTCATGAAACTATATCTGCAAAGATTATGCTAACATGAATAGATCGCGGAAGCTGTTGAGGCATAAGGGTAGCAGGTAGGGAAAGCCATATGAATATACTGTATCAGATTTTTGTGCCTTTAGTCATTTATGCGATATTTTCCGCTGCTGCTGCTTCTGGTGGTGGTGGTTTAAAGTTTCCAGTAAATCAAGCTATATGCATTTGAAATGCTATGTCCGTTCTTTTATTTTCAATCAGCCTACACAACGCGCATGAGTATTTAAGGCATCTGCGTTTTGAATATTTCAGTTTATTTCCATATTCCTTAGTGTAGGTACAACAGAATCAGTATTGACTACGTATATGGCGAAGTGGTCGGTGTATCCTTTCATTCTAGAGGCCCCGTGTGAGGTCTAACTGGAGCGCAGGAATTTTTCTTTAGTTGAACAATTCCATAACTGTAGCAGAGCATGGGGATGTGAATGCGAGTGTGCCTCTAAGCGGTAACGAATTAAAAGCTTGTATAACAAGCCCAACGCCAATAAATTGTTTCTAAAGGCGAGGTCACCTATATGACCAAGTAAGAAAAAGCGGTTACACTAACTTCTTCTTCCAAAGCACGGTTTAGGCCAAACGAGCTGTTTTGGGGCTAATTTTCAAATTGATTTCTCCATCTGTCCATTTGCTCTCTTACCAGATGATCTATAAAACAATACTTGCCTAGGAAATCATGAAGGAGTCATTCTCAATATACGTTTTTTGCATCTCTAATGTCTACCACTTTGCCTAGTAGGTAGAGAAGGTATTGCATTCCACCCAAAAGTCGATACCGAGATTTCACCCGAACAGCTTGTTTTGAGGTTCCCTAAATCCCCTCCAAAAACAAAAACCCAAGAAATGCATTTTTAGATAAAGGCCCATGTGTGTGTGTGTGTGTGTGTGTGTGTGTGTGTGTGTGTGAGACTGTGTGCGTCTTGTGCATATGAACAGCATAACTCAAAAACGAAAAGTCGCATCAACACCAAACTTGCTATTTATTTCTTCTTCCAAAGATGCAACACAGAGATTTTCAAGAAAATATTCCTACCCCAAACTGTCCTTTATATAGAACATTTTTATTTTCTAAAAAATGGCTTTAAAAGTTTTATAAAAGTACCATATATTAAAAATATTTATGTGACAAATTTGGGAATAGTTTTTGAAGTTCTCTTCATTCGGAAGGAATCTTATGGTATCTTGTATAACTATGAAACATTAAGCGATAGACGAAAACATACTACACAAGAAATGTCTTTAAAAAACACACGATTTATTTCAAATAACGTTTTTGTAACATCGGCTATTTCCGAGATATCCGTAGTTAATGGTTCCAATCGTTCAATACTTAGTTATTCTTTGAAGGTCCTGTCAACATTCAGTTGTTTCTCGGGTTCCGTTGAAAGAGTATGAATATTCAGTGCAGCATATAGCGGCCAGTTAAGAATTTGGCTATCGCTGTTCCCTTTGTATCTATAACGAAGTTGTAATGTAGCTATTTCTACAAAAGTTTATTTGGATTTAAATGAATGTAGAATTAGTGAAATGAAGTAGGTGTAAAAAGCTTTAATAAAACTAGTTTGTATACCCAATAATAAACGACAGAGTATAGGGAAAGTCATGTAAAGGTATCACATCAGATTTTTATAGTATTTTTCTGTTTCCTCGACATATGTTCTTCTGGTAGCTCTGCTCTGATACCACATCGCTTAGTCTGCTTTTATCACTCCTAGTACATATTTTAAAAAATTCATCTGTGCCGCTACCAACCTTTGTTCTTCTCTTTTTAATACCCATATTTCACTTGCATTTGTTACGCTAGCTTTGATACTAAGTTATATAGTTTTAATTTGACACATCTTCCCAAGTTTTTCACAAAATGTCTTTTAATGCATCCATTTATTTTATTAAATATTATAAACGTAAAGCGAGAAAATAAAAACAGAAACAATGAAAGTATTGAAGACATTTCGCGTTATATGTATAGTATTAGAATATTTAGGCTTTCACAGCCGGAGTCAGAATGAGAAAGCAGGTCTTCCGTGCTCGAGCAGAAAAGTTTCTTCTTCCAGAGGTTCCGCCTGCAGACGTCTTCAGAGACTTAGGCCATGCTATGTGCTGTAGTTGCATGTGAAGAAGAAACTTCCCCGTTCGACCACGGCCATGGAGCCCAAAAGATCTGCTTTCTCGCACAAAAAGAATTTTTTAACGTATAATTTGCAGAATAGATGTGAAAATAAGCTATAGTGAGCAGAGAAAGTCATGTTATCATAACACATTAGTTTTAGTGTATGTTTTGGTTGGGTCCAGAAACAGCTGGACCTATTGCTATGAGAACTTTGTAATCAAAATACATGGTTTACATGAATTGCTGAGCCCTCTTAACAACTAAAGTTATAGAAATTGGAACATTGCGCTATCCTACGAAGAAGAATTTAAGAATATTTAAGAAAGCTGTGCACATTTAGAAATAGACTTCACCTTTCCGGAAAACATCATATAAGTGTTATACACACATCTACCATATGACAAAACCACGAATCTAACATACCAAGTGGCCCAACCGCGCCGTACTTCACGAGAGTAAGTAACCCTTCTTGGGTTAAAAGAGTTGCAGAATTCAACGGAGCAATTACAAGAAAACACAAGTCAGTAGAAACTGGCGCATTTACATGAGCGACCTTCGCTCTACTCCTCTTGCTTACCATGAGCGGATCGCGCTCATTGAGAGGTACTTTCCAAGTTTGTACTAGAGTGTACGGTCCGTGATGACAGACAAAATTGTGTAAACAGACCGTAAAGCTCTTTTAATATTTTCCACTTTAGTTGCATAGATTTATTTTCAACAGAAAAAATCACTTTAAATTGTGTTTATGCTGTTCTTGTCTAAGGATACGGACTATGCCATTGTAGAGTAAATCAAAACATTACAGCGCGTTATACGAATCATGTAAGCATGAGAGCACGTACTGTTTCACGACCATTTTGTTTGATATTATTATTATTATTATTATTATTATTATTATTATTATTATTATATCATCACATCATATAAAGTTACTCTTATGATCACCTCGCTCATTGAATAGATGTTCGAACTTTTGCCCCTGTTGATCGATATGATGTTCCTACCGTAGTAGGGCCTTCAGGGCGCTAATGCAGCAGTACCCCACTAATCTGTGTGTACTTGGAATAGTCCCTTTGAGTTCTGCAACTATTTTAACGCATGAAGGTATATCTGCAGATGTGAATTACGGCGCGGTTGGGCCACCTGGTAGACTTGCATAAATAATACAACTGCATTGTTTCAATTACATGATTTCAGGAGATAACATTACTCCCTCGTTAGATTGGCGATAACCCGAGGTTTTCTTCATCGATTCTAGGCAACCCGAAACTCAAAGAGAGCTATTCCTTTCACCGCTATGCCCCCCACCCCACCTCACCTCATCACGCCTCACGAGCCTACACGGCCCGAGGGACCGTTTCAGCCCTCAGCTCTTAACAGCAACAAACCATCCAGCAAAGTGCATTCGGTATAGCAGCTTCTATATTCAGATAGACGTTTACGCTTGTGCCCAATCATGCGAATGTTTTAGTTTTGTTTCGCAGGATCCCTTCTCTCCGCGGGAAACGATGATGCCAGTCCTGTAAAATGCTGTTTATTGTTACATATTTTCTTTTCAATAATTAAGAAAACAAGCTTTTGTTTGCGTTAAATGCGGAAGTCAACGTTTACTGAAACGTTATGATAGATGTATTGAGAAAAACATTATTTTAAAACGTTTGCATAAAAATGAGTACCTGCTCTAAAACTAAACTTTACTTTACCTTTAGTGCATTGCTTCTTTAGAAGCTAATTTATTTTTGGTCGAAGTACCTTCGTAATGAATGAATGGCTACTACATTAGAACATCGCTTATTCGAAACATTTGGGGACGGGGGGATATTCGGATATCTGATTTTTCGGACAACCGATCATTTCTGAAAACAAATTGTACCGGGTGTGCATGTACGAGTATGTTTTGTACCACACGTCTTACGAATAAATGTCGTAGACGTTTTAAAGGCAGAAGAATTTTCTTGTTGTCCTAACCACTTCATATCCGTCTCAAGGCAGTGAAAATCTTCCTCACAGAATGGTACTTTTTCAGCATGATCGTGGTCGTCGTAAGTGTCTTACTGCTCGATGGCACAATGTTTTCACCGCCCGTATGTATTTGAAAGCCAGTCATCAACATCACATTCGAGCCAGTTTTAATGTTTTCCTGGCCGCATTCTTCAAATCCTGAAGATTCTTTAATCAGCTCAGCCAGTTCTGATACAAACTGGCTGTTTGGTGGCTCTTCAGTCCGGTGATAGACTCGTCTGATGGAAGGAGCTTATTCCAAGATTTTGCTAGTGTATTGCCCTTGATAGTAGCCCAAGCTTCCTCTGCCATACACAGCGTCCTTCAAACTAATTTTTTATTACAGTTACTGAATCCTTTTTTCCTCTATAAGAATTACATGGCGCACGGAAATTGGGATTTGACAACTGGAACACTTTCGGTTGACCGAAATTTAGGTTGATAATCGGTATACTTTATTACATACATGAATTTCATTTTCCTTGCATTTGGGAATGTAAGAAATTTGTTTTAAAGTGAAAGGTTAAAATGTGGAAAAAAATATTTTGTTAAGTCTTTCTCATAAAAAAGAAAAAACAAATACTAAACTTTCAGGAGGCATTTCTTTGAGAATTAGCATTTTGGTGTCCTTTTCCCGTTTTCTTTTCTTCTTATAGGGTATGCAACAGAAGGGGATATCTCACGCACTGCAACTTACGGGAGATCTATTGCGCCTACACTCCCAGAGGAAGGGATAAGGTGAAGGAACTACAGGAGGCTACATACTGCAGTCAGACAGGCTTAGAGACGCGCGAAAGTCCTAACAGTTCCCTGTCCGAAGACCTGACCCCTAATGGAGCTGCCCAGAGAGGGCAATTAACGACCAATTCAACCAGGCAGCCTTCTAGTACCCTCGGGGAATTCTTTTTGGAGCAAGCTTCCGCACGATCTGTTTGGCACCATCATACACCACGAAGCCTAAAGGCACATCTGATAGATAAGAAGGAATCGGAATAAAAGGAAATGGAACTGTGGTAGGAGAAACCATCCCAGCATTCGCTTACCGACCAGCGAAAATACGAAAAATACAAGGTCAGAGTGGGTGGTCGAAGAGAATCGAATTGGACCTACTGAATGTGAACCTCACACGTAACCGCGGAGCCAACACACTCGGTTTCATGTAATTTTTTTCAATTTATTTCTGGGAATACTGTGTGGGTGAAACTTAGTATCAGATTATTTCTTAGTTTTATTAAGAGTTAGATACCCAAGGTTTAAAATAATAAATCAGGATGTAAATTTGATTAAATCGTATATATGTCAAGCATTATTTAATTTAAAACAAAATAGACATACCTTTTTACATCTGTAAACATTTTCAGTAACACATTTTAAAACCGCTTTTGTTGTTCTTTGTTTCATTATCAAGATACGTCCAACAGTTCTGGCCCAGCATCATCAAGTTGCCGATAGTCGAGTTTTGAGCACAATATCCTTGGATGTGTATCTATGTTGAGTATGTAGGCGAGTGCAGTTTCCTCACAGGTGGTGTGCTGACAGATACGGTGAACGAAACTATGTTCTAGGTGTTTATAGGAAGCAATACTTCTCTTATGTTATGAGGATTTAGTTCAATACAGTTTTAGAAATTAAATATTTGCTTACAATGAATT
Organism: Deroplatys truncata; assembly: GCA_030765065.1. Taxonomy (NCBI): domain Eukaryota; kingdom Metazoa; phylum Arthropoda; class Insecta; order Mantodea; family Mantidae; genus Deroplatys; species Deroplatys truncata. The sequence continues at coordinate 198,286,180 of CM060979.1, forward strand.
TGTTAGGGGAACTGTTGAAACAAATAATGACAAAGCATCATTTTGTAACTTTCCTTTTCAGCTTAGTAATCGTTATTTTAATAAAATGTTTTGATGTATATTGTACTGTTATTGAAAAAGAATAATTTATATACTAAGAGTACACTAGGTAAAAAAGGTATTTGTTTGATTTAGACTTTAGTATAAATGCCTAAAAAATTATTCGGTTCATCTTACATAACAATTCGACTAGAACGTTATTTTCAATTTTATTTGTTTAATATTATGTCACACAAATAGTGACTTTTCATGTTCATAGCTACTTAAACAGCGTTTCATTGGAATTTATTTTAATAATAATAGTACCTCCGGGATAGTAGAATACCAATGTGATACTGAAAACCAATTTTCTCCGTCTCCTCCCTTAAGAAAATTATCTTTTACTGATTACGATATAGCTTCAGCTACTCGCATAGCACAACACTCCGTCCCACGATTCCTTCTTCACCCCTTGACACATAACTATTTCAAAGACAGGCAGCGAGCTGTTTCCCCATGCACCAGCGAGCGAAAGTCAGTGATCACCGCTCTAAAGAAACATGCCCTGCCTATAAGCATAATACCAGATATAACGTTTGTGGCAAGCCGAATGGATGAAACAAACGTGGCCCTAGCTTTATATACTGGGTCTTCGTATAAAACCTGACCGCTCGCATGGTGTTGTGTATCAGAGTCAGTGCCGGCTTGCTTATCCACTCCCCACTCCCCTCTGCACATCAGTTACCACGTAGTTATTACTGTTGTAGTCCACTTTCATTTGCGAAGATGGGAAGGTAGCTAGCTTTATAACAACTTAAATAAGTATGTCCAAAGAGCACACGCAGTTTATCGCTAACTATTTAATGAATTACATGACAGATATGGAAAACATACAGCAATTTACACAGATGGATCAAAGTGTAAGGATATAAATGCTTGTGCTGTTGTTTATCCAGACCACACTATGTTATTCAGACTTCCGGATTTTTATACCATCTTCTCAAGTGAACTGTTTGCAAGTATACAAGTTGTGATTTATGTTTTGAATTCTCGATGTTGAAAGTTTATATACTCAGATTCTAAAAGTGCACTACTTGCAATAAACAATGTCATCAACCCATATTCTTACACAAGAAATTTAATCACTACTTCATAGAGCCAATAAGCAAAGAAAGCAAGTGTCTCTAGTATGATTCCATTCCACATAGGAATACAAGACAACGAATTGGCCCATGAGCCAGCAAAAGCAGCCCTAAACATCCACTAAGTGACCCAACTATAACTACACCAGCCCATGATGTTATAGCAACCATTAAAAAGCTCTACCAACAGACAAGATGGCTTGACTCCACGAGAAGCTAACTCCGTGATATAATATCGAGTTTTTCGACACATCTTCCCAGTATTCTGTTTGCAGATAAGATCAGGTTTTAATACCCCGACCGAGAATGGGCCATACCAAGGTCACGCACAGTTGTCTTCTTTCAAAGGACCAACCACCCATCTGCCACCAGTGTAACATACTGTTAACGACGAAACAGATAATCGTGGAATGTCCACAGTACGATCAACGGAGACAACACTACCAGATACTCAATGGTTTACAAACAGCACTCAACTTTTCGATGTACCCTAACATAGTTGAACTTTTTAAGAGCATAAACTTACATAAAAGTACATAATGTTCAATCAGTTTGATTAATTATAGTGTCACAATTTCATACAGGTTCATTTAATGGTTCATAACTGCCAGTATGTTAAATAACTTCATTGTTTTGTTGTTAAATATTTGTTTTATAAAAAGTTATGTCGCGATATCACTAATGTGTTAAAGGGAATATAAATTTTCAAAACAAAAAAAACCGTACAGTGTTAACACAACAAGCAGACGAAATAGACAAAAAAGCTTGAATGTCTTCTTCTTATTTACTTCTTCTTTTCTTCTCAAATTCATGGATTAGGCTGCTACCTGTTCCGTCTTCACAGTGTCTGCTTCCATCTCCTTCTCGGCCTTCCCACCTCTTTCTTTCTTTTAGGGGCATATTGGAAAGCTATTTTTGGCAGTCTGATATATATCTCGAACTTTCGCTACGAACTAAGTTAGTACCAGTTGGGGTTTCAGTGACGTCTGCACATACGGCATTTGCTATGAAGTAAGAGTTAAGTTTGTTGTATTTTATGTACAGGTTTACAGGAATACAGATTTAAGAAGCGAGAACAAGTGCTGGCACGCCCGGTTTTGCCATGTCGTGCTACCCCGAGCAAACCTCGAGCATGCGGTGAAGTTTTATACCGAAGACTCTGTGGATAGGAACGAGAGATACGAACCTGGCAAGATCTGTTTTGTCTCATCTCTATGGCCTATCCCCAAACCTCAACAAATGATAGCATAGTTGCTAGATATGCGCTGGTAACCATCAGCATCCAATGAGAGTGTCACTTCAGACATCGAAAGAATAGAATTGTTACACGCGAAGTTATGCGAGGCTTCCGAGAAGCAAAAGCAAACCGCATGTCTCTTGGTTTGTACGTTCAGAAAGAGGAACAGAAAGCATAAAACAGTGTATGTGCCTACCTAATTTTTTATAATACTTGCAGTGCTAGTTGTGAATGCTTTGCTTTGTATGCTAAATATTCACTTGTACTGTAATCAAAAACAATATAAGTTTGTTTCATAAATTACTATTAAACACCATTGTATTAAAATTCGCATTACATATTAATGCATGAATATACTAGAGAGGAAAAGCCCTGCAATTATGGAACATTTCACTTAATGAACATTATTGACATTGTGTTTGTTGTCAGCCTTGTTGCAAATGAGGAATCGCAGGCTCTCTCTCCCTCTCCATTCCGTGGTGTAGTGTTTACAATGCTAGCCTCAACTTCCCGAGGTCACGGGTTCAAACCCGGCGGAAGGAGATAGATTTTTTTCCGACGTAAAAATCTTTATCATGGCTTCCTTCGCAAGCGAAGTAAAGCCAGTGTTCCGGTGTCGTAGATTTACGGCACGTAAAAGAACCTCAAGTCTGATAAAGAGGCCTCCGGTCTTTCACGTCCAGTATAGGATGGAACGCTAAGGACCAGAGCAGTTAAAGAGCGTCCGTAAATAAAGCTCACCCTCATTTTCCATATTTCTTTGTCATCCCTTGGTAAAAATATGGAACAGATTGTTAGTATGTTATGAAAGTGTTTCAATACTTTGTCGTGCTTGATCGTAGTTTTCTATCTTTACAGTTACTTAGGATAAAATTCCTGAATTTAAGGAAAAACTAGACTTTTCTGAGTCACAAATTTGTTAAGAGAAAGTGAGAAAGTCGTGTGAACGTAAGATATCCGGTTTCTTTTAAGTGCTGTGGGCTTGTCATAAACACGCCGATGCTTGGATGGTAAGTTAACTAAACCTTAGACTTTCATCTCTTTCCTTTGAGGCGATTTGAGGCGATTTCACATAAGCAACAACTACTGCGTGAAGCAGATGCTTCTAGGTATCATAATGAAACGAACTTAGTAAACAAAAGAGGGATTGGCAACAGCTTCTTTGAAGTCTGGACCAAAATAAAAAAGGTCCTGATAGGCTCTACTCCTGTTATGCTTATGGTTTCACAGATTCCCTGCTGGATGTGTTAAGAAGCTAGGTCCGCAGGCGATTTGCGTGTTCAAGGGCTTGCGGCAGCGTATGAACAAACGTCCGTATTCCAGAGTTAGAAAGTGTGCCCTAGGGATTTCATTACAGAAGTTATATTAGTTGCTGCTATTCGGTCTTCAGTTATTCCTCACAATTTACATATCCTGTATTCACTGCATGTATCGCAACCATTTCTTAAACAACAAAAGCCTTTACGTGTTAAGGATGCCTATCTGTGAAAAAGAGCCAAAAATTGCCAAAATTCATAATAATGGATTTCATGTTATTGAACAATACAAAACTTCTACTTTAGTTCCACTTAATATTTATAGCTGCACGAGCTTTAAACCACACTATAATTATAGCCTGTAAACGTAGATTCGTATACAAATGTAGTAAAAAGCAGTTTAGCCTATATAAAAGTAAACAAACCATTCAAGAGAGGCCTCAGGAAAGCTTAAATGGAGTAGTAGAGGAGCATTAAATCCTTTCTAAACAGCTTCAGGTAGGAAAAAGTGTTGTTTTAGCGTTATAATTTTTAAACTCTCTTTCTTCAGGTTTTTATTTGTCGGTGCATTCTTATTTTCAAATTTTTATACACGATGTACTTTCAACAGTATAAATCAACGAAATTTTTTATATCTACTTGTTAATAACAGGATAAAAATAATTAAATTAATTTCTGATGATGTGCTTGATGTAACGTTATTAAACAATAATATACATATTGTATAACCGTTTAAGCAAATAATTGAATTGTATTTAAATTTATTTTCTCCCAAACCAGCAGGATAATTATAAATTTATTTCTACAGTTTATTTACATAATATTAATGAGCGTTATTATTCTTCTTATACCTTAACTGGGTATTTGTTCAGTTCCGCATCAAAGTTGGTGCTAGACAGTTGGCTCCCGCGGTCAAGTCTCCAATCCACTTTTTTCCGCGTCCATGTTAAGCCGTACCCCAGTTGGCTCCCGCGGTCAAGTCCCCAACCCACTTTTTTCCGCGTTCATGTTAAGTCGTACCCCAGTTGGCTCCCGCGGTCAAGTCCCCAATCCACTTTTCTCCGCGTTCATGTTAAGCTGTACCCCAGTTCGCTCCCGCGGTCAAGTCCCCAACCCACTTTTTTCCGCGTCCATGTTAAGCCGTACCCCAGTTGGCTCCCGTGGTCAAGTCTCCAATCCACTTTTCTCCGCGTTCATGTTAAGCTGTACCCCAGTTGGCTCCCGCGGTCAAGTCCCCAACCCACTTTTTTCCGCGTTCATGTTAAGTCGTACCCCAGTTGGCTCCCGCGGTCAAGTCCCCAACCCACTTTTTTCCGCGTTCATGTTAAGCTGTACCTCAGTTGGCTCCAGCGGTCAAGTCCCCAACCAACTTTTTTCCGCTTTCATGTTAAGTCGTACCCCAGTTGGCTCCCGCGGTCAAGTCCCCAATTCACTTTTCTCCGCGTTCATGTTAAGCTGTACCTCAGTTGGCTCCCGTGTAAAAGTTTTGTATTAACCAAATCTAAGGGTGAACAAAATAGTATAACAACATTGTACACTACAACAGTATAACATTATCATACATCTGATCAAGAAATGAGTTGTGTCACATCGTCACAGTAAGTACAGTAAAGTTATATAAACAATATTAAAATACATTGTTTCAAAAACTAACAGACAAGCATTTTAAGGAAACGCTTTTGAGGACCTGGAAAGTAGAAATATTCAATGATTCGTAGCAGTAGTAGTAATAGCGGTTTGAGTGGCACAAAACGGTCATCAGCGCCACCCTCTGCCTATAAATTTATTCAAGTCAGTACATCAATACAATAAAACAAAACAGTACAAGTTAAGCAACTCAGATTGCAGAAGCAGAAAGAATAAACAAAACAAAGATACAAAAGTTAAGACACAAAACAGCTCAAAAATTAAAAGGTACCAGAACTAATTCTCAGCAAATACAAGCACTTGAGTTTCATCTGACACAGTTGGAAAGGTAGTAACACACCAGAAACTACACGCTTAAATTTTATGTAGAAAGCCACTGAATTTAATGTAGCAACGATTTCGATACATGTTTGTTTTTGCGTTCGTGAACCTTAGATGTCGAATTCTTCTTTCTGGAGTTTGGCGACAAAGATGGTTTAGAAGGCTTCTGCTTGAAAGATTTATCCGTAGCGCTGGCAGCAGTGGTGTACTTCACAGCAGCTTTGGACTTCTTGTGAGACGGTAATTTAACACTGGTCACCGCAGGTAGAACGTTTTCTACAGAAATGTCGGCGGTGGCCCTGGGCAGATCCACAGAAGCAGCTGCGCAGACTCCTTGTCCCTATCCATACCACTAGCAGATGCAGAACGGAAGCACTCAATGCTGCCAGAGACAGCGGGGAGCGTAGGCACAGCAGAAAGTATTGGTGGATAAGAAACATCCAACGTATCTAAATTTCCAGAATTTTTGGATGTCGGTGATGGAGTATCTGGGGTGGAACACCGTAAAGCTGTGGCAGTAGGAGCACCCCTAACACACTATGGGGGTTCCCGCCGTATTAAATGAGGTGAACAGGTAATTCTCTCGAGGAAGCCAGGAGCAGCGACCTTCTGGTCGGTATCCATTAATGGGTCTGCAGGATTATCCAAGGGTAAGGAACTAAAGCGATTACCCACTTGAATTGACGGTCGAATTTCCAAGGTTCCCGATGCTGATGAACTGGAGGAGAAATAAAACACTGACGGGGAGGCTTGGAAGATTTCAAAGGAGTGGAAAAGGGGGTGCTGAAAAGGACGGAGAGTAGGGATAGAAGAACTGCAATTATGTCTAGCTCGCGGACTACAAGTACAAATGCAAGTACAGTTCAACTTCGAAGACACAGGAGTAGTAGTAGCTGCAGACTGAAGAACCTGGCGGAAGGATCCGCGAGTTAACTTCGTGGGAAAGAACAAGCGAAATCCTCCTTCGCCTCTCGATAGCCAAAATTTTCCTTAACTCTCAGTTCTTGAATGTCGTATTCTTCTTTATACACAGGGCAGCTGCGAGAGTATGCGGGATGGGGACCTCACAATTCACACATTTAGAAATGGAGGTGCAAGGAGAGCCGTCGTGTCGACGTGTTCCTTGCCGAGGACATAAAGGCTGCCGCTTACAGGATAATGCCATATGTGCGAACACTTGACAGGAGAAATAACATAGAGGGTTGGGAACATAATGACGAACACGCAGTATCTCATAGCCAGCCTTAAGTGTGGGAGGAAGCTGCCTTAATGCAAAGGTCAGAAAGACCGTTCTGGTAGAGACTTTTTCTGCACCTCCCGCCGCAGGAGCCGTTTAGCTGCACTCACACCTTGGCTGGAAAGGTAGGCGACAACTTCGTCTTCAGAGAGACCACCTAAGGCGGAGGAAGTCACAACACCTCGGCAGACATTCAAGGAAGCACGTGGTACAACAATAACATCTTGGGTTCCAAACTGATGTACCTTGAATAAACAAAGAGACTGTGAATCATCCTTAGTCAATATCAACAAAGACCCATTGCGCTGCCGGGTACAGTTCTGAACCGGGTCAGCGATTTTGTCCAAGGTGGCCTGAACTACGAAGGAGTTTAAAGAGCTAAGCGGTGTTTGGTCTGGCGTAGCGGAGCGCATAATTAAATAAAAGGGAGTGTCACATTTTCCTGGCGTACAAATATTTCTTTCCGAGACAAGTTCCATCATACGTCTCCTTTAGAGGTTACAAGACGGACATGTTTGGTAGTGTCGATAGCTCCAGTGAATACCATGCACGGAGAGACGTCACTGGACTCATCGATCTCCATGCCAGGTCGAACCTCATGGCGGTTCCGAACGGGGTCGACCTGAGACCTGCGCCGCCCCAGCTATCATCCAAGGGAGTGGTAACAGCCTTTTTTACGGGCAGGGTAGTTAATCCTAACCCAACCCCCAACAACCCGGAGGACCGGTGGCTCGGGACCCCGGGAGCGCCAATCCCGTACTTACCAAAGTAAGTCCCTGGGGGACCCTGATTCGTGTTTTATCAGTTGTTTGAGAAACAATTCCTTTTTCAACTGCCTGTTTCCTTCTCGCAGTTTTGTTAACACTACGCATCTTGATATATATGTTCATGTGTATTTCCTGCAGCACTTTCACGAATATAAAAATGTTTGGGCGAGGGTGATATGTCACTGCATTTAATTTTGAGTGTAAAGACTCACAACAGCTTATCGTTCTAGTCATCGAAGGTGATGGCTCTGCGCACAGTAATGGAGGAAACAAGCAAGAAGGCGATATTCATTTATCAAAACCATAATCAGTAAATTGTCCCAAACGATTGTGGTTCCATGGCCATTATTACATCTACTAATTCCGAATTTAGATAGGACAAGTCCAAAAATAATTTTAAGTATTTACCTATCTCAGAGTTAGGATTTTGATATTCACTTTTTAATCCCAAAGCATGTATCTTCTTAAACCAAGTTTGACGTAGGTGAAATTTGCAACATTTTAAAGATGTGTTTGCAATGTGGATGTAACGCCATAATGGATCACTTGTTCAAAGACTGTGTACACGCAAGGAGGACAAACCTTTGCTCTAAATTTATCACACGCCTCGGTTAACGATTGAAGAGCAGTAGTATAACTTTTATTAGTCTTGTCCGGCAGCAAACAAAAACAACAGGCAACAGAACAACCACGTTTCATACCATGAACGATAAAATGCTGATAAAACAGTTTGAGGGAGTTTTGAATGTTCCATCGAAAATATACACTCACAAGTACAAAGAAATTCTAAATTCGACTGGCAAGAAGATAGAACTAGATGTTTTTATTGTCATTAATTAGTAAAAAAAATTCACTTTTGTTAGTTTCTATATTTATGGATGCAAAAACTTCATGCAATTCTTGTAAATTTGGTGGTAATTTTGGTGTGACTGAAAGCCTCGCTTTTTGAACATTTGTTCATTTGTTGTTTGAGTTTCTGCATTATGCTGCTCTAGTTCGTTGCACAATAATTTTGAAGGTCGCTCATAAGGATTACTTAATTGCTAACCTTATGTCCGCTAAGTAAAGCTACTGATTCGTTCTCATGGTTATGAAAAACTTATTTCATTTTAAATATTAAATATGCACTACATATTTTATACCATATACGTTTTATACCATAATTTAAATCTTTGTGAAAACTGTATTTAAAACCATGCATCACTATACCCTTTTTCACTAAAAAAACTTCTAATTTCATTTCACAACTACAGCACTAACAGAACTGTTTGCCAGCTCGCATGTACAACCTTACAGTTTCAACCAGGAGCCAATTAGGCTACATTTTCATGTGACCTAGGAGCAACTGGGGTGTTTACGTCAATAAAAGTGTTAACCGGGAGCCAATTGGGGTGCACCCATCAAAGCTTATCAAAATATGCTTCTCCATTTCGTTCTTGGCCGTCCTACCTGTTGGTTGGTATAGAAAGCTTATTTTGGTAGTCTATCAGGAGCCATGTTTCAACAGTTTCCTTGATATTCCACAACCTCTTCTACCATTGCTGATTTTATCCCTAAATCCTTCCTTATGTCTGCCCTTCTCACCGTACCTCGTTGAGTTATTCCCATCAACCATTTCAGAAATCTCATTTCCGAAATCTCCATTCTCCTCCTGTCCTCCTTTCTTAATACCCATGCCGCACTTCCACGTAGTAATATTGGTTTTGCTATTACATTATGTAGACTCAATTTATTTTCCTTTCTCATCGATTTCCCAAAATATCTTTTTATATCTACATTTACTGAGTTATATTTAATAGTATTCATGTCTTACTATTTATTCATCTGATAAAGTCATATTTCACATCCTAAAGGTATTCACCTGTTCTGATATCTGATTATTATTTACTATTATTATTTTTACCTTTCTGATACCTATCCCTTACATAGCTATAGTTTTATTTTTGTAGTTTATACCTTCATATTGTATATTTATAATCCGTAATTCAGTTTTGTTACACTAGTTTCTAATTCATATTCTGTTTCTACAATTAATATCTGATCAGCTGCAAATGGTATATTGTTTATTAATATATTTATATCTATTCTTATATTTGCTGGATTTAAACTTTTTCATTCTAATATAATTTTGTTCATATATATTTTAAACAATAATGGAAACAGACTACAGACTTATTTAATCGTTAAATTATCTTTACGAGTGTTCCTCCTTGGAACAGATCTCAGATCCTCTCTGATCTGAGTATTATAAGGAATTAACAGCATTTTTCAAATTTTGAGGTATTTTTATACATATGATCTTTCGTAATCCAAAAATGGCAATACAATGTTTGACTAAATTCTCTATGTTTTTTGCATTATTTGCTTTATCTCAAATTCTTCATCCGTACATGATCTTTTTCTACAAATACACGCTGTTCTTCTTGTAAACTTTCTTCTGTAGTTGTCTGTAGTTTAGATTTAATTATCGCTGCATAAGTTTTATATTGTGCATTTAACAGGGATATTCATATAGTTATTCTATAACTTTCTCTAGGGTTATGTTTATCCTTTACATCTGCTAACAGAGTTTAATTACAAAATTTTAGCTTTTTTAAAGAATATTTCCATCTGTGGGCAATTCTTCAAAACATTAACAAAAACAATAAAAAGATTAGTATCTCTAGATGTAATTTTAAAATGTCCAGGAACTTTGGTCTATATATTACATTCAACCGAAATTACTGTATTATGAATGAATAATTTATTGTCTACTTTGAACTTACATGCAATTTATATAATGTGTGCAATACAACGGAGTTGCTTATTATTTCACTCCCCTCATGTTTAACATTCTGTTGTATATATAATGGGGAAGTATAATTTTTCACTATTTACTTTTTTGCCTTGTTACCCTTTTTTCGTGTTTTCTTCAATCTACTTTACGTCTCTTTTAACCACTTTAACCTAATTTCTCTTAAATATTTTCCTGCTTTCTCCAAATATTCATTTGATCTTGTATTAAAAATCTTCCTAACTTTTAGGTCCCTTGGTAAATTTTCCCATCCCTAGTATTAAATTCTCCCTTCTTTTATTCGTCTCCTCGCATTCCAGAATATAATGCCAATTGTCATGTAATCCATTTTTTCCCTATCAGACCACTTAAATTCATTACACACGTCCTCGCCCATGCATACCCCATTCTGACCTCTTTGTGGCATACTTCTGTGTATCTTGCTTTTCCCTATTCTGTTTTAAAATATTTATAATCTATCAATGATTTTTTTCCTTTAAATTACTTATAATTTCCTTCAATATCCTCCACTCTTTTCTAATTTCTTTCCAAACCTCTTACTTTTGCTGTTTCTTTCTGCCCATGTTTCCCCCATTCTTATTTCTTCCATTGCTGTTTGTATCTTATGCATCCAAACTTCTTTTTTCCCCATTTTCTCCTGTACAACCAAGCATTGCCTTAGTATCTCATTTTCCTCCAGTAACTTTATTCTAAACCAGTATTTGATTGCTCTTTCTACCATTTTGCATTTAACTCCCACTCTCCCTATTTCTGCTTCTGCTACTCCGTTCTGTGAACTCCTTGGTAATCCTAGGTTTATTTTGCAAAAATTTCTCTGTATAGCGTCTACATTTTCCCATCCTTTTTCCAGCCCCCATATCTCTGCTGCGTATAACAATCCCTGCTTCCAACACTGTACTATATATCCTTTCTAGCCATGCAATTTGCATTTCTGATATTTTGTTCACACATGCTCTGATTACCTGTATTTGCCAATTGCTTCAATAGCTTTACTTAGTCCCACAACTGGGATGGGACCAGATCATCTGCAAACAATAATCCTGGTATTTCCTTATTATTAATAGCTGGCAAATGCTTATGCAGTTTTTTTGTCTCTTTTATATCATCTGTAAATAGGTTAAATAGCACTGGGCTAAGTTTGCACTTTAAATTATTCGCGTTCTCTTCCCTTGGCTATTTTCACACACCACTCATTATTTGCATATGAATGCTTTATATTCTTTATAAATGATTCGCTCACTCCTTTCTTAAATAGTTTTAACCCTAGTGCATTCCTGGTGATAGCGTCGAATGCATTTTCTAAACCAATAAAAATCATGTATATCCTGACCTTTTTTATACTTAAGTTGCAGTATTATAGTTTCAAAAGAATCGACCTGAAATTGTGGGATTTTGAAATTAAACAGTTGGGTATACTTAAGGCATGTGTTTTTGTCAAGTTTAAGAGAGTTGCTCGACAGAATTTAATTGTTATAGTAGCTGTTCTTCTCCTTTCTGTGATGTAATTTCCAGGTTCGTTCATGACGGTAAATGGAGGAAATCAAAGAAATAAGGAGTAATCTTCCTCGGGCACAGGAGGAAAGAAAGTATACAACAGTATATTTATATGCTACGTAGGCTTTGACGAATGATTGATTTGTTGTTGACCACTACAATACAGATATTAAACTATTACAATACGAATTTTCCTTATTTTTATGATTTCTGCGCTACATTATTCTTATTACTCGTGTTGTTTACTGCAGTATTTTCTACGGATTATAAATGCACCTTAGCATTTCCAGTTTTGAAGCACACAGATCCGCACTCTTGCCGAACTATTCACTTTTGATTGATGTGGTAAATTTTCTCCTCAATTTACCTTTATATTTTCTGCATTTCTTAATAAAACCACTCGGTTTCCTGAAGTTATTTTCATTAATTTGGCACTGTGCAAGTAAGTCCATTCATCAATTTCTGCCTGTTTCCTCCATTATTGTGTTTTCTTACACTGTAAAACACTATGTGCTATTGTCTCCTGTTGCTCACATAAAGTCGATGCTTCTCTGCTGAATCATCTATTCCAATTCTCTCCTTCATTGTTTCATTATATAGACGCTTTAATTCCTGTGGGCATATCTGACAATGAGGCTTTTACGGTCTTTTTGAAAAACAGTTTGTTAAACTATATACAAATACAGAATTAAAAGTTGATATCTGCATTCACGTGTCCTTCTCTCCTACAAGCATTCCTAAGAAAGTGCATTCTTCTACTTGGGGACTTCAAAAAGTTAGTAAATGGTTCAAAATGAAGAGAATTTTACAGTTTATTTGCATAAAATTTAAGATATACGTTTCCTTATGCAATTTCTTTAACATGTGATATTTTAGTGAAAACCGATAGATTTACTTTTGAGAAAATAGAAAATAACGAAAACATTTTCATATAAAAGGTAGTTTAGAACGGAGGTATTTTCTTGAAAATGTTCGTGTTGTTCGGGCAGCGAGGGATTCTCCATACTAACGAGCGCTGCTGCATTTGAAGGTTTTTGAACTCAGAAGGATACTGACTGACTGGCCAGAGTAGTGGTTTATATCTACCGCCAAACTCCATGAGGTAAAGGCTACAACGCTTCTTCTCGTCTATTACGTCTCGAGGAGACCGTCCTTGTTAGGCTTCGTATTGGCCACCGTTATTTCAGCCACAGACACCTTCTTAATGGTGACCTCTGAAGCAGTTATTGATAAGCTTTGTATCACAGAGGGGACTCGGGAACGGAGGCAGAGCACCGCACGCAGGCCAGTCGACCCATTGTGCTTCCAACGCGACCCCTGGGAGGGAGGAATGAGCGGAGAGACCCGAAGGGTGGCCAGATGCCGACGGTGGCAAGCAGGGACGGGGTCCCTAACATTTCCAGATAGAAGGCATCCGACGCCACACGGTCCCTGCGCACAAGCCATCAACCTCCAGGGTTCCCGTTAGCGGGGCCCCACGCTGAGGAGAGACGTACCGCAGCGACGTCAGGGAAGAAACCTTTACAGAGCGCAAGTCACCGCCCAGCCGCAACACGCCGAACACCGTCGCCTGGTCGTACAACCCTGAAACAGATAACAAGGAAGATGATGGGTACAGAAAATAAGAGGAAGGAGAGTTGTGGTAGAAGATGAACCACCCTCAGTTCGCCTGGCAACCCGGGGAAACCACTAAAAACTCATGGGCCAGAGTGGGCGGTCCCGGGGATCGATCCCGGGATTTCCCGAATGCGGGTCACAGACTAAACGCCTGAGCCATATTATATATTAATAAAATGATTGGAAGTAATTTCTAAACTTGCTGAGTAATAACAGAACTGAAATCCAATGGAGAGGTAACAAATTTCATGAATACATTGTGTATCGTGATTATAAATTTCTATTGTTTTAAACACCATCTATGTCATAAAATTTACCTCTGTTTTAAAAGTTTTAAATAATTAATTAAAACTATATTTATTGATATACTGAAAGAAATAAGCAAAAAATTCAACAGCTTTGAAGTATGGTATGCAAATGAACGCAAAAGATTGACTTCGCTTTAAAATAAACATAGTGTAAATATGTAACAAAAAGGAAGAATTTCAGTAACAATATGTTTTAATAGGATTGTAAATGTGTTATTCTCATGAATATGTTACTTATTCCATACAAGAAGTTTAAATTATATAAAGCTTGTTTGTGTACTATAAAGAAATTCAACAATTATTTAAATTAAGCATTGACTCCAACACTCCAACCCATATTCCAATTCAACCTTGACGTCAGCCAACCAATCCATTCTAAAACCACCATGCAATATGCTGTTATGAGTGAAGTATTTTCTCAACCAGTGTCGTTACTTTTCTGCACTTCGCGAACGGCTTGGTCTATCTATCTACTATTTTAGGAGACTTCTCTGCCTCTATTGAGCTGCCCCTACAGTTTGTTAAATGGGGCGGTTCCCTTAAAAATGTTGCGATATTGAATTTTGAACTGTGTCAGAACTGTAATGTAGCTTATGTTTGATTTGTTTACCATAATTTCAGAGGTTTCTATTGTTTAATTTTCGTACTTTTTGGTACATCTTTCTGTAACTGCTTTGATTGTGTTGCTTTGTTGTGTCAACAGCGACTAAATGCATAGCCAACCTGTGGCGCTGATGACCTCAGCAGTTTTGTACCATTGAGCAACAAAATAAGTAAATAAAAATACTAAGTTTGCTATCTAACCGACTATTCGTCTTCGATTTATGCTGTTCGGACACGCACTCGCACACACACTGACCTTTTTCTACAATTTTTTAAGGGTTTAGAGACCCTCAGAACGACTATTTCTGGTATATCGGTATCGAAAGTTTATATGGAATGCAATACTTACTATAGGTAAACAGTAGAGAAGATGCAAAAGGATTTGCGGACTTTTTCAGTGCTTTTATAGGATTAGACTACCCCCTTAAAGCCCAAGTTTTATTTGAAGCTCTATCTCCAAGTTTCTTAAGGAATTTGTTTAGGCTCTACAATTCGTATTTGTATAAGGCACTTCATTTTAACAGTTCTGTCATTCCTGAATTATAAAATTACAAATTGTACCTTATTCTATTGTCTTCTTTATAAAGAAACGTATTATGTCTTATATGCTTAAGCTATTCAGTCTTCGCTTGCTATTGAAGTTAACTTAAGTGGAAGCAATACGTATCCTTTCTATTCTCTTGTGGAGTAGGAACTGCTATTGATCCTATGCGTGCTGTTCATGCAATTACTAGGCCTTCTCTCATCAGACTGACCACGTAATGAAATCCTGCCGCTCTATACCACCCCAACCATCGTGCCCTACACAATGCTACGAGGTTTGAGTGGCTACACACCCGACGGACTCAAGTGGAGAAGTCATAATACGCTCCCACTATTGCCAGCGTGGTCTGCAAAAAGTAGTTTCAGTTCTAGTGATTCATTCAAGTTTTAAAGCTCACCTCAAAACCATCACTTATATCAGTTGTCCTTCCAGAGTGCATTTTCTCCCTAAATTGAAGTGAAAATAGAGATAAACTTAGGTCACAGGTTTTAAGACTATGAACATTAAAAATAATAATATTGGTAACATTCTGAAATGTATGATATATAGTAATTATAACTGATGTAAAGCTCAGATTAATAACTTATTATTTTT
This sequence comes from Deroplatys truncata, assembly GCA_030765065.1. Lineage (NCBI taxonomy): Eukaryota > Metazoa > Arthropoda > Insecta > Mantodea > Mantidae > Deroplatys > Deroplatys truncata. The sequence goes on from CM060979.1 coordinate 198,301,759, forward strand.
CCGAATATTTTCGATTCTGTCTTCAATTAACTGTTCTCACTTTGGGTGAAAAAAACGGCTTCTTATTTTTTGTGTTGAAGAAGGGTCGTTCTTTAAAGCGGTATATTGGCTTGGTACCATCACTAGGAGTAACCTTCACAGCTCATATAAAAGAAAGACACACACAGGTGCTACTAGCCATAAAAGACATAAATATCCTACCATGACTATATCTAGAAACAGCCATGAAGATCTTCAAACTAAGAATCACCCCATCATTACCTATGGTCCAGCACTACTAACCTTCCATGTTTAGTTTGGTTAGAATTTTTTGAAGCAATTTTTTGAAAAAAGCTTTGTATGTCTCAAGAATCACTCCCTCCATAAACGTTTATGAAATTCCAACTACCAGCAACAACAGCATGGAATCAAGCGATTTAAAAAGAGAAAAAACAGCCGAAATCCGGAGGTACTTTTATACAGAAGACGCCTTCATATATAGTGACTGGACGGGAGTAAACTGTGAGCTACGGCATAATAGTGACCACACTCAGTATACATGGATTTCGCCGTAGGATAGGCACTCTCAAATTATACCATGCACCTCCAAGCTAGTGTGAACTGTGCGACTGAGTGTGGGAGATATCACATCCAGTAGTGCAAAGAAAGGGCCACGTCTTTGACAGCCTGTAGTAAAAGTGCAGTATGTGAAAAAATTATAATCGAGGCCTTTGTGCTGAAACTGTATGCACATTGTGCATATGACTTTTTATTATTATATCAGCTTGGTGAAACAAAATATTTACTTTTGATATATTATTTAACTTTCTTTTAATCAAATTTGTTTGTATTATAATATACGCTATAGTGAATAGTTTATGAAGCATTTATTAATTCTTAGTTGTTCATATAAAGAGATTTCTGACCCTAGTAACCATCCTAAAGGAATAGCCTATATTTAAAATGTGTGTTGTATAATTATGTCACTTACTTACTTACTTAGTCGGTTTACCCTCCTCGTATGTAGGGCTTACACCCCTAGGACTTACAACCATTCCTAGGATCAGAGGCCTATAGGGGAGCGAACGAACATTGAATCAGAGAATTAAGAACCTGGAACGGGGGATCGGCCCGTAACCAGATACGAAAGTGAAGGAAGAAGATGATATGAAATGAAGGCGTAATGGAGGAAAGTAAATGATGGAGCAATGGTGGAATGAACAGCGGGGATAGCGGAGAAGCCGGAGAAAATCCCGCCGCTTTGTTCACCACAAATCACATGCGAACAGCCATGGTGAGTGACGAGCGGTGTAACAACTCGGCCGCGGCGCCGCCCTATAGTCATGTCACACGGAAGTATACACATTTATATGTCCATTATGGCTTGAGTTACGCTTCATGTTTTTGATGTACCTTAAGTAACTGCTAATGCATTCGATTAATAAAGTTAAAGTCGTTTTAAAAGACTAACATGCAGAACTTTTAAGCGTTCGTCTCACATAAAGCTAGGTTAGAGCCAGTTAAAAGAAATAACTAAAAGTAATATTTGTTGATGTCTTCTGGGTGCATTTGAAAAGAACTAACATTCAGTAATTAAAATTGTTCATACAGTACAGATGCATAAGCTACATAATAATTACATAATAATGACTAGAGCCCGAATGTTCAGACATTTAAAACAATAAAAAATGCAGAAAAATGCCAATAAAGCGTAAAAAGGACACACTGAATTAAAAGAGCATTATACATTTTAAATATTCATAATCATAGTATTATTAAAACCAATATTTGATTCAAATATCACACAATGTATTAATTTTTATTGTTACATAGTACCGCAAGGTACTACTATAAATGTTTGTGTTAGACTGTAACAGCATAAACTAAATATTTACTCAAATCTAGTGAAAACTGTGCTAGATGTGGCGGATTTGACGGTGTACATATGTGGAAGTAACCTAATTTTCTTATCGGCACTCTTTTAAGCGAGAGCAGAATTGTGCTTTGTTGCTCATACGATTACTTTTTTCGTGATTAATTTCTTTTTAGAAACCTTATACAAAAAAACTGTTCCATCAGGATACCAAATTCATTAACATAACAGTGTGTGGAAGTGTACTTTACAATGGCAGATAAATTATGTTAAGTCTGTTTTCACGCGAAGTAATCGACCATCACGATGCGTCAAAATTTTTTAATAGAAAATTCATTTTCAAATCTAAATCTTTAACCTTTGGCAGTAACAAACATTACAATACAAGAGAGAGTCACACTTCAACTCAAAGGATGTCCAAGTGGTGTTTATAATTACAGATCCCTAAATGTAAAAGAAAAGTTGAGAAAAAAATTGAAAAAGTTTAAGTCGATTTAAAAAAAGCAAAAAATTGACAAAGAGACAAAATAAAAATCTAATGTGATACATTCACAGGACTTGCTCTAACCTCTATCATTTATTAGTGGGTATGCAAACTATTCTTACTAAAGCTTATTTTTCATATACTACATTTTAATCAAAATACAGCTATGCAGAAATAGCAAAATTACACATTTCGTTACAGATACAAAGGGATCAGCAAAGTTCAAATCTTTAAGAAATGGACGCTATATGCTGGCCTTAAAATTCCATACTGTTTCATGCAATCGCGAGAAACAACTGAATGTTCACAGGACTTTACCTAATGACCAACAAATAAGCAATTTGAACCTTTAATAACACTTATCTCATATGCTACAAAAACGTATCCGAAATAAATTTTTTTAAAGAGATCTACATTTTATGTACCTATAGTACGTTTTCGTCTATCGTTTAACGTTTGCCAATTATATAAGGATATACAAAATTCCTTCCGATTGAAGAGGACATCACAAGCTATTCCCAGAAAATTCAAGATACACGGTTTATTTGTCATGTAAATATCTACCATATATGGTGTTTTAAACAAAATCGTTATAGCCATTTTGTTAGAAAGTCAAAACTTTCGAAACATGTTCCATGTAATGTGTAGTTCGAAATGGGGAATTTTCTATGACAACCTTCGTGATGTTGTTCACCGACCACACACACACACACACACACACACACACACACACACACACACACACACACACACAAGAACCTTTTTCTAAATAATGATTTTTTTATTCAGGTGGCCTCAAAACATGCATTTCCGGTAAAATCTCGGCATCGAATTTTCGGATGGAATTCTCTACAATTCTTTAGCTACTATATACTGGTTGAGAAAGTGAAAAACTGACTCTATCACTTCTAAATATCTCAAAACGCGATTGTATCCACATAACTTCTGAATCCCCCCCTAGTAAAAAGGCACTTTTTCTAGTATCTGGCTCTAATGAGTAATACTTAGATATTTTTGTGTAGTGTTTAATGCCCGTTCTTACTGTATGCGGCACTATAGGCGGTGGAGAGAGTGATGATCTGTGGAATGAAATGTTATTTGGGAAAGGAATTTTGTAAAAGCAACGTTCAAGGTTTAATTTTGGAGTACGTCCCCGGCATTTGTAGATTAACACTTAGGTAAATAAAAGATGACAAAGAGTTAAAAGTGAATAAATAATAAATAAGGTTTTAAAGAAACGAAATTTCAATCCAGGATGTTTAAATCTACTACAGTAATTCTGGAGTAGTAATTCTTCGACTACAAGGCACCTTTGGGGGAATATAGTATAACGGAGCATTTCTTGCTTTCAGAACTACGCTAACTTATCAAGTTTTAACATTTTCTGCAGCTGCGTTTTTATTGGTGCTAATAATAAATAATAACGTTTAGGCTGATAAATAAACTGCAACACACATAGCTGCACAGCAGCGTAATTATTGGCAAAACCAATGTTTTCAGGTACAGGTAAATAATCTGCAGGTTGCGTAGATTCAATAGCCTAGAGAAAGATTCTAAGATTTTATGGCATAGGAAAAGATCTGATGTGTATGACTTTCTTTACGCTTTATAGATTATTAGTAGGTATACAAATTACTAGAAAGTTTATTTTTCCATCTACTTCATTTTAACTAAGATAAACCTTTCCGGGAATAGCGAAAGTCAAATGTTTTAGAACCGGGCGCTGGCCTTAAAATTCCATATTCATTATGACATCGCTAGAAACAACTGAAAATCAACAAAACTTTAAAAGAATGGCTAAGTATTGGACAGTTCGAAACCGATATCTTGGAAATGGCTGATGTCACAAAAACCTTATTTGATATAAATTGTGTGTTTTACAGGGATCTACTTTTTTGCGCAATGCATTTTCGTTTTCTTTTAACGCTTACCAATTATGTACGTTAGGTATAAAATATCCTTCCGAATGAAGACTTCCATTAGAGCCGTTTTTTGTTAAAGATGTTCCATGTAAAAGGTTGTTTGGGTTGGGGAGATTTTCTTGAAAATCTTCATGTCGCATCCTTGAAAGGTACCAAGTTTGCTGCTTATCCGACCTGTCGTTTTGGGGTAATGCTGTTCAAAGACAGATTAAATAGACACGCGGACCTTTTTTTTAAAATGCTGTTTTAAATTCAGCGCCCTCAAAACACGTATTTACGGTGAAATCTCTATATTGAATTTTTGGGAGGAGTACAATACCTTCTCTATTTAATACCATCACTGATAGAGAAAGTAAAAATGTGTATCAAATCTAAGTGCATTCTTTTCATGCAGAGTAGAAAATACTTGGTTCTTCCTTTGTAGAGATCTCGTCTATAACTTTGCTTCCGTATATGACAAGGAAGCAAATGCGCTTTTGCATGTAAATGATATTATGAGCACTGCCACAACTGTTCCACACAAAAGGAGAAACATTCAATTAGGCGGACGCTCTTTGTTTCCCTCTGATTAGAATGTAGTTACAAAGGTGATGATGCGAGGTGAGACAAAAGCTCATTGTTTTTAGGGTTACATTTGTGATTTGCTTTTTGTTTCTTTATTTGTGCACTTTTATCTTTCTTTCACCACGCGAATCGCTTCGTTGTTTTACTAGAACCAAGACCTTCCAAGGATACGTAAGACATCAGAACATCAAGGCCAAGTTGAAGCATTCATATTTTCATGCGCCATTCATCGCTTTTTTCAAGGAGATCTTCAAGTAGTATACTGCTTTTATTTTATAATGAGCTGTACCATGCAGCATAAGAAGTAATGTATAAAAAAATCTTATGCGTTATATTCACATGACTTTCTCTACCCTCTATAATTTAATGGATATAAAAAGTATTCTTGCAGCAACTTATTTTTCTGTCTACTTCATTTTGATCAGATAAAACTATGCAGAAGCAGCTATATTATAGATTTCGTTACAGATACAAAGGCAACAGCGGTAGTTAACTGTTTAAGAACTTGGCGCTTTATATTGGCCTTAAATTCCACACTCTTTACATGCAATCGCGAGAAACAACGGAATGTCGACAGGTCTCTTTAAAAGAATGACATGGAACTAAAGAATCTAAAGCATAAATAACGGATATATTGGAGATAGGTTATGCCACAAGAAGGTTAATTGAAATAAATTGGGTGTTTTAAAGAGATCTACATTTTTTTGTGTTTTCTGCTTTCGTATATCGCTTAATCTCTAGTAGTTATATAAGATGAAGAGGAGCTCAAAGGTTATTTCTAGAAAAATCAATATATGTATACATTTTATGTGACATGTAAATACACCGTCGTTTGTGGAAATTGCAACACCAAGAAGAAAACGCATGAATTCAATGAATTTAACACCACAGGTTAGTACATGACAAGTAAGAAATGATAAACGTTTCAAATCTATACATAACCTTTGAGCCCTAATATCCAGTATTTGGTGTGGCCTCCATGCGCTGCAATTAGAGCTACTATCCGCCGTGGCATTGAATCAAAAAGGTTCTGAATAAGTTCCTGAGGGATTTCCCTCCGCGCAGTTTGTATTCGAGCCCACAAATCCTGACACTGGTTATTGGAGGACCGTGACGCACCAGGTGCCGACCAACCTCATGCCAGACATGTTCAATGGGCGACATGTCACGCGAACGTGCAGGCCAGGGAAGCAATGTTACCCGTCGCTCTTCGAAGAAGGCTTGTGCATTCCTCGCAATATGTGGCCGGGCATTGTCCTGTTGAAATGTGGCCTGTGGAGATTCCCGAAACAGGAGGAGTACCTCAGGCTCTACAACCACGTTAGGTACCGGTTGCTGTTCAAAGTGCCCTCAATTCGTAGGAGGCGAGATCGGTTGTTGTAAGCAATGGCGCCCCAAATCATCACACCTGGTGTTTGTCCGCTATGCCGCTCAATAATGCAGCCCTCCAGGCTGCGCTCACCACGGTACCGCCGGACACGTATGCGGCCATCACTGTAGGACACGTTGAAGCGGACCTCGTCCGAAAAGACTACATTTTGCCACTCAGCACCCAGTGACGGTGTTCATGTGCCCATTGCAGTCGGAGAAGCTTGTGGTTTCTGGACAATGGAATCCGACGTAATGGCATGCATGCAACCAGTCCAACCTGCAGCAGACAGCGCCGAACCGTTAATACAGACACGTTCACAACTGTTGCAGTGCTCCGGTGTCGAGTCAACACTGTGGATGAAGCTGTACGGTCCGTTATGGCCATGCGGACAAGATGTCGGTCATCCCGTGCAGTGGTCATGTTCCGTGGTCCAGTAGCCGCTCTTCGCTGCGTACGACCTTCATCTATCCACTGCTTCCACACACGCATCACTGTCGTGACAGCATGCCCTGTACGAGCCGAAATGTCACGGCATGACAAACCCGCTTCCCGGAGACCGATCATTCTGTCCCGTTTGAACTCACTCACATGGTGATATGGCTCCCTTTGACGTCGACGAGGCACACAGCATTCACTTTATTGTTTCCACCATGTTTGGCAGCTCTATACTGACAACACTGGACACAACACTGACGTTGTCGGACCTACGTGTACCCCATCTCTCTGCAAACCTAATCACTTATTGCTGAAATTCTTTCTTGGTTTTGGAATTTTCACAAATGACAGTGTATTTTTAATATATGATATTTTAATTAAAATCGTTACAGTAATTTTAATAAAATAAAACATTTCGTAAAGGTTCCATGTAAATCCTAGTTGCGGGTTGGGGGAGTTTCTTGAAAATCCTCGTGTCGCATTTTTGGAAGATATCGAACTTATATACTAAATTTGGTATTTACCCAACTTTTCATTGAGTTAAGTTGTTCAGGGGCACGCGCGCGCGCACATGCACATACATGGGGATCTTTATCTAAAAATGGCCTATTGGGATTCAGCAAGGCTTAAAATATGTATTTCGGGTGAAATCTCGGTATCGAACTTTTTGTGGAATGCTGTACTTTTATACCTACTATGTACCTGCACGGTAGAGGAAGTAAAAAATACTATGAGAAAGTAATAAAGCGTTTCCGGAATCGCAAGTTTTCAGTCTACGTTATGGACGAAACGTAAAGTTAACATGTTTATAATCTTAGACCGTGGCATCCTAGCTCAGAAATATATTTAGCTTATTTAACGATAATGTGTATAAAAGTTCACGAGGTTATTGGTCGAAAAGTTGGTAGATAAATAGAGTAAATTTAATTTTTAACCTTTGTTATCTCTTTTTCATTTTTTATTGTTATTGTATAAATTAATTATACTTTTAATAGACCTTAGCCTGGTTTAGGCAAGTTTTTTTGATATAGAGTCAACTGAAAAATTCAACGCCACAGCCGGGATTTGAACATGTTTCTCCCGCACGCACTGAAGTACTTGCGATAAGCAGGTCGCCGCTAAGTTTGTCATCTCGAGTGAGATGCCTTAGTGGTCTGACTGGGAAACAACTTGAGTCAATTGGGGAATTCAATGTCCCATTAGCATGATGTCACAGTAGCTCAATGGTTAGAGCAACCGCACGGAGAGTGAGAAAACCGTGTTCAAATCACGGCTGTGGCGTTGACTTCTTCAATTGACTCTATATTAAAACAAATGTAACCTCTGTTTGGTTGGAATATATTATAATGTAAAGACTTAGAGTTATGACTATCAATTTCAACGAGGTAGGGGCTTAACTGCCGCATGTCATCAATTCCATTCCTTTAGTTAACAATTAAAAATTTTTACACTGGTAGTACCTAATCCAAAATTCTCGAAAAATAACAGTCTTCTAAGTTATTAAGTTATTATTTATAATATACAGTTTAATCTCACATATTCGTTATTCAGTTCTATGTTTTTCGAAATGCTAAATCTTTAATCACGGAACTTTGTCCATTAATGTTTAATTTAATTACAAGTTTTTCTATTATATGTTTTCTCATTAATGCATCACATTTGTATGATCCCAAGTTTATGTTTTGAATTACTTACACTTTATAGGTTATGTTTATGCTATGGTAAGATATATTATGCGTGGTTTCTGTATATTTTATCCTTGCTATCGTAGCACAAAACAATAGGCATGTTGGGCGAGGAATCGATATTTTGAAACACATTATTGCTGCGCACGTGTTAACGATTGGGCAAGGTCATTCTACCCTAGGTTGCATTTGATGATACTGATGATGACGGTGATGAAGTAGGCCTAAATAGTTAGTGTTTCCAATGTGTATGAGGCAATTCAAGCTCTAGAGGTTACACAATCTTTACTATAATCGCAAAGCCTAAATGATGACAACATTTCTGCGATTTAATGCATATATTCGATACTGCATGACATGGAAAATCAAGGAAACAGAGAAAAATGGACGATTTTTATTTAGTTTAAATATTCATAGCATATATTTATAATATTATGAATATTATTTTAACTTTATACATACATATACATTATTTAATATTGAGTAATTATGTAAATGATAGCTTCAGTTCCATTCGAGAATTAATTTTTACTTTTCGCGTTTATACATTATTCTATCGTCTCCCTCTGAAAACGTATAATTGAAGTTATACCGTATACGTTATACAACGGTGGACACCCCGCGCACTGTGACGTACATAGATCTTTTGTGGCCTCAGGAGGAAGGATGAAGTGAAAGAACCACAGGAGGTTACAGACCGCAGGCAGATAGGTCCACAGAGACACGTGAAGTCCCTAAAAGTTCCAGGCACGAAAACCCGTCCCACTGCTAGAGCTGCCTAGAGAGAACGATGAACGACCCTTCGACCAAGCAACTCTCTAGTACTCACGGGTAGTACTCTTTTATTTGAACAAGGAACCACGCCATCTGCCCGTCATCGCGACGAAACCTAGAAGCACACCTGAAAGATGAGAAGGAAACGATGGAAAGAATGGAAATAATATTGTGGCTACTTAGAAACTATCCAGCATTCGCCTCCCGATCACGGAAAGCCAAGAAAAACTCAAAGTTAGTGTGGGCAGTCGACGGGAATCGAACCCGAGAGCTCCCCAATGCAAGCCTCACACGCCGCGGAGTTATTCAACTTGGTCTAGGTTACACTGTGTGTGTGTATGTGTACATATATTAACTGAGTAATTGGAATGCTGCGGTATGCATAATTTTCTCGCTTTATATATTTAGTGTACTTCGGTAATGAAGTTAATTAAAACGTAGGAAAAACAGCAAAGCGTATGTACACAGTGCTTATAAAAGGATCTTTTTTCATGCCAAAGCTTCACTAATACATCTATAGAATGACAGTAAACATTACATTACTCAAAGGTTTTGGCACTGATTTCTCTGTATACTTCTACCATTTGATAAAACACCAATTAAAGAAATGAATAGCGTACGAACCGTACCCTTACAAACAAGATCGATTTCCCTTTGTTTCGCTCTGTCTTCTGTTTCCTTAACATTTATCCAAGGCTTAGGTGTTACATCGCGACCATCCATGAGTATTGCTTGGAATATAATACAACCCGCTTCGTTTTTACTGAAATTCTCTATAAAGTAACAACTACAACAAAAATTCAGTAATTTTAGTAATTATCTTTTGTTATGGCTGATATGCCAGCCGTGTAAAGTTGTTTTAGTCTTTTACCGACTCGCCAGTTGAAGTGAAAGCTGTCTTGTACCATATGTCCTTTTGGAAGGACAGAACTTTTCAATGGTACGCGTACAAACACACTCTCTCGTACAGATACAAATATTTTCTCTTTTTGTAATATTACTAGAGATAGAGTCAACTGTCTCAAATAACTAAGCGTGTAATTCGTTGCGTTTTTATCCAACGTGATAATGCTGCATAGTTATTTAGTTCTAAAAGAATAAAGCAAAATTTCAACGATGTGTTAAAAGTAAAGACAAGTTTACGAGGGCGGATCTAAAAGTAACGCACAATAATTTTTTCTGCCTTGGTATTGCAGCCGGTATGTTGCAATTTCACACAGATTTAGCTTGAAGTTTTCACTACAGAGAGTATTATTTTTTCATGTGTAGCTCTAGTGAGAGAAGCATGAACTACACAACAAAGATGGCGCGCATGTTACTGTCGATCACGTGTGAAGAACAGAGAGATGTGGTTCGATATTTGTGGACCAAAGGGCATGAATCGAGTGATATTCACAGGGACATGCGTGACGTGTATGGGAATGATTGTATGGACCGTAGCAATGTCTCCAGATGGAGTACATTATTCCTGGAGGGCCGTGCGCACCTTGGTGATTCGCCACGCTCTGGGAGGCCGGTAACAGCTGCAACTCCACAGATGTTAGAGGCATTGAGGCGGCAATTTTGTACGACTGGAGTGTGCAACTGCGAACCTTATCGCAACAGTTCAATATTTCCTATGGTGCAGTGTACGATATTGTTCATAACATGTTGAAATTTCGTAAAGGGTGCCCTCGCTGGGTGTCTAAGAACCTGACACAACCACAAGGGCCAGCGAATGATGACGAGCTTGGATCACCTAACGCGGTACACCGCAAACGGGCATGACTTTCTGAAAGGAATCGTCACTGGTGATGAGTCGTGGGCATACCACTACGCGCCCTAAGGCAAGTATGGAGTGGAAACATGCTGGTTTCCCAGTGAAGAAAAAATTCAAAGTAACCAATCTGCTAGGAAAGTACTTGTGACTGTGTTATGGGATATGCATGGTGTTGTATTGGTGGACTTTGCTGAACACGTCACTGTGAATGCTGCAGCCTATATGAAAAGTTTGATGAATTGCGTCGTACCCTTCGTGACAAACGCCACAACATGAATGCTGACGATGTCAAAATTCTTCATGACGATTGTCACCCCCATGTTGCTGCTGCTGTTCGTCAGAAAATCACCATATTTGGTTGGGAGGTGCTCCAGCATCCGCCATACTGTCCGTATCTTGAATCGTCGCACTTTCATCTGTTTGGTCCCATGAAGAAATTTCGGGCCGGCCAACGCTTTGCGACAGATGCGGAAGTGAAATCAGCAGATGGCTATACTCCAACGAAACGGACTTCTAAAAACAGGGCATATTGAAACTGGTATCAGGATGGGAGAAATGTGTTGAGAAACTTGGTGACTATGTCGAAAATTAGGGAGAAGGTGGAAGTTAATTTCTGATTTTTTGTTTTTTGTTTTTTTTAACCGTTAAATGTTAAAAATAATATTCTGCGTTACTTTTCGATCCGCCCTCGTATTATTCTCTCCAACAGAAATTATTTCTACATATTTTAGTATTTATTTACCTTAGAGGAGGTATTGAACTCAACCTGGATATTTCATATCTATGTTTTACCAAAATACGTCTCTGAGGTTCCCTGACTATGCGCATTCATGTATATGAACACCGCAATTTCTAATGGAAAACTTGAATGTACAAAACTTAATACTTATGTTCAACTTTCCTTTAAGAATACAAGATGAACAATTTATAGAATTTCTGCCCCTCACCCCAGCTTCAGATTGGAAATATTACACGAATTATTCTCAAAAGTGACTCTTAACGATTTTTATTCAACTATCTTAAGTTTTAGATACTGCCAGATGAAATAACATGTCTGGGTATATGAGTTTACTGCAAATATCTTCTAGGTCGTATTTATCCTTAGACAAACACATTACATAAAAGTTGCAGAATGCGCTGAAATATACAGTTTGAGTCCAATAACGTTTCTCATAGCATCACGTGGTTCCGAAGTATCGCTTATTAATGTTTCACTTTTTCTAATTGAAGATTACTTCGATCGAATCTGTGCACAATTCTGATATTGTGCGATTCCTCGCTATTCCTATGGTAGCATTTCAGAGATACCTTTGTTAAGTGCTGTCTCTAACGTAAACAACTTTTTATTGCTTAAACTTAAAGTATTTATAGGCAAATATTTATCGCGATTAAATAAAGAGGGTAGAGTGAAGCCTTTTATATAACGCACAGGGTATAGCTGCTGGGCTTCAAGTTTGTCATTTTTACATTGCAGCACACATTATGCTATGCCGCGAACCGGTGCGGTGTGCCTCGGCCTACTAGTGTTCCCATGTCAGGACCCTAGGCCTCTTAAGAGAGAAAAAAGAACGTAATTTTTAGTAACCGTTTTTAATTCAATTTTTAGTCTCTGTTACTACTAACAGCATTATTGTAATCATTGTTATTAATAAACCTACTCGGATATACACGGTTAAGAAGGAACAGACTTTAAATATTTATTTCTAATGAACGACAATAGATAGCAACACATACGACACATCATTGAATAAAGGAAAGTTCAAAGTTCTAAGCCCCACCTATTAGTTCCATTCGGGGTTTGTTTACGATAAAATGGCAACGCCACAGGAAAAGCCGCTTTGTGTGCTGCAGTGTGCAAAGAGTGAATCCATTGTTTCATTGCATTTCATTGAAGTTCAACAAAGAGCCGCCTCGTCAAAAAAAGATTACTATTGATATAACAAATTCGTCGAAGATGGTTGCCTATGCATACGGAAAACCACTGGTCGTCCTGGCATAGCAGGACACATAATAATATTTTGAATGTATTGCATGCCATCTATTGTCGTTCATTAGAAATAAGTATTTAAAGTCTGTTCCTTCTTTTTGAATAATCCCGTGTTACACCAGCTTTTTCTAAATTAATATGAATATAGTCTGTCACATTACCTAATGGAAATAATTACACGCAGAAAATTATACCATCTCATAGAGAACTGAAAATTTGGAGTACCAACGCTCTACCATTTGATACGACTTCTAGATTATTTTCGCGTATTTGCTTTGGTTTCAGCTTGTTATATTCATCAAAAGTATTCATGCTCAACTGCACTTCAATTTTAGTTTTACAATTACTAACATTAAAATATGAAAACAAATCCCTAGTAACGATATCTTACTCTATACACTTTTATGACATTAGTGTGCTTAGTTAAATAATATACTCCTCGTAAGTTAATATTTAATACTTTACATTCTGTACACCCTCTGTGTACTGGCTACACGTACTAGATAAGCATTATCACATTATTTGCATTTAATCTTTTATTCATCGTATTTGTGAAAGTCGGCGAGCCAGGATCTCGTAACCCGGATTTGATTCTCGATAAGAAATTTAACTCTTACCTCCAAATTGTCTATCAATTCCCATGTGAGAAAATGTGACTGCAGTGAGGGACTGCAAATATGTAACAAGGGCGAGAGAAGGATACACGCCCAGATGTCCCTTGTAGAATTTCCGGCTGCAGCAGGGAAATTTGTATTTAACGAGAATCATTGCCTATCTTCCAGAGTGGGAGTGAATGTGAGTGTGTTTCATGGTAAAAACGATTAAACCTAAGGTTTAAGTCTACAGTTCAGCCAATTATAACACCGTCATTTATTTCTCAAGACAAAGCGGCTGGCAGAATTTTACTTGCCTTTGACGGATACGGCTACTTCCTTTGTGTTAGAAGGCCTGGTTGCACAGAATATTTTTTCTTGGAAATGTTGCTTTCAGTTACAAAATCTAACAAACACACATAGCACAAAGGCTCAACGTTGTTTTTCCGTAATTGCTGAGTTTAACGCTTTAAAGGTAATTTTAGTAGCAAACGTTATTCAGTTGTCAAATATTTTAGGATATAATTTTGCAACTTAATCACGCCTATAAAATAGAGTTTCATTCTTCATCAAATTCCAATGTAAATAAATAGTTAAATTTGTTTCTCTGGAGTGTGAACCAAAATGAAAACTTATTTTTTTATCTATAACGTAATTCAAGGTGAGTCTAACCAGTTTTGTAACTTATATATTTTTCTGTAATACACCTAAAACAAAACAAAGAAGCAGAAAAAAATTGTTTTTGAGGAAAGCGTTTCACAAAGGCATTAAATATTAGTTGTTTCCAAAAGTACTAACCTTTAACTCCTAACTTAATTAACTGTCAAATAACTATTCCTGTAAATTTGAACAACTGACCATAAATAAATTAATGTTTACTTTTCTAAGTAGAATACCTCTTAGAGAAATAGGGCTACATTTTTCAATACCTTCATTCTTCAATGAAAGATTTTTAAACTTTTGTCACATACTTACATCATTATCTTATGCTTTCATACAAAGTTTAAACGTTATAACTCCAATGTTGTGTAGATATTGACATTTTTATAGTGTCATAAAATGCTTCTTGCATTACAAATATTATTCTTCTGAGCTGATACTGCAAACAAGTATAATTAAAATATTCTCTAGATTTTCCCATACTATTAATGTATTTTGGAACTATATAGATAGTTTTAAACCTTTAGTAATTTTATTTCGGCAGAATATTGGTTTTACTTTTCATATTAACACGCGAAAAGTCATTTATTATATTTACCACAAAAAATCTTGAGATTAAATTTAAGATCAACTAAAGTTGAGGGAATAGGCCTGCATCATAATTATATTACATCTCCAAACATTTTCCTTCTATGCTCCATTGATATTTTCAACAATTTGCTGAAGCTTCTACTTTGCTTTCGTCGTACCTCCTTCCAGGTATGAGGTTGAAGGAAAGGACATCTTTTACTTTAAATACCTTACCACTTTGGGTTTTGAATTAGTAATATTACAAAACCAATTGAAGCACGCTTTAGCAACAAGAGCGGGAAGTTTAAAATTTTACCAAAAACTATTACATTTAAGAGATTTATTTCCTATATGACGGGAAAGTTGATGAAACTGGTGAGCGATTGTTTTTGTATTTGCCTTTAAGTTGTTCTTTGATGAATTAGAAGCACAATGTAAATAATTTAAAACATCTACTACTTCAACACATCAGGTAGGGATTTATATGCATTTTATTAATATTTTGACAAATTCGTTCAAATTAGGGTTCTTCTTTGATATAATCGTTTTTACATTTTGTTCAAAGAATTCTTTTTACAACGAATACGAAGTTACAAGTATGACTTTTGTTTGCATGTTTTAAAACTAAGGATTATTTTCTACTAAACTGGTAATTAAAGCTGTAGCTAATCCAAGATTCTCGAATGCATAAACATTTACTATCAAACGCCTTTACTGTGCTCTATAGATTACCTGATTTATATACAGTATTCGTATGCTAACTCCTTTCCATAAAATGAAACCTTATACACATTCCACAAGAACTTATGAACCACGTAGAACTTTCAGAAATTGTATCAGTGAAAATAGGTGCCCTTAAAGACAAGTATTCATTCATTGACATACTCCAAGAAATACAACTACTATCCGATTATATTGTAAGCATAGAAAGGTGAAAAGCAATAACATGGAGACTTTCCCAAATGGGCATTACAAGCAATAAAGAATCTTACTCCGAAGCACAGAAGATACCAAGCAATCACAAACTGACCTCACTATACCCACTAGATAAAAATTAAGATGCCATTACTTAACAGGAAAAATAAAATAAAACAAACTGAACCAACAAATGGCTTAGTAATTCCGAAAGCAAATTGCGTGGCATAATATATACAAAGTTCTCATCACCCACTGTACTCATCAATCTAAAACATTGTTCCCAAACGTCAATTACAAGACTAGTATTGGACACAACAGACTCGTACAACCCGCCACCTGTGAGATGGTACATATTGAATGCATAGAATGTAAATTAAATTATAAAATATATATATATATATATATAGTAACTAAATAAGGATGGTTATATCTGAATGATGAATAAATACAACTTAAGAAGAGGTATGTGAGAAAAAAGAGCAAGATTGTTATACTAAAAATATTTTGTGCTTCACTCAAAACATTCATACGTTTTCCCACGAACACACATACATATACGGATCTTCAGTTGTCTGCGCATCGCCAATACTTATATGGGAGCTTATTACAAGTGCCTCTGGCAGAGAACTAGTGTTGATGAGATGGATGACAGAAATTTCGAGGTCACCTTAGTGAAATGGGACTTGCATCGTACCTTTCCAGTATTTACATTTGGAACGTCTTGTAAACTCGCAATCTCAGCATGTATGGTGATAGGTAACTCAAATAATTGGACTGTTTTTATAGCGTAGAGTATCTTGTCTGAGCACACAACCACGCAAATTCTGATATCGGGATCACTTCCATCTCGCGTGAAAACAAATCATAAAATGTCCTAACGAAAACCAGTTCTGCACAACCGTAGTATATTAACCCGTTCAAGCGCATGTAGTTCCAGTTCATTCCACACCTCCCTTTTGAGACCAGCGACTCGCTGAACTAATAACGACGTCATTATTTAAACCCACTGGCAGTAATGATCGAATAAATCTGAAGACCTCTATAATCTGTAAAGGAAGCAAATGGAGGCAAATACTAGTTGATAATACCTTAAACATGTTACTTATACGAATTAAAACGGAAGGAAACATTGCATGAAGGAGATAGAGATAGTAGTGACTTCGGAGTTTCTCTTCTCAGTCATTTGGCAGTTACAGATATGTTTGGAAGTGAAACACATTTCCAAAGAACCCCTTTTGGGTGAGCGAATAACACAGCTGTAATATATATGAAAATAAGGGTGAACCAATAAAATATATTTCCCTAAAGAGCCCAGGAAACACAGCGCCATAAAGCTTTTGATACAGAAGGGAAACTATGTTGAGATTTGGGACATTGTAAATAACACTACCGCAGTGATAGGAATTTCACACAGTCGAAAGCATTTAAATAGTATCTATGAACTGGTGCAGTTAGAAAGCGCGACTACATGTGGTAGTTCAGGATCCTAGTAGGTACAATTATTTAGGGAGTGAACGGAATTATTAGTATTAAAACAAATTCAGTGATCTTCAAGGGAATTATCCGTTCTTAATTACCTGTTATTATCACATTCCATGAGAGACAGAGAGAGAGAGAGCACCGCTAGGCAGAATACGACAAGAGGCAACCTAATGATTAACACTGTTCATACCTAATTAGCCGCCTAACTACACCCTAGAAACATTCCTGTCCATTTCATACCCACATATTCATAATTCACCACGACACCTCACCTTCAACATTTCCAACCACGAGACAAATTTTGTAATAATTGCATTCCCAACCAAGCGTAACACCACACTAATATCTCCGCCTCAACTGCCAATACGCCTTTCCCATTATGCACATCTTCACAAAATGTCCAGCACATGAGAAGACAAGGAAGCAGTATAATATACCTCATCATCCAAACACAACTCATTAGTCCAAGAATGGCCCAATTTTTAAAAGTTATTCACTCTTCATCAGAATAACGTAAGACTGCTGTGTTAAAAATGGGTTTCGTTTTCTTCTCTTTCAGCAGTTACCTAAGTTAAAACATAAGTATAGCACATAACCTAAATAATAAGACTAAAATAAGTAAAATTAAAGAATACTTGTTTTCAGAATAACACTCCTGATAACTGTGCACTCAGACTATTTTTACCGAAAGATAAAATTGAATTTTATTTATGGACGCTCTTAGCGTAGCATTCTATATTGGGCGCAAAAGATCGGAAATTTTGCTCAGAGGCTCTTTATCAGGCTTGAGCTTCTTTTACGTGCCGTAAATCTACGAAACGGGACCACAGGTTTTATTTTCCTTCCGAAGAAGTAAGGATTTTTACGTTCGAAAAAAAAACAAAAAAAAAACAAAAAACATCGGCCTCCACCGGGTTTGAACTAAAGGCTATCATGGTACCCCTAGACCACGAGGACGACTATCTTTACTGAGGCGCTTTGTTATATTAAATAACTAGTTAGTGCTATTGATAATTGTCCTTCCGTGTGTATTCTAAGCAAGAAATTTGAGGAGAATTAAACATAATATGAATTCACACGACTTTCTTCCCCGCCATCGTTTATTTTTATATAATTTCTATTCTAACAAACACTTATTTTACTATGTACTTCGTGTTAATCGACATAAACCTTTGCAGAAATAACTTTATTACACATTTCGTTGTAGTAAAACAGAATTGGGGGCTGGCCTCGTAGTGCAGTTGGTAGAGCACCTGCTGCTGTGCGAGGGGTTCCGAGTTCGATTTCATAGAAATGTTTCTCCATCCAAGATTATTGCCTATCCCCCGCAAAGTCTGGAAGTATGGATGAGAGTGTGAATGTGTGTGATCTAAAACGTAAGGTTTACCAGAATGGGTTAACACCATTGCTTATAGGCAAGGATATGTTCCAAAGGAAAGACCGCCAATAGGACTACTGCTGTTAAAGGCAGCTTATAAATGGAATTTAAGAAAAAAGGCTTAGAGGAAACCCAATAGATAGTCAGATGATAAAAAGCGGTTCGCTTATGCTGGCTTTAAAATTCCAAACTCTTTTTTCCGTGATATCGCGAGAAACAAGTGAGTAGCTGGAGCAGTTTAAAACCATTACGAAATCTTAAAATTCAAACGGATATTAATGGGCATCTCGTAAATGGCGTGATATCACAAAACATTTGTTCGAAATAGATTGTGGGCTTTAATTATATCTAACCTTTTTTGCGTAGGTAGTTTTTGTATGGCTCTAATCGTTTACCAGTATGCAATATTGTACCCTTCCGAATGAAATGGACTTCACATGCTATTCCTAGAAAATTCAAGATACACATTTTTTCATGTAGATACTTTAAATATATGATATTTTAATCAAAATCGTTATAGGCGTTTTTGAGAGTATCCAAAATTTTGGAAATCCTTCCAATGAAAAGGTAGTTTAGTATGCAGGGTCATCTTGAAAACCTTTGAAGAAGTTTGAAGATTACTGAATTTAAATATTAATTGTATTATTTATCCGAGTTTTCGTTTTGGAGATATACGATTCACAGATGCATATACACACACACACAGGACGTTTTCAAAAAAAATATTTTTACTTTCTCTACTACGTATAGTAAGTAGGAGAAGTATTGCATTCCACCCAAAAATTTGATACCGAGATTTCACCGAAAATATATGTTTTGAGACCCTCCGAATCCAAAAAAAAAAACATTTTTGGAAACATGTCCGTGTGTGTCTGCATGCGTGTGTGTCTGTGTGTGTGTGTGTCTGTGAAAAGCATAGATAACTCAAAAACGAACAGTCGGATAAACACCAAACTTGGTATTTAGGTTCAGTATCTTCCAGAGATGCGACACCAAGGTTTTCAAGAAAATTCCCCCACCCCAGATTACCCTTTACATGGAACATTTTTCGAAACTTTTAATTTTCTCAAAAATGGCTCTAACGATTTTGATTAAAGTATCATATGTTTAAGATATTTTCATGACAAATGAAATGTATATCTCGAATTTTCTGGGAATGTCTCCAAAAGTATTCTTCATTGTGAACGACTTTTCATAACTGGTAAACCATAAGAGTTAGACAAAACTTTACTATATAAAAATGTAGATCGCGTTAAAATACACAATTTATGTCACATATATATTTTTTGTTGTTGAGTGAACCATTTTCGAGATATTGCTTGTTATTCCCTTAAATTTTCCAATACTCATACTTTTTCTCAAATGGGAATTCGTTATTCCTTTTTTTTTTTGTCCCGGTAATGCAAAGAGAATGGAATACTCCACATTGCAACCAGCTCTTAAAATATTTGACTATCGCTTAAAGCCTACCAATTCCCCTTGCATCTACAAGAAAATTAGCAATAAGATTAACATCTCGATATCTCGATTAGCATGAAGCATATGAAGCGTTTGTAAAAATAGTTTGTACAAGAGTAGAGAAAGTCATGTGAGTGTAACACGTAGGTTTTTTTAAATTCAGGTGCCTCAAAACATGTATTATTGGAATGATAAATTGTATATTCTACACCAGATTTAAAAAGTATATAGGTTATGTCGTGGAAATCTTTGTTGGAGAAGCCATCCAGAATATCAAAGGAGAAAAAGGTACGAAGTACTAGGTACAGCGTTTGGACAATGATTTCCTAACCCAAACAATCTGCTACAGTAGTTAAAAACTCTAGTTTTTCATGAAAGGTGTCAGATTAGGATAACATGCGAAAGCTGCTTGAACTTCAGCTCCTCTTTAATATAAATGTACCTTTGATTATATCACAAAGAATTAGCAGTAATAATATGTTTGGGGAGTTAGAAAAGCTTGAAACGTTTAATGCAATCAACTATTAAACTTTATAAAAATGGAGTTTTTTAAAAGCCAATTTTAGATATATAAAACTTGAAACACGAATTAGAACACTTGAATACAAGTCTCTATAAATGCAACACGGCTTGGTTAAAACTGACTCAAGAGAGCTACTTTACAATTCCTAAATGTAATTCAACTAACTCACATAAGTATTTGTATCCAAACGACAGCTTTATTCGTAAGCATCGTAGCATGGGTTTTAATTCCCCAAGAAATGGCTTACAATGAGATTTCAACCATTGTATGTGTTACAAAACATAAAAAGATTATCTGTGTTTGAAATGTCGTATCACAATTTAATAAGTACAATCACATGGTACCTTTGGTCATCTAGCACATTCTAGCAAAAGTAAAGCAAGAAATGATGATAATGGCCAGTGCACTCGCCACTACGGGCTATAACTACTGCCATTTATCAAAGTTTGTCAATTTCCCAAGTGATATCGTAGGTCAAGTCCTGTACGTAAGTATATGCTGTCACAATGGCCGGCAATTCCTTCTTCTGCCTAAGCAAGAAGTTAAATCATCTCCTTCTCTACCTTTCCAAGTTTTACCAGTCCTGAAAGACTGCGGTTTACCTAATAATAGTACAACCTAATTTTCAAGATGTTCTGCCAAGAATTCTTCAAACAGCTCCACGGCCAATGGTTCATAAATGCCACTTCAACACCGTCGAATTCGCTGTTTTCCTCAAGACACATCTTCCGCACTTTGCAAGAGTAAACATCAGTAAAGATTATGTGTAAAAATATGAGTTTATCTTTTCTTTATTTATGGACGCTCTTTAACTACTATGGTTCTTAGCGTCCCATTCTATATTGGGCTTGAAAGATCGGTAAGTTTGCTCAGAGACCTCTTTATCAGGCTTGAGATTCTTTTGCGTGTCGTAAATCTACGACACGGGACTACCGGCTTTACTTTCCTTCCGAAGAAAGCCATGCTAAGGAGTTTTACGCCCGAAAAACCCATCGCCCTCTGCCGGTTTTGAACCCGTGACCTCGGAAATTAGAGGCTAGCACAGTAGCCCTAGACCATGGAAGACGACATATACAGGTTGGATCATTTAAATTGAGAGTGTACAATATCTCCAAAACTAAGCGTTGTTGAGAGAAATGTCTTGAATAAAAGTTGCTTGATATTATGAGAGAACATAATGGTTGTGATGGTCATTTATGTCAATTTAATTAAACCATCATAATTTAAGACTATCACAACGTCCTCCAAACAAAAGACGACTAATGGCTTTTACTTTCCTCCACAGTATCAAGCAGCTTTTATTCAATACATTTCTTTCTACAACGCTTAGTTTTGGAGACATTGTACAGTCTCAACTTAAATGATCCACTCTGTATATAAAGCCTGTAAATTCCCCGTGATATACCTGTTGATGAAATGTGGGTTGAAACAATTTAAAGAAATCTTCGTCGGGCAAGGCCGGAGGGGAGGAAAACGCTAATCATTTCCTCATTACCCTGCTTTCTCTTATAAAACCCATTCGTACAAACTCACACGCATTATCGTGGCGAAATAACGTAACGCCACATAGGATAAGCAAAATTAATTAGACAGATAAAAGTATTTTAAAGATCATAGAAGTAATATCTTTTAGATGGTGTGGAGGTGTAAACCGAATAATAAAAGCAGAATACCGCCGAACATATTGAACTGGACGCGCGAAAGAAAAGGAGAAAGGGTGGACTACCAGAATACCGGATGCATGAGGTACTTGCTTGCTGAGAAAGAACTACGTGAAATGGATGGTAATGGGACAAGGAACCCTGGCGATGGCAGATTAATTTGTGTTGAAGGAGAACCACTATAATGCAAAAGAATCTTAGCTACATTATACTTATATGATTATTATTATTATTATTATTACTTCCCACATTGGCAATGCTTTATTTATTTAAATTACGGATGAGATGGTAAGCTAAATAGCTTTCGGACTCGTTATTTAAAAGCACGCAAGAACGCACAACAAACACACATACACACACACAATATAAACGGTAAAATGCCTAAGGTAGTCAGATAAATTGGAATTGTCCGTTTGTTATACAAAAGTCAGATTCTGGGCTTAATTTTTGCCTTTGTAGTAGGCAATTTTAAATTTTCTGTAACAAATTTAGAAAAGAAATGAGAATTTCGTTTACTATAATTACTTTAATAATCAATTGTGTCTAATCTACTGAACTTCGAGCATATATTTGGTACATATGTATACTTCAGAAGCACGAATAACTACTAATGTTATGCATAATTCGGAATAGCGTAAGTACTTTAATACTGTCTGAAATGTTCAATGTTCTTTCTTACTATCCATATTGAGCATCACTCTAAGCAATTTCTGTGTAGTAATATTTTCATACTTCTCGCTATATATCACTTTCCTGTTAACAGAGTCTTCCTTAATCTTTTCACACTAAATTCCTTAAT
Organism: Deroplatys truncata; assembly: GCA_030765065.1. Classification (NCBI taxonomy): domain Eukaryota; kingdom Metazoa; phylum Arthropoda; class Insecta; order Mantodea; family Mantidae; genus Deroplatys; species Deroplatys truncata. Next base: position 198,324,635 of record CM060979.1, read on the forward strand.
CAATTAAAATATCTCGTTTGTTACAAATTAACGCCAAGGATACACAGAGAAATTAAAAAGAATATCAGAGCAGGAAGACAGTAAGTTCCTGGCTATAATCGCAAAATATAAATTAGTCCTACAAACAGTTCAAAATTTACTGAGACTTACTGAAATTTGCTTTCAAAAGAAGTGTAAAAAACTAAAGCCCGAATGAGCTAAAATTGGCTTCCGATGACACACAGGGTTTACCTATGAGCTTCTGTCTCCTATCCGCTGCCGGCCGACACAATTGCGTTCTTAATTACAATTCATGTTACCAGTTAGCGACTAAGATACATTTAGAGTATGTAATACGAAAATAATTCAGGTTGTTTTCATCCTAGAGTTAATTCCATTTAGATTCAAATGTATGGCATTCGTAATTATACTTTTAACGCTTGAAGGTCTCGGCAGTACCAGGACTCAAGATTCCTAACCATACAACCCGGAGATTTTAATCTGAAAACATGAAATATATCTAAAACAGCGCAAATTTTATGTTTTATATTAACTATTCAATTAGTATAAAATAATAAACTCTATTTCAAACCACTTCACTAGTAATAAATAATAATAGCAGTAATAATTTTCATTATTATACTACATAACAATACATAATTTGTTGTTTTTCATTTAAGGATGATATGGAACATGCTGAAAATTTATTATCAACTTTTAAGCACCATTTTATGTACAGCTGAATGTGTTTATAGGAATGACTACAACATCAGCTATAACCGACATAACGAACACACTTTACCCAAGAAAACTTTTCATTGCTGTAGAGCTGTACACGTTAAATGTCGCTTTACTTTTAACTTTTGAATGGATATGGTTAATGACATAATGTTGAAACAGCATGTCTCGAAGAATGTCTACTGGCGCACGCTCCAACAAACTGTTCCAAATGTTTAACAAAGACAATGTGTGGCAGCAGTGACTTTCTCTTAAGGGCAAATGATATTTTCCTTGGGTTCGTACTGTCATGTGTGCGGATTTCCGTATATACGACGGCTATCTGAGAGATCGTGCTTATCAAGAATTACCTCATGACAGTGACTACCTTGTAACGGTATTATGTTAATACCGTTTACTTAGTATCGTTTTTATAGTAAAATCAGCGATATTCGCTAAGAAGCGTATGTCCAACCTTTAGAACAGCGGGGAGTAGGCGTAGGCAGCGGAACAGCAAGTCTAGCTGGAAGCACACAGAGAAAGGGAAAATGCATAGATTGCTGCATGTTTGTTTTTTTAAGTTCCCTGTGGTTTGACTGTTTTCGTTACCGCTTACTACCGCAATTACACAACACACACAGACACCCATGACTAGAACCCGCGACCTTCAGCTTGGCGGAGCTATACACTCCAACGACTACGGCTACGATGGTCAGCAGTTGTTGATCAGCCCACATCGTTTGCCTAAGGCCGACCTGCTGTCGTCGAAACGAGTAATATGCACCTGTCGAGTGGGCGTTGTTGGTAAAAATGACGAAATGGACTTACCTCAATTACAAGTGTAACAAACATTATCAGAGTTTCGGCTGGTGTTTAAGTTATTACATATAGTTTAGTGGTAAGACTTAACCACTATTGGTGAGCTAAATAAAATAAGGCTGTAGTTAGTCTGAAAGGTTGATGCGAACGAAGCAAGTTGTCTGCTATGGGAAGGCGGTAGAAGATGGTGGGGGATCGTCCTTGGTAACTTACTACTTGAAGAAAGGAATTATACTACATGAAACTGAAGCAACAAGTGTGGAATTTACTTGCTGCCCGCTGAGGAAGACATCGACTTTTATTGGTAATGTTTTTGCTTTTGAAAACGGGACTTTAAAATTTCTACAGTCAGAACAAGCTAAGTGTTTCAGTCTAGCATGTTCATATTTTTCTTTAATGGAAAATTAGAGTTTAGAGAAGCTAAAAGATACTTCAAGTTGTAGCTAATTATGCATGCTATTATATGAATTCAATATTTCTATATACCAGATATAATTATGTAGGGAATTTGCCATGGTAAATATCGTTAAAGATTTATCTGAAGAAATTTAAATGGGGAAACAAAAGAGAACTGAATTAGTGGCTTTGAATTAGACTTTGTCATAAAATTATACTGGGTAATGGAACTTCATAAAAGATATGTTTAAAAGGGATTATAAAGAATTATAAAGACGCCGCAATAAAGATAACCCAAAGTGATATTGTACGAGTTAAACAATATTCCCTAAAACACGATCCACTCCTCTGATTATGCTTGGGGATGACTGTGGAACATTGAATTTAATAGTAAGGGTGTTATCCTTACATTAATATTTGACTGGTGGAAAACTAAAATTATTATATTGTAAGTTATATGTAAATGAAACTTGAGTATTCCACAGGTATGTTTAAAGACATGCAGCTATACTCAGATTAGGTGTAGCAGTGGTAGCGAAAGAAAGTAACATCAAAGCTAACAAAAGGCAGTATGCCGCAACCTCATAAGCAAAATGCTGCAAGTGCAACTGTTACGCAGGGTGCATGAGGAGTGTCGCATTGTATACAGAGCACGGCGGATCTTATTTTGAACATCTTGGAGTTTCCAGTACATCACAATAGAAGCCCTTGCATTGACGGAGAGTAGGCCACCTAACCTACTGCTCTATCCGGGCCACTCAGTACTTTTTTCGGACTTGTAAAATAATTTATAAGCTCCTTCTAAGGTGCACTGAGCATGTCAAAAACATTAGCTATAATTATTTCCGACCGATCTGCAATTTATTTGTAACTTTCATACAACATTTCAAAAGCATCTGAATCCAAAGAAGCTAAGATAGTAAAAAAGCTAAGGTGTGTAAATTTCAACCCAGTCTGCTACATTCAGCTGCTTTGACCTTCGAGAATTATCGACTTCTGAATTCAATTCTAGTTTTATTCTATAAGTATTTGGATGTTAATTTGAAATATTTTTGGTATTTTATAGCCTATTAGCAGACGCTTAAGCCCCTGTTTAGACATTTAACAGATATTAATGAAGTGGTACAAGTTCTATCACACAAACGTGCTGCAGTTTACGCCAGAATTAAAATATTAATTTAACATTAAATATGCAATGTGATTCTGCAATACCCTTTTCTTGTTTTATTGTTTATATACGCCTCTAATTGGTCATAGCCTCTCATTTCTCTAGATGTATATAGATCGGCCAATTTTCTCTTTGAGTATTTTTAACAATGAATCCAGTAAAAGATCGTTCCCTCCCAGGGACGTCTCGGAGTCTTAAGCAAAACTGTGCAATGGATAAGAAACTGGTACAACTTTAGAGAAGGGTTTAATGTTTTTCGAGATGCACTTTATCCCTAAATAAATTGTGTTTCTTAAACCTCTTTTTCCCTGAAAGTGAAGCCTTCATCTAGCAAATATGTAAATAAGCTGCAAAGCGGGCGACGAAAACGGACATCTGTCGCTTCACAGGTTACACGCATAAATTGTTAGAAAACCTATGAGCGGCTGATTGGTGTATGACATTAAGTAAAATTATGTTGTTGTGCTTAAGCAGCAGTACTCTGAAATAAATGTTCCTATTCCAAAAAGGAAAATCAGTAAGTTACCTTATTTAGGATCAGATTCCGAAATAAATAATTTTAAGCGCTGCTAAACGAGGCATCTAATGATCTACTACCCTTAATGTGGTTTAATCAATTGTATGAAATAAAAATTTCACAAGTACAAACTATATTTTATAAGGATGGTGGGATATTATTTCTCTAAAACAAATAAAAATTCAATAACACTAATCAGGATAAAATATAAAGTATACTAATTTAGGTGATAACGAAGTTTAGTTATAAAATTAAACATCTGGATTAAAAACACTGTTAATTTGAGTGAATCAGATTAAATCGGAGTAAATCGAATTAAAAGACATTATTAACCAAAACAGAAATCTCATATTTTCTGTCCTAAAGTTATACAATGTATATGATTCTGCAAAAATGTACTGTAAGTTTCCCGTCCCTTATCATTGCTTATGCTGAGTGTTTCAATTAATAACAGCAGGTTTATGTAGGTGCTGCTAAAACTGAGCGTATTTGAAGTACATATACACTAACATTTACCTACATTCTTCAGCCTTTCTCTCTCTTCTCTTTTCCATTTTACGCCTAAAAGCCTGTTATAAGCTAAAGTTGAAACACAATTTTAATGCACAAAAGCGATGACATTTCTTTCTGAATTTTTCAACCTTAAAATCCTTCTAGCAGGGACGCGCTCCCATTGAGGGTACATTTACGTATTCTGATGTATGCAAAACTATGTGAAGCACGCAATTTCAAAAGCTGGAAAATGCAGATTGGAGAAAAGGCCAGACTCTGGGATATTAATATTTCGAGAAATATGCAGATATTTGTTACTTTTCTATCTCACAGTAAACTGCTATGAGCATGAGCATATAGAACAAACTTCTGCACTACTTTTAACTTACTGGAATTTAAAGCAATACAAAGACGTCATGAATGTACAGTTCATGCCAAAGGAAACTAAGCAAAAGACAATGCCAACTTTTCCTGAATGTATGAGTAGCATTATGCAAAATGTTTTATTGTTATATCAGTATAAAAGGAAATAAATTCATTTGAAATCCATAGATATGAGTGTTATTAAAGCATTTTATATCATATTCAGGTAGAATTGTTGGAAAATAGCCAGGAGAGAGTGTTACATTAAACGTTTTAATACCCGTTTTTAAAACCTACAATGTTTACGTCGCTTGCGGCAACGTAAAAGCTCAGTTATTTTCTAAATAATATATTTGCATTTCCTACCCTGAATTATATAACTACCGGCTACAACAAGGCTAATGTAACTCGATTCCTCATATTTTCTAGTTGCCTTGTGACAGCTGTCAACAAACAGGTGAGTTAACCTACTCTACAAGGTTTAGAATCACATATCCCAGGGACATTAATACAGAATAAAGCACATTCGTATTGTTTCTTCGTGACAAACTCCTGAATGTTTTATTTTTAACACCTTGTTCTTAGTAAAATCCTGGAGAGTTAGTTGCAAATTCGTGGACATCATTTTATTTGGAAAAATTGCATCAATTCTTTAATTAATTATCACGCTTATGAACTTGGGGAGAGATTAGCATGGAACTTAACCGCGAGTTTCGTCATGCTGCCAGAAGAATTGTTGGATCCATTAGAACTTCTAGTCAAAATAAATATTTTTAAAATTAATATAAAATGTAGCATATTCTTCTAAAATTTATATTTTAATTAATATTTTCGTTTTTTTGTATAATACACGTCTCAGGATTTGAAGAATAAAATAGAATCAGAATCATGTAATCGTCATAACGCAGTCGTAATCACCGCCATCGTACGATCATTCGATAAGAATATGTCGATAGCACATAGTTCCTAACAGAACTACTGGATGCCATATATGAGGATGATGGGAATTTAAAAGAAGTGATCCTGATTCTTCTTTCTTCTTCTAATTCTTAGGAGCGGAATTTTGTGTGTCTTAGGGTGGGACAGTTGGACCTGAAATGCGATAACAGCAAGGAAAGGAGGGCAATACCTGTAAAAATAATACATAGAATCCACGACTTCTTAAAATCCCGTTTCTTCTACCGCGCTCTTAATTCAACAAAACAGCTATAGTTTACTCAAAATTAAATGACTGCTGACACCGAGCATCACTTCCTCAGCACAAGTATGCGCAAACCAGTGATACCAAAATAAAATTAATTTGTTACATGCAACCACTTTATTTATAACCGGTAACCTAAACCTATAGCCTTCATACTGGCCCTATTACAAAAACTTCATATTTATGATCTGCTCACATTTTAAAGTAAATAAATTCTATGCCCAAGCAAGGAATGTCTTGGAAGTGTGCGTTTCTCACAACAGTTTGGAAAAACTGAAGTGACATCTATTATTTCGTCGTCACCATTGTACAGATTAGGTCTAAATTTCTTCCAATTTAAAACTTATGTCATGTCTTCAAGGAACGTTAGAAACTACACAGAAAATATCCTATGCATGGTTTGTTAATTTGAACTCATTCAGTTATATAGGTTAGTCATTTAAAACTACCAGATGAACTGGTAGTTTTAAAAAATAGGTAAGTGCATGCATATTTAAGATACAAATTAAAAGTGACAAAAAAGAAAGAATGAGAAACAAACAAAAATTAATGGAGATGTATTGCCTCTGACTACTTGAACAAATTTGATCTGGCTTCCCAGGAAATGTCCCACTTTTGCCAGTTGCTCTGGTCAGCCAGTGTAGATCCCAACATCAGCCAGTGTAGATCCTTCTAGCAGGACTTAAGAAATGTTCTGTGAATATAATGGTTCTCCCACTGTGAGCATTCCGCCAAAATATGTATCCCATCTTCATACAAACCAAAGAACGGGCAGCTCCTTCTGGCAGAATTGGCAGTCATTTTCTGTGACCTCCAGCCTCAACCATGTCAATCCTGATACTTCTTTGTTTTCTAATTAAGTATACATGCTTCCTTACTCCAATTTAATTTTATTGAACTTGCTGGACTTAGAGAAGGTTTAATTTTACAATCCGATTCAATTGTGTTGGCTGATATCTATCAGTCTTCTTTTTACAAAATGTATGCACAGGCAGGCTTCCTAAATGTAGCCCTCATAAAAAATACGAAAAACTATGCGGTGTACTTTTTAGCAAATCTTTTTGTTTTCGTTAAATGCTCTTTAAGGACATAAATAGATAAGGAATACTTTCTAGGGAAACGTTTTAATAAAGGCTTGTCCACTCCATTTAAATGTTGTATTAGGTTACCAAGAGATTACTGCTTACAGCCACAAAATGCCATTTTATGCCTGGTTTTGAAGTTGTTTTATCACCAAGTTTATCACTTCCGTTAGGCTTAGGCGCAGGGGTGAAGTCGTCCTTGATAACCGCACTAAGGGACATAAATACGCAAGCAAAATGTATTCTTTGTGTCTTTTTTTAATTTAAGCTAATGTTTTTTAAATTCTACAGTAGTGTTATGGAGCAGATAACTCTTATTAAAGCTTCAAGCGAGAATATCTCATTGGCTATTTCGACTAGAATCATTCAAGAAACGCTAATGATATTCTAATCTTAATTTTCCTGAAGCATAAAGACATAGTTTAGTTTTAAATTATTCTACTTTTTCTGAAAGTATATTTTTACTTTCTCTACTACATATAGTAAGTAGGGGAAGTATTGCATTCCACCCAAAAACTCATACCGATACTTTATCAGAAATAGATGTGTTAAAGCGCCCTGAATGAAATAAAGCATTTTTATAACAGTCTGATAAATACCAAAGCTGATATTTAGTTCCAGTACCTACCAAAGATGCCACACGGAGATTTGCAACGAAATCTTCCACCCCACACTACCCTTTACATGCAAAATGTTTCTAATCTTTTTATTTTCTAAAACGGCTAACGATTAGCCCGTGAAGTCCACTTAATTTGGAAAAAGTCTTGTGTAATCTTGCATTACTGGTAAACGTTAAGCGACAGTCGAAAACATACTGAACAAAACATATAGATATCTTTAAAATACACAATTTATTTAAAGCAAGTGTTTTTGTGATATTAGCCGTTTCTGAGGTATCCGTCATTAAAGATTCGAATTGTTCATTACTTGGTCATTCTTTAAAGTCCTTTCAACATTCAGTTGTTTCTCGTGATAGCATGGAAACAATATGGAATTTTAAGATCAGGTATAGCGTCCAGTTCTTAAACATTTGACTATGTATGTTCTCTTTGTATCTATAACGAAATGTGTAATCTGCAAATGTTTATTTGGATTAAAATGTAGTAGATAGAAAAATATCTTGAGAAATAATAATTTGTATACCCACTAAATAACGATAGAGAATAGAGAAATACATGTGAATGCATCATATCATGTTTTTTTAAATAATTGCAAACCTTATATGAGGTAGATAAATGTATGAACTCTTATCTGAACTTGAGTAAAAACAATGTTCTCTAGCTAGGAGGGTCATGTCCTACGATGAACATTTGAATATCTGAAATCAACTCGTATATATAAAGCGCTTGTTTCTAAATACTTTTCATATTTGTCTTATGTCGTTTATTACTCATTTTGCTTACGCGTATGCATGTATGTATGTACAATGTATGTACGTATGGTTTTTTTTCCATACTGTATAGTGCTGTACGCTGAGCGGCTTAATGAAGATCTCCTGACAAACTCAAGGGAGACTTAGAGATCGCAGAAAAAACGTCAACGTGACTTAACCCGGATTCAAACCCAGGCCTACCGTATGATAGGTAAGAGACTTACCCATATATTAACATAATTCTTTGATATTTAGTATACTCTAATCTTCTGATTTTTCAGGATATCTGTTAGCCTGCCAAATGGCTTACCCCTTTTTTCACCGTCTCCAGTTGAAATGTTTAACCCCTTCCGTGTGTTCTACGTCCCTTTTACCATTAGATAGTTCATGTTGACCAGTCTATACCAAAATGTATTCGCCGCATTGGTTTAGAGCTACCAATCATTTTAAAATTCAAATTTCATACATTCAATCTACTTCAGGTATTTCTTTAAATTTTTGATACCTTTTTCGTTGACATCAGATATGATCTGCTGAAACTCGCCTGTGACTCATTGTTTGCTCATCTACGTGTACCAATCAGCAGAGAGAGAGAGCGGCAAAAAGTGCCAGATCTCCTACTCTAGTAGGAGGAGAATTGGTTTGCGTCGTTTGGTCGTGCGGGCGCTGAGCAAATATAAAGGCTGCGATTTCGAATTCAACAAAAGAGGGTCAACTCCAGTGATTCAACTGTTAACAGCAGAGGGCTGCCAGCCGAGTAAAAGTAATCGTTTCATGAATGTCATATATGTTCTACGTGTAGCAAGGATTGTGCAAAGAAACGGTGGGAGGTTTTTTTGCCAGGTACCTTACACCCCTGCCACATGTCACTATAGCACTTTCGTTTGTAAGCACTTATAAAAAGCATTTCTGAAAGTTAAACACTTTCGCATCTATGATGGTTTTGAAAATAACCATAATTCATTTTAGAGGGTACCCTATGTATAGGTAAGCAGTTTGAATAATTAGAATTAATTATTCCCCTAAGATGGTACTTCAATGTCATTCCTTTAAGTATTGATCTCTTTGTTTGTGTAAAAGTTGTGCCTTCATTAATTTAATCCAATATTATTATTGTAATTATTATTAAATGAGGTCCCAGAGTACATCAATACATTAATTAGTATCATTACTTGGAAGTTCTTACTTTCTCTAATACGTACAGTAAGTAGGGGAAGTATTGCATTCCACTCAAAATTTCGATACCGAGATTTCACCGGAAATACATGTTTTTGCAAACATGTCCGTGTGTGTGTGTGTGTGTCAGCCTGTTTGTGAACAGCATAACTCGGAAACGAACATTCGGATAAACACCAAACTTGGTATTTAGGTTCAGTATCTTCCAGAGATGCGACACGAAGGTTTTCAAGAAAATACCCCCACCCCAGATTACCCTTTACATGGAACATTTTTCGAAAATTTTAATTTTCTCAAAAATGCCTCTAACGATTTTGATTAAAATATCATACATTTAAGATACTTTCATGGCTAATAAAATGTATATGTCGAATTTTCTGGGAATGTCTCCAAAAGTATTCTTCATTGTGAACGACTTTTGCATAACTGGTAAACCATAAGAGATAGACAAAATTTTACTGTACGAAAAATGTAGATTGCGTTAAAATACACAATTTATGTCATATACGTTTCTTGTTGTTGAGTGAACCATGTTCGAGATATTGCTTGTTATTCCCTTAAATTTTCTAATACTTATACTTTTTCTCAAATGGGAATTCGTTATTCATTTTTTTGGGGTCCTGGTACTGCAAAGAGAATGGAATACTCCACATAGCAACCAGCTCTTAAAATATTTTACTATCGCTTAAAGCCTACCAATTCCCCATGCATCTACAAGAAAATTAGCAAAAAGATTAACATCTCGATTAACATGAAGCATATGGAGAATAAGCGTTTGTAAAAATAGTTTGTACAAGAGTAGAGAAAGTCATGTGAGTGTAACATATCAGATTTTTTAGCATAGTTAGGAAGTCATAAATTGTTCAAAGGGTCCGCATTCGGTTTTGTGATTCTTTATGAAGCGACAAATGAACTAAATATACAGGATGTAGATATTTGAATTAATATCTCACTCTTTGAGTGCTTATAGCGGGGACGGAATGGCTAATGTTTTAAAAAGAAGCTCAAAATACACAGTTTCCCCAATACCAGCAAACATTCCTTGAACCCTGGTGGATTTCATGAACGATACGGCAACAGAGAGAGAGAGAGAGAGAGAGAGAGAGAGAGAGAGAGAGTGTAAGGTTTCTGGAAGGTCGTGTGGCTAGACTCATCTCACCTCACGGATTACCCGTACTTTTATTCTGTTAGAGCCTGATATCACAACACTGTGAATGCAAGAGTGATTGTAGTGTAAATTAACATTATTGTATGACAATGATTTGAGATGTTTGTTAATTATAAGCATTGTTAGGAAATAAGTTTACACGACCTCACTGAAACTGACAATAGGAGCGGATAACAATGAAGCGAGGGGGTGAGTAGTTTATCAATTAAAAGAGACAAACAAATGACGTCAGATTAGCGTGCCTTTCTTTAGAAATGGAGGGAATATCTTCCCTAGATCATATGTGTTCGTAATTTTGATTGGATAAAATAATAGACGCTAATATTGGCGCGTTTTATTAACCAATAACAGCTCTGTTATAATTTTTAGGCATATCGGGGTGAGGGAGTATAAATTCTGAAGCCAGAGACAGGTATCACAGAGTTCTACAGAATTATTCTGGAGTTACACGTCGCGCAGTTCTGCAGAATCATTCACGAGTTACACGTCGCGCAGTTCAACAGAAGCATTCACGATGTACACATTGCGCAATTCTACAGAATCTCTCGCGTCGTAAAGTTAGTTACAAAATGTGAAATACGCGAATTAATAATGCGCGATAAATAAGTGATTATAGTTACATTCGAAAATATAACAGTTTCAGTCAGGCGTGTATCAAGAGTAATTATGTGAAATTAATAAAGTGTGACGGCAATAAAAGTGTAAAAACAAATTCTTTTATCAGTGTTATCTTTTAGTAACAACTTCTTTCCGTTTACACGCCCTGTTCAAGAGATTTGCTCGACTGAGTATTAATAGCTAGCCGGAGGACAAAGAACCCAAAATTCAAAATAGTAAAACAATAACAGCGCTCAGCAAATAAGATAACACGAACGATACCGTGACAAGCCTTCTTCACAAATATTGATTATTCAGCAAAACATGTATAGATCAGTGTGGTCGAATGCACATTCTCGGAATTGATTCCGGTGGATTAACTCCCTGTTGTTCACACGAGGAGCCAGATTTAGAGATCTCCTAGACTCAGACAAATGCCTATTGGCCTGGGTTATGCAGCAGCGAATGCTGGACCATCAAGCGTTTGTGAACGTGTGTACCAGCAGGACAACACGCAGATACAATGTTTGTGTCGCCACTGTGAGCCGCTCTTGTAAGTGGGAGCAAGAGCAATGTCAAATACTTTCGCTCCACTCACTGCGAGTGCGAGAGAGTACGGCGCACTTTGAGCTGTGTTTTATTTGTAGAGTATAAACACAATGTTTATGGATATGAGTTCCCATTCAGAATGCTAGCTACTCGATCCCCATTATAAACTTTCAAAGTGTAATAGAAATTCATAGACATTCTGATTAAGTACACTGGAAATGTTAAATAACACGCTCATTTCCTGAAGCTACAACAATAGTAACAAACTACTGGATATAAAATACGTTTAAAATATTTAAGACTCTTATAACCTAGTGGCGCTCCGATAAATCCTACAGTTTAAAAGAAGTTAGTGCACAAGCTCGAAGCATGGTGCCAATGGCACTTTCAAGACATTACCTTTCGGTATTCCAGACTCAACCAATAGAATACTCAAAGAAAGCTTAAGCTTGGTGTGTTTAATTCATCAGCTGTTAAATCAGGTCTGAATTACAATTCCGTTAATTATTCTTTTTCTCTCTCTAAAGTTAAAGTTGAATTTTATTTGGAATTGAATTTTTGGTTTCCCGTGTAACTTTGATATTTTTGAAGAGCACCATTTAAATTCTGAAGTTATGCCGGCCCTCGTAGCCGTGGTCGCTGGAGTGGTCACTCCGGCGTTCCGCCAAGCTGAGGGTCGCGGGTTCGAGTCCCGCCTCGGGCATGGGTGTTTGTGTGTGTGTGTGTGTGTGTTACGGAAATAAGCGCTATAAAACAGAAAAACACAGTAGTATAATCTGGGAACGACAAGGGAACTTTAAAAAAAAAAAAAAAAAAAAAAAAAAAGTTAAAGTAAGAAAGTCATCCTCCGACACAAGAGAATTGTAAAACTGTAAAAGGTAATACAAGATCAATAACTGGCATCGAAATGAAACCTGAAAAGATCTACACTATGAACAGAAAAATGTCGAAGTGTGAATATGGAGCAGTTTTTGTGAAACTTGTATCCTTATAAAGCGTGCGGGACTTTTCTCAAAAATAAAGTGTTGATAAAGTCCTTTATCAACAAAAGGGCAATGTCATCTTTAATTTTGTAACAAATGCTAATCGATCGTCAGATTATCAAAATAGTTGAGGATTCTGTACTAATTTTCGTCATAAAATTATTCTGTCATTTCTGCATTTACTTTTTAGTTCTATCAATAAGAGTAATGACTAAGAATAGGAATTCTTAAGCATTTGCCTTCAAATTAACTGCACTCACACCTTTGTGCCAATACAAACAATTCAACAACACCGGCCATTAGTCATTGACAGATAAACACGGTTTGATGAGTGCTGTCTACAAACACCAACAGGCTATGCGAAGGATGGGGTGGTTTGTAACCTGCGACGTCATGGCTTAAAGTTCAAAAGTTAAACTTCATTTCTTCGTCATGCCTATGATGTTTATAAATTCCTGCGCCTGGCAAGTACAATATAATTGTCGGCATCTATATCTACACTATCCACTCTGCTCAAATTGTTGAAATTTATCTTTATATAAACGTATAGGTTAGGACTACTGAACTCTTTGATGTTACCGCTGTTGTAGTAACAGCAATTAATACAGTGTAATGGACGTATGGTATTATGGATAAAGATGGACAATGGCGTCGCTCAATGCCTAACTAAAAGCTGCCATTTCATGATTTGGACATTTATAGCTCAAAGAGATGATTCAGATTCGCTCAATAGAGTATACATTTAGTATACTTATTCTAGCCTATTCTATGGCGCGAAACGCTAGTTCTAAGCTAGAGATATACGTCTTTACAATGACAAATCTCTTGACAGGATTTATAATGTGGCATTCCAGAAAAACGAGATTTTGTGACAAATGGACAAACAGCTTTCTCGTTATGTGGGGGAACAATTTTCTGGAAACGTGCTTATATTTACAAAGCATATCGTGCGTGATATGCTGAAACTTAATGTGCACGTTGATAAAAAACCTAATGTTTAATAATCACACGATTTTCTCCACGCACAATAACTTATTTTTATGACTGTTTGTACATATTATTCATAGATATGTTCTTATCTTTGCATGATATCATGAGAAACAAAGGAGCGGTGACTAAGGAATTAAAAAATGTATGACTTAAGGTACTGTAACATTTAACAACAGCCAATATCTCATAAATAGTAACGCCATAAAATCATTTGAAACAAATGGTATAATTTTCTGGGTTTTTGCTGAAATAAGCTGTTCCCATTTCTTAGGGTTTCCTAATTAGACATAGATATGTATTCTAGATGCACAGGATGTGTGTGATTTTGCACACTAACTCTTCATTAGGCTATTCGATGGACATACCCATGGAGACAAGAAGTTTGTTGAACGCATATTCTAGGTGTAATAGTTCTGAAGTTATGGACATGAAAAGTTATCCAATAGAAAAAGGTCATATATTCCATTATAGTTTTACGCTACACACTTGCCAACATTGCCGCTAATGATACTCATGACATCCGGCTACCTGATTAGCCTGAGTTGCAGTTATACTCTATCCCAGATAAGAACGATCCTGTTTTAAAGGAGGAGTTGACTCAACCCGCCTCGCGTTTTACACTACAGTTATATCCACTGCTTAAAGGCGGTTATTTTGCGTTTACAAATAAAAGAAAACTCGTGAACTTCCCTCCAGCAATCAGCGGCCAAATAGCTTTTGGTCTCACTAAACATCTCTTTCTTTCCTCCCATATGTTTACAACAGATCGTTCTAGTTCGAGACAGATTATAATTGAAAACAATGCGGGACTGTAAACAAGATGAAGGGGAGGACCAGAGAAACTGGCCCTTATTCAGATATCCGAACTAGTCCGCATGGATGTTGGCAGTAATAGGCAAGTGTGTGGTGCTAAACCCGATAGAATATCATGTCTCTCAATTGGTTAACTTCTCACGGCTGTAACCCGAGAACTATTGATTTTAGACGTCGGTAAGTTCCATAAACGTTTCTTCACCAATTTGTCCGTAGAATGGGATTCTAGATAGTCAGAGCTCGACATACTATACATATTCAATCGGGATGAAGACGACGTCACAGTTTAGTTACAGAAAATTAAAAATGTATTCTTTATTCTTTATAAAAGGTCTCAAAATGTCATTTCATTAAAACTTTTTAATTCGTTTTTTTATAAAATATATATCAATGGGAAAAATTCCATGTAAAGACTAGTTTCGAGGGTAGCTATTTGATGAAAATCTTCCTGTTGCTTCCTTGAGAGATGCTAAACATAAATAGAATTTTCGTATCTATCCGATGTTTCGTTTCTGGTTATTATATTAATACACACATATACAAACATGCTTAAAATGTGTTTTCTTTAATAACAGAGGCCCGAAAATAAGAATTTCTAGCGAAATCTCTATATCGAGTCATAATACTTCCTCATAGATAAGCCGAAAAAACAAACTCGTGCGATGAGAGAGCTCGAGTGATTCAAGATCTATAGCGCGGCTACCGCATCTGCTTCCATGGTTATGAGATATCATAGGCAGACTGCAGTGATGAGGTTAGGATGAGCTCAGAATGCCATATCGCGTTTTCCACATCGGAGCCGCTACTTTTCCCAGACCTTCCAACATAAGAGGCATCGGGAATAGAATCCGGGTCTCTTTGCATCGCGGTCGAAGCGATATCACAGGGCTACGACGATGGCCTAGATAACTGAAAGTGAAAGGAAGCAGTATCATTTTAATATTATCATCATCGTTATCATCACCTCTATCAGCCTGTGATTGCTTCAGTGCTTTAGCTTTGGAATGTATCAAAGCTAAAGTTGATAGCTAAAAGCATCACACCGTAGGATCTACAATTGACCACAATGTGAATACTTCATGACGATTGCTGTCTCTGAAACTGTGATGTTCAACTTGTCATTTTTTCTACTATCCTTGTCCAGCAGTGGGCACCAGATCATCGTCACATTTTCCGGAAATTCATTAACGACATGCCCTCCCCTTACCACCCAATTATACCGACTGAGTTTTGTGAAAATATCAGTGGTGGTCGCGCTAGTTTGAGATCGTCAGTGTGCATGCAAAATGTTTTCCGAGTTACAATTACAATCTCTTCCAATGATTTAAATTGTCCCCTATTCATTACACTGGTGCTCATGGAAAGGCCGGAAAAGTCGTTAATTCCGATGGTAGGGGCATGGTAGTTAAAGTTCATAGGTTTTTAGTAGTCAGTGTGAAGCTTTAAAGCATGGAAAGTCAATTATCTCAGTAACCAGCAAGGTTGAATGAACTAATGCTGCTACAGGTGTGTCTTCTTGGACTGTATTACACGAACAAAAGATGATCAAGTGAAGTAACCTGCGAACTCCTGGAAAGAAGCGTCCAAACAGGAAACTCAAAGCAACATCCACTGCCGCTGCAATTAGTCGAACTTCACTTCTCTCTATGGAATGCGTTTTCTGCCTTATTTGTAGGTCTATAACGCACTAAAGGTAAACGATTTATCGAAAGGTAGTACATGGCCCTTAAGACAAATTATTACAAAAATCAAATTTAATTATACTAAATATTCACAACGGAAAAACATTTTAATAGAAAGGTTTGATTTTGTTTCAAAAATATTCAGGTTTTTGAGAAACACGAAACAATATTGATCGTAACATTGTGTTCAGAGATGAAACCTAGGTGAATTCAACTCACACACATACACACACAAACAAACACAAAATAAATTATAGAAACGTGAACTGGCTGAAAGCGACTTTTCTCTCAAAACTCTAAAAATTGTTTATGGTTTCTACATGTTGGACGTTCATCTGGATTCATTCCCAACGCTTTACTCATCTTAAAATAAAAATCTACAAAGCAGTATCATGACGAAATGGACAGTAAGGTATATTTATGCACTGGTTTCTTCATAAGCTTACGTATTATCAAATCTTCCCTTCAGTGCAACAGTTAAGCACAATAGCATTCAGTAGTGTTTTACAAGGCATCCAGTTCGTCAGCGCTGAAGTCCGAAATACAGAAATGCGTTTGAAGTAACGGAATTTGATCTTTGATTGGAATTGACGAACTATTTGTTCATTAACTTAATAAATTTTAAAGTGTAAAGCACCGCAGGTTATACCGTGGTCAGCTTACTACTGCGATTTTAATGCAACTGAATTATATGGGAGCATGTATACAGAATGTTAATGGATACACCGAAATATTTTCAGAGAATGTGGAGGTATGAAACAAGCAATTTGAGATTCAAATTTCGAAGTTATGGCTGTAAGTTTCTAATGTGCCAGAATGTCACTGGCTAATGATGATACCATTTGACAAGACAACACACGAAAATGAAGGGACGTTTTAGAGCATACCTCTCTGGTGCAATGGTTATGTTACGATATTAGCTTGCGAGCAAGCGGTAGTTTGTTTTCAAGTTCGAGTCTCGTTCACCACATTTGTTTTGTTTGTTTTTCTTTTCTTTTTTTGAGTAGAGCATATTAATGCAGTTTTAGCCTAAGTTTTAAATTCGTGTTTCAATTTATGCATTTTAATTTGAACATGTCAGTACAATTAAGTGCTGTCTTGTTAAAAACGGTTGAGTCATGCTTAATATATTCGCACGCTGTACTTCAAAATGGGAGGGGGTTTAAAGGGTGAAAGAAAGCATAAAAGCATAAAAATACCATTTCTTTACGCCAGTTTTACAGGAATTGCTCCAAATGGCAAACCTGCATTTTCAGAGCAAAGTTGACAACGGCGAAGGAACGACTGACCTACTCTATCCAAGAATTCTGGTATGAGAACAAATACACCATATGTTACTATTATTCGGGGAGGTGATAGATGTTTCATAGCCTTGAGGTAAACCCCCCCCCATTGAATTGAGGTCCGCAGAGTGTGGTGACCAAACTGCTTTTGGACTTCCACTTCCCATCCATCGGGCAAGAAAAAGTCGGCGGATCTCCACCATGCTGTAGCCACATTTAACGAATATATAGAGGCACATTTTCTAAGATACAGGTACAATGTTCTGCAATAAATAAAGATGAAGAATTTATCCGAGGGGGAAGCAGATAACACGGTCTGAAATAATTCCGACTCATATGTTCACCGAAAACGTCTGCTGGTGACTCTTCTGTACAGGAGCATGTGGAGTGACTTAGTCCACACATGCTGTCTCGTGAGTTGAAAACTAGGCCATCCCTGGTGAACAAGGCCTCATCAGTAAACAATACCGACGAAAATAATTCAGGGTGTTGCAGCAAACTTCAGTTACAATATTCTATCCGAGGGCCAGGTCTCCCGGGATTAGTGCTTGCAACTTTTGACGGTGATATGGGTGAAGTTGTTCTTCGTGTATGGCTTCTATACTCTAACATGGTTAGTGCTCAGTGCACGTGCAATTGATGGCTCTTCTGCAATTCTTTGCAGAACATTCTCCTAAAACTGCACTTTGCATCAGTTCGTGTAACACCCTTATCGCCCTGGTTGACGCCTATCGGGATACCGTCCATGTGCAGTGCTGCAACAGCTAAACAAATATTTCTTTATTCACCGTAAATAAGGTGCATATCTGCAGGTTCAGAAAAGATGTACATGTTCTCCATGATATTTCACAGACAATCTCAGCATAGTAACCTCAGTGAAGCGAATCAGGGAAATGATAGTAGTGCTATTGCATTGGCTAATCACAGAATCGCGTACTGAATATAAATCCCCATTTCTTCGTAAGGAATTAAAAAAAAAAAAGGTAACTGCATAACAGAAAACGAACCCATGACCTTCGGGACATCAGTTTTGGCGTTACGCTGGAAGCCACAGTTAACATAACGCCTCTAGAGTAGGATAACGCAAGGAGACAGTCGATGTTCAGTGACGCACTGTCAAGTGGTTAGTTCCAGATTTGAAAGATTTTCCTGGCATTAATCCAGAGAAAGATAATAAGAGCTGCTGAAAATACTTTATTTGGAAAATTCAAACAGATCAATTGCATTACGGACAGGCTGATTATTAGTTTAGATGAAGACTGAGTCTCATTTGTAGTATCAGGCAAGGGTTTGGATTAACATTCCGCCACTGATGTCGCAAAGGAATCACAGTGTATCCAATTAATACGGCTAGTGCTCGCATTTCAGTAATAGAAGTTGATTATATTTTCACTACTGCTATTTGTTTTGTGTATATAATTTATATAATTGCATTTGGTCAAATATGCTGTTTTGTGCCCATACGTTGAAGCCCAGTTTCAGAGTCATTGCGTTTTCTAAACTGAATCTAAACATTGTGTGCTAGAAGCACAATTTCTCAAAACTCCTTGCTATAATACTTACGTGTTAACCGAATACTTACATTATTTACATCAATAGCAGAACATGATATTAGGTCGGTAACATTAGGTTATTATTTACAAACCTCATATGGGAAAACAAACTATTTGACCTTGTCACAATGCTACCAAACACAAAATACTACTAATTTAGAAAATGTGGGCAGCCAGGTTTGGGATATTATGGGCCAAGGTGCTGAGAATGTAAAGTATAATTTGTTTCTTGCAATATTAATATTCATTTCAAGGAATGTTACTTTTTTATTAAAAGAAAGTTTTACTAAAACAACGTTCTAAAATAAAGGTCTTACAAACACTAGTGCGAGCATAATTAAAAATACTTTAGTATCCAAATACGGGTTGGAAGCAATTTTCGGCATAATAATTCTGTACTTTTCAGCTGTCATTCTTAATGAGCAGATGCATTACCAGAAGTGCATGGTGTCTACACCATAGTATCCTACATTATAGCTGTAGAAGATGATTATCAAGGAACTTTATTTTTTACCACGGCAAAGCAAATGACAAAAACATATGGAAAGGTGTCAAAAGGAGACTAAGAGACATCAACCAATAGGAAATAGAATCTAATTGTAAACTTAAACCTTCACTAAGTCTAGCCACTGAAACAAAATTGAATTGGAGTAAAGAGGCATACATACTTAACTAAGGAAGAAAGGAAAGATCAGGAATGGCATGGTTTAGATTGGGGGGGGGTTGCTACAGGGCCTATTCTGGCAGGAGAATCTGCCCATTCTGTGATTTGGATGAGGACTGGGCACATACGAGTATATTGGCGGAATGCGCACAGTGGGAGATCCAGCGAACAATCAAACTAAAAAAAAATTCTTAAATACTTCCAGAGGGAAATTGCTATGCTGAGATCTACTGGCTGACCAGAGTAACTGGCAAAACATGGGCAATTTCTTGGCAAAAGTGCGCGAAGCTAGCTCAAATTTGTTCAGTTAGTCAAAGGTAACATCTCTTATTTTAATTTTTCTTGCCTTTTTGCTTTGTTTGTTTTTCTGTTGTTTCTTTTGTCACCATACCTTGTATCTTAAATATGCATGTACGTCAGTGACCCATGCACTAAATACTTGTGTAATAACTTCAATAATTTGAAACCAATAAAGATACCTTATCTATGTATTCGACTCGACTCCACTCTATCTATTTTTGACCCAAAAAATATTGAGTAATACCGTATCTGTTCCCAATAATGCATTCTATTCTTGTCATATATTTGGATATTAATATATTCTTACACTTATAGTGCGAACTACCTACATTGCTGGGCTTCAGTACCTTAATGAATATACGTCATTAGGATTAGGCCAGGGCTAACTGCGATGGGGGACTGAACACCTCAACACACAAGGTGCCCCTGGAGGGCGGGGTGAGGCGAGAGGAGACAGAGGGCGACCTGACCAGGAGGTATGACAGGGCAGAGGGTAGAGTCCCTACCTTTTACAGATTGAAGCTCCCCGGATGACAGCTGGGGAAAACCGGTTTCCCTCCCCTACAGGTTTACACATTCCCTGGGGGCCCCGGACGGAGACCACCCTCATTCCGGGGGACGAAGGTTTACATAGAGCATCCTTTTCCCCTGCCGTGCAACGAGAGACTCTCGCCGACACTTTCAGCCTTGTAAGAGACCAAGCACATGAAAGGAAAAGTGAAATGAAAATGCAGGTGAGATGGAGGGACAGGAAATTCGGGGTATGTAATGAACCTTCCTAGCATTGTCTAGCGACCAGGAGAAACACCCGAAAAAACCCATGGCTAAGGAAGGTCAGCCGAACCCACGACATCCCGAATGCGCGCCAGAGACGTTGCCGCTTGAGCCATTCCTCTCGCATTAAAGTGTAAGTATCGATATTACCTCAGGATTTTTGGAAATACAAGAATTGGTCAAACAACTATTAAACAGTTTACCGCAGTACTCTGGCACCAAGTACATTATTGATTGTTGTGTTGCCTCTCTTGCCTTTTCGTCTGTAAATTTGCGGCTACTACTTTAGTTGGGCCCACGACAGTCAGTCGAGCTTTTCCTGCTGTTAATGACACATCGTATTCCACTGCCCTAAAGTGCTTCTTCGCGTCTTCTCGCCCGGGTTTTCTGCTATATGGTATTTGACACCCATGGCTCGAAAGGTTTTCTTTTGGGATCGGTAATTCTAAACTTGTCAAGGATCAGCAGTAGAGCTCGGATTTGGTAAATTGAGTCCCATTTGAATATTTCTAGGATAATTGCGTCCCTGTTAAGTTTTCTTGGCGGGAGATTTGAGTCCCTCGACCTGTAATGTTAGATGGCAAAATTTCCACTCCAATTTTATGCAGACTCGGTACTGTGTAACTGTTTAGCAGGTTGGTGTGTGAGTGCGAGCGCATGCAAGCGCGTGCATTACGCATATTCCTTTTAATGAGGATTGTATCTGCTACCTTTCCAAGTTTCTGTGCCACCTTATGTTAGTTCGCTGTGTAACAGTTTTCATAGTTTACTACAAACATCTGTCGTTGCTTTTCTCTTTGAATGATTGCTAAGTTTTTGTCTATTTTAGTTTCTGTAAGTCTGGTCTACCGTGGTTGTGAAAGCTTTCTGCAATAGAATTATTTTCATTTAATTTTATATAACACTTACACAAGTTCAACGAACAGACCCACCACTGAACTTCATCCTTCAATGTTTTATATGGTAGCGAAACTTTAACCATTAACAATAAAAAGTGTTTTATTTTTCTCACTGATCATCACATCCATACCGGCCGATTCACTATCGTTCACTGCATTAAATGGCATGACTGGCGACTGTATACTGATCTGTGCTGTATCATTTCGTAATGCTGTGTAAATGATCTGGCGTCTGCTGTGTGCGACGGTATAGCCAACCGTAACGGACTCTATTTACCGCTCAGAGAATGGTAATCAAGTAATTATGGACTCAATTTACCTGTATCCGTAGAGCTGTCCATTGAAGAGTTTTGGTCATTAATTTGTTCCATTCGAACACAAGTGAGATCGTGCTTACGGACGAGATGGTATAAGTTCGAACGGCATCCCGCTCTCAGTCCATTCCCTTTGGTATACCAAACGAATTGGTGTATAATTTCCTGTTCGAACGCCCAGCGTGTGCAGACGTCTTTGGAGCAGCCTAAGTTGCGTAATATTCTAGTATGGAGTCGAGTGATATAAGTAAACACGTTTTCTAAAAAGTAAATGAAATTATCGTCATAATAATCATTTTTTTCCAAAATATACATATTCTTCAACAAGTTTCAGAGAATCTCACTAACACATGTATGAATCTTGTGCACAATTTATTTGCATTACTGACTGTAGCGCTGCAAGCAATAATTATACCAATCCGATTTGCAATTTCACTTTGATTTTCAAAATATTGGCTACTGCTTGCTTCTATTCCTGTTCATCCGGATCCATTCCTAACTGATTCCTTCCATAACAACCATTTCACACATTGAGTTCTCGGGGATGGCACTATTTTACATCCTCAGCATTGTTTAGTGCATGTATGGGCAAGCCGCGTGTCACATCCAGGAGGGAGGAGTAGGTACTGTGAAGTAACGCAGCCACTTCTCTGTTGGAGCAGTGGCGTTAAGCTAATTCTTAGTTTTGTAAAACAAGCTGTGCATTAAATGACAGAACAAAAAATATGTGCTGTACTCATTATTACTGATGATATAAAACTATGAAGCTTGAAGAAGGTGTATTGTAGTTCCACTGTTGGGAAGCCAAAAACTTGAAGTAGTTGCCCCCCCCCAAAAATAAACTTTGTAATTTTAATGTTTATTTAAATATTATATATGTATATTTGCCGCGGCTTAGTCAGTAGTAATATATATCCTACTGTGGAGCTGTGAGATTATTGTTAATTCGACTTTTTAACACGTAAACTTTATATTATTCACGCCGTAATGAATTTTATATGTCTCACACTGAATGTTTACCGAGCGAACTGCTCAGGAACGTTGCCTTCTAGCATCTGGTTTTTACCGCTTAAATTTGTAAATTTCTCTATTTCAAGTCTCTGATTGGCTAATCCTACTCCAATAGAATACTTCTATTTAACTTAAGCTTTACTAGTTTTTTTTGATTGGATATTTGTAAACTGTTTTAAGTATTACATTATTGTTCGAAGAATTACTAGCAGCATTATTAAACTTTCTAATTTATTGTTGTCTCTAGTTTACCTCATTGTTAGCAACTTTCGGCTTTTATTCTCACAGCTCCTACATTGTTAAATTACGTAATACATTCACATAACATTATTAAACATGTACATAATAATATAAACGTAATACAATGACTGTTACATACATTTTACATGTTATTACATACACATATTTCTTTTAAGGCGGGCTGTTATTGTATTTTATATTATAATTAGACTGACATCATTTAAGTGATAAAATGCTGCTTCAACTCGAAATATCTCGTGCATCTTATCCAATTTAAGATATAAATATAATATTGCTTATAAATTTGCGGGAAAAATGAACAAACAATACCCAGTAATTAAAGTTTTTACAGTATTTATACACAGTACATTGTAACATCTTTATGTGGTACAAAATATGAAAAATCCCGTTCTTCACTAAATATCCAACTAACCCTTGTAGTATCTGCTGCGTACAGCAGTATTCCACCACTGAGTTAGAAGATTGTTTGTGTGTTACAAATAGTAAATGAGAGGGGATGGGTGACACGCGGTGTCAAAAGACCTCAAGTATGGACAAGAATGCCCATACCCGTTTTAGTTAAACCTCGTTCATGCAGATTTTACTCATAATTGTACAATGGAAACCTAGAGAAGAAGTTAATGAGGAGAGTTTATAATTTTCGGGAAAGTAGTATAATAATAAATTATATTTAAAGTAACAGGCTTCCAAATAATTTATTACATGGTCATATTGTCCAACACTAGGAATTTTAGAGTTATGTGTATTACCTGTTTTCCTCCTTGACAGTTGTGGGGAAGGTGCAGCTAACATTGGGGGAGAGAAGGGCTGAACAGTCAAGTCGAAAATATGTACATGTATCAGACTTAGAAACTCCAATTAATGTTGTTTTCATACTCATTTTCCAAAAGGAAGTAGGGGTTAACAAAAATATGTTTTAACGCATTTCTTTTTTCAAATGTGAACTTTTTTCAAGCCGGAGCAAGTAGATGTAAATTGGAAGAAACACTAAACCGTGTAGCTAAAATATTCCAAACCCTTGATTACAAACCTTCACTATTAACTAATTTGCTAAGAATTCAGGCATTTTGGTATCCACTAATCCAGTTTAAGAATGATTTCAAATTAAACCAATAATGGTCAGCTTTCGTAGTTAAATTATCGAAATGAGATGTATACATCTAATACTCCTGTGTACTAAGACATTTGATTTTCGGTTGTCCGTTTTTTGATATAGATGATAAAAGGAAAAATCTTACGTGATACATTCACACGGTTTTCTATGCCCTCTATCGTTTATTATGGGTATACAAACTATTCTTACTAAATCTTATTTTTCCATCTTCTACGTTTTAATCCAAGTAAAACTTCGTGTAAATAGCTACATTACATATTTCGTTACGGATTCAAAGGGAACCGTGATGGTCAAATGTTTAAGAACTGGACGCTATACTGTTTCCATGCAATTGCGAGAAACAACTGAATGTTGAAAGGGCTTTAAAGAAAGACCAAGTAATGGACAATTCGAACCTTTAATAACGGATAACTCAGAAATGGTCCATGCCACAAAAGAAACTTATTTGAAGTAAATTGTGTGTTTTAAAGAGATATACTTATTTTTGTATAGTGCGTTTTCTTCTGTCACTTAACGTTTAGCAATTGTAAAATATTATACAAAACCTCTTCCAAATGAAGTTGACATCACAGGCTATTACCAGAAAATTCAAGAAATACATTTCAGTTGTCATGTAAATATCTTTGATATATTGTATTTTAATCAAAATCGTTAAGAGGCATTTTTTAGAAAATAAAAAATTTCGAAAACTTTTCCATGTAAAAAATAGCTTGAGGCGGGTAGAGTTTCTTGAAAATCTTTGTGTCGCATTCTTAGAAGGTATTGAACCCAAATATCATGTTTGGTATCTATTCGCTTTTGAGTTATGGTGTTCACAGGCACACATACACACGGACCCTTTACTAAATATGCTTTTCTTGGATTAAGGAGACCTCAAAACATGTTTTTCCGGGGATATCTCGGTATCGAACTTTTGGCTGGAATACACTATTTTCCTACTTACTATACGTAGTGGGAAAAGTAAAAAGGATAATTCGCGTTTATGAAGTGCCAAATATAAATAATTTAAACTACACAATATGTAATAAATTATAAATATAATTTGGGAAATTATATTCCCAAATTATCCGTTGCTTTCCACAAATGTGACAGTGGTGAGGTTTCTAAAACCTCCAACTCAAATATCTCTAAAAGAAAATAGAAATTGAAAAACAACTTTCACAATATGAAGGTAGGGGAAGTGCTCATTAAAGCATATGACATAGCTAATTCAAATATTTAAAAAGAAAATGATTTTTAAAATAACCCATGTTGTTTACTTCCTCTACCACATAATTGGTAGATAGAGAAGGTATTGCATTCCACCCAAAAATTCGATACCGAGATTCCGCCAGAAATACATATTTTAAGGTCTTATAAAAAGCGCTTTAGAAAAAGGTCCGTGCGTGTATCTCTGGGTGTGTATGTCCGTCTGTGTCTCTGTGAACAGCACAACTCGGGAGGGAAAAATAGGATAAATACAGACTTGGTATTTAAGATACCAAGTATCCTTAAAATACATGAGTATCTTCCAAAAATGCAACACGAAGATTTTCAAGAAACACTCCCATAAAAACTTCCCTTTTTCACGAAACATTTTTCAAAACTTTTGAATTTGTAAAAAATGGCTATAACTAATTTCATTAAAGTACAATATATTAAAGATATTTACATGACAAATAAAATGTATATCCTAAATTTTCTGGAATAGCCTGCGAAATCCACTTATTCGGAAGAAAATTCGTATAATCTTGTATAATTGATATACACTATGTGATCAAAAGTATTCGGACACCCCATAAACATACGTTTTTCATCTTAGGTGCGTTGTGCTGCCACCTACTGCCTGGTACTCATTATCCGCGACCTCAGTAGTCATTAGACATCGTGAAACAGCAGAATGCGACGTTCCGTGGAACTCACGCACTTCGAACGTGGTCCGGTGATTGGGTGTCACTTGTGTCAGAAGTCTGTACGCGAGACTTCCACACTCCTAAACATCCATAGGGCCACTGTTTCTGATGTGATAGTGAAGTGGAAACGTGAAGGGACATGTACAGCACAAAAGCGTACAGGCCGGCCTCGTCTTTTGACTGACAGAGACCGCTGACATTTGAAGAGGGTCGTAAAGAGTAATAGGCAGACATTTATCCAGACCATCACACAAGTATTCCAAATTGCATCTGGACCCACTCCAAGTACTATGACAGTTAGGCTTGAGGTGAGAAACCTTGCATTCCATGGTCGAGCGGCTGCTCTTAAGCCACACATCACGCAGGAAAATGTCAAACGACGCCTTGCTTGGTGTAAGGAGCGTCAACATTACACGATTGAACAGTGGCAAAACGTTGTTTGGAGTGACGAATCACGGTATACAATGTGGTCGTGTGGTGTGGTCATGTTTTTCCTGGAGGGGGATTGCACCCTTGTTGTTTTGCGTGGCACGATCACAGACCTACATTGATATTTTAAGCACTTTCGTACTTCCCACTCTTGAAGAGCAATTCGATACGGCGATTGCATCTTTCAACACGATCGAGCACCTGTTCATACTGCACGAGCTGTGGCGGAGTGGTTACACGACAATAACATCCCTGTGATGGACTGGCCTGCACAGAGTCCTGACTTGAATCCTATAGAACACCTTTGGGCTGTTTTGGAACGCTGACTTCGTGGCAGGCCTCACCCACCTACATCGATACCTCTCCTCAGTTCCGCACTCCGTGAAGAATGGGCTGTCATTCCCCAAGAAACCTTCCAGCACCTGATTGAAAGTATGCCTGCGAGAGTGAACGCTGTCATCAAGGCTAAGGGTGGGCCAACACCATATTGACTTCCAGCATTACCGATGGAGGGCGCCACGAACTTGTACATCATTTTCCGTCAGGTGTCCGGATACTTTTGATCATGTAGTGTATGTTAAGCGATAGAGAAAACGTACTACACAAAAACGTAGCTCTATTTAAAGCGTATAATTTATTTTTGTGACATCAGCCATTTCAGATATCCGTTATTAATGATTGGTATTGTTTAATATTTTGTCATTCTTTTCAAGTCCTTTCGATATTCAGCTGTTTCCCGCAATTACAGGCAAAGAGCATAGGCTTTTAAGGCTAGTGCATAGCGTCCAGTTCCTAAACATTTTATTATCGCTATTCCGTTTATAACCATATAAAAATGTGTAATGCAGTTATTTCGAAACTATCATTTCCATTAAAATGAAGGACATAGTAAAATAAAGCTTCGTAAGAATAATCTGTATACCAATTAAAAAGCGCTAGATGGTAGAGAAAGTCATGCGAATGTAGCACATTAGGTTTTTAAATAGAAACTCGGTATTGTTTTTGACGCAATTAATAACATTAAGAATGGTGTTTGTTGTATCGAAGTAGGTAAATTATACCTCAAGAAATTTTAACATGACGCTCGGGATACAATGAAACGCACAGAAGTTGAATATTCTCAGGTTTATCAGCGTCGTTGATCCTCAAGCGTGAACTTCACGTTGCGGTTAATGGTGATGTAATTTACTATTACAGCAGCTGTTATTAATACTATTTTCTCCGATATAAGTTAAGCTGTAAATGATAAAAGATTTCTAGTCACAAAAATAAAGAAAAGAAAAACAAACTAAATATTTCACTGTATATCAAGTGCCAAATTCACGTTAATTTGCCGGAATGAAATTGCCCTATTGCGATTCAACAAACACCAATCTTAATATTGGGACTTCGGTTGTTTAATTGTCACTTTTCTTAGTTCTCACTGTCACTGCTTTGATCTGGTTGTAACCTCACGTATGGTAGATATGTTTGTAGGAGTGTTCCCCCCACGTACGGTACAAAGTTTCCGGTGGCCTTCACCCCACGTTCACTTTTTCGGTGGCCTTCGCCCCAACGTTTAAAACATCAACTTTGTATTTTTAATGTTTATTTAAATATTATATATGTATGCCTCGGCTGCGTCAGTATTTTTTTAGAACACTATCTCTTAGCAGGGGTAGTAGGGCTAAAGAATAAACACATACACAAATTATAATGGTATTTAACTTCGTTGTATTAATTTTTCACACCATTAAATAACACTTCACTGATATATCCTACTGTAGAGCTGTGAGAATTTTGTTAATTGTACTTTTTAGCACGTAAATTTTATATTATTCTCGCCGTAATGAATTTTTTATGTCTCATACTGAATGCGTACTGAGCAAACTGCTCAGGAACGCTGCCTTCTAGCATCTGGCGTGTACCGCTTAAATTTGTATATTTCCAATATTTCAAGTCTCTTATTGGCTAATTCTACTCCAATAGAATACTTTTATTTAACGTAAAGGTTTACTAGTAGTTTATTGGCTAATTATAAACTGTTTTAAATATTACATTATTGTTCCAAGAATTATTAGTAGCATTATTAAACTTTCTAACTTATTGTTGTATCAAGGTTACGTCATTGTTAGCAACTTTCGGCTTCTATTCTCACAGCTCCTACATTGTTAAATTACGTAATACATTCACATAACGTTATTATACATGTGCATAATAATATAAACATAACACAATGACTGTTACATACATTTTATATATTATATTATACACGTATTGCTTTAAGGCGGGCTGTTATTATATTTTATATTAGATAATCAGACTGATATCTTTTAAGTGTTAAAAATACTGTATCAACGTTAGCTGGGACTTCACTTAGTTCACACTATCACTTCAATAATGTGAACTATTTCAATTTCTCCATCACTTCACATTCTTCTGGACGGTTCACTCGTTGGGGAGTCAACACAAGACGTCTACAATCTCCCGCAGAAGCACGTCACAGCAGTCGAAAGAACGCTCGCTTATATAGGCAATTGACTCTTCCACAGAATACTTCAGAATTATCTGCTGTAAACACATTCTGGAAGCGGGGGCGGAGGAATTTCCAGGAAATGGTGCCTATTTACGGATAGCGCTTCCGACGTTTATGCCTGGGGATAGCTTTGCTTATCAACTTGGTGGTGCCGACCTCCTGATAACACTTGACCATAGGCGCTACGTCACAACATTTTCCGTGTTATTAATTGCACTAAAATAATACGAGGTTTACATTTAAAAATCAAAACTTTATGTTGAAAATCACAGCTGTTTAAATTTTCTAAATCCCTATATAATTAATTTAATGAGCACCTCCCTCACCTTTATGCTGTGAATGTCGTTTTTCAATTCCTATTTTTCTTTCTGAAATATTTGTGGTGGTAGTTTTACGTGGCCCACCCGGTACATAATAATTGCTATACAATAACTTTATTATTAATACGGTTTAATTACTTTAATGTTTTATTATTGCCCAGACCAATTTAAAATAATTTTTAAATTATAGCTAGTAACAGTAAAAAAACATAACATTCAATTTTAGGTCGAAACTAATTAACCGGTAATTAAAATTTAAATGTCCCCGCACTGACCTGATATGCAACAACAATTTTCACCAACAGTTGTGCTTTTTAGCAAAAGAAGTTTAAATGGTTATTGCACTTAAACATATTATTGTTCTTGCTGCATGTGGCGTTTTCAATGTTACTGAATGTTTATGGTAAAATTCCGTGATAACCAGTATCTTACACTCCCGAACCTTAGGTCTCAAATAAGCCCTTTTACGAGTTCAAACGATGAGCATTATTTCAAATCTGGCGAAATTTTGGGGAATTCGTAATTTTCCTTGGCACACCGTCTCAACTCTCAACTCAAATTCTTAAATCTATGTGTGCCAAACCGAAGCAACTCGAGTGCTGCCGTGTAGTTAGACATGGTAATGTATTTTGTTGACAACAATGATAAATTAAGTTTTGGCTTTATTCAGTGAGGTATTTATTTTCAATAGTTTTGATGTAGACAAAAATGTTATATATGTAAACTCATATTAATGGTTTTTAGAACAGTTTTTAATTCTTTTCAACAATAATCGATGAAATTTAATTGTTTAACAAATAGTTCGTCTCTTTATATATCTTTGTACGGGGAGTATAACAACTTCCCTTTTTATAATTTTCAAACCATTGTTACATTTTTAATTATTAATTATTGCAATACCTTAAGTATTTTACTACCTTATTTGTCCGTTTTAGAGTCGATAGTAATGTTGAAGAAGAATAATTACTTATTTAATCCATGGCACTCTTAGACATTTTGAAGAAAAGCTTCTATGCTTATTGATTCACCTTGACAACGGATAGAACTTCATTTTTGTTGCCTTCTTGTTATTCATGTATTACCTATTATACAATGTTTTATTACAATAAATATCTTTATGACATACGTTATAAAATAACAATTAATGGCATATGAAATCAGTTTAACATTACTTTCTAAAACTATTTACTTTGTTTAAACAATTTAGAATTTGTTTGGGTAACTTCATAAATTGTGTAGAAATTACACTTATTTGCTTCTCACCTGTTAATTTATTCTATTTCTTCTCTGTCTTAACTAGCAATAAAATCTTAAAATTGTGTCTTTTCAAGTTGTATTTTTGAATGTTCCATGTAGTATTCTGGAAATTGTTGTAGCTTTTTGTCTATATCTGGATGTTCTTCATACGTGACGCCACAGCCTAGATATTGGAAGTCCTTCGTCTGTTCTATTGGAATATTGTGTATCATTATTTGTTGTTCTTTTCTGGCGTCTACGTTTGATGGTAAATTACACCAAGCAGGATTTTCTAAAGTCGAAGCCGCAGTATATCAGAGGATCAAAGCTGAGTTTATAAACGAAAAAAATAACAAATCAGTGACATTTGAACCTACAAGGTTGTTAATTTTAAGACCAATTTTTGCATCTCGTTTACATAATGTTCTAAATGCTATTTTGAAATACTCAAGCTATGTATGTATTATTCGTTTCCATATTCTGGTATCTTAGCCTCAAGAAAAACTTTTTCTGCATCAAGGATAGCTGGGTGGTTTATGCGCTGCCCAAATAAAGAAACCATTTCATGTGTATGTATTGAACATGACATGGAGACTTTCTGCAAGAAAATTTAAACATAAATTTCAGCTATTTCTCTATATCTGCACGCTACTTCTGCATACATAAACATAATTTCTAAGCATTACAGGTTTGTGGAAGGTTTTATAGTTGACTTCCTATTGCTAGTTGTGTTTTCCCAATAGTTTGATATCTGTACATAATACTACAGCCGTTATATACGATAAGCCCTACTTCACACTTTGCAGCGTGTTTTAGGTTGTAAACGGGACGAATGATGCGTCCGGCGTAGTCAGACGTAGTTCACCACGAACATTCGATTTTGTGGAGACTTCATTGTTGACTATGTGAAATGCTTTGGTTATACAAAAAAAAAAAAAAAGCGAGAGAGAAAGAAAGAAATATTATGTGACACAATTACATGACTTTCTCTACCCTCTATAGTTTATTAGTGTGTATACAAACTAATCTTACTAAAGCTTATTTTTCTATCTGCTTCATTCCAATCGAGATACACCTTTGCAGAAACAGCTACATAACACATTTCGTTATAAGTACAAAGAGAACAGCGATAGTCAAATGTTTAGAACTGGGCCATATATGGAACCTTAAATTACATACTGTTTCGATGCAATCGCGAGAAACAACTGAAAATCGATGGGACTGCAAAAGGATGAAAAGTGTTAAACATTTCAAACCTTTAATAACGGATATCTCAAAAACGGCTTATTGCACAGAAAAACGTATTTGAAGTAAATTGTGTGTTTTAAAGACATCAACTTCTCTATACGGTACGCTTTTGTATATCGCTTAACGTTTACAAGTTATAGAAGATTATACAAAATTCCTTCCGAATGAAGAGGACTTCACTGGCTATTCCCAGATAATTTAAGATATACATTTTCTTTGTCATGTAAATATCTTTAATATATGCTATTTTAATATGTCCCATGTAAAGGTTAGTTGGGGGTGGGGGATTTTGTTGAAAATCTTCGTGTTGCATCTCCGAAAGATGCCGAACCTAATACCAAATGTGGTATTTATCAGAGTTTTCGAGTTTGAGTTATGCTGTTCACAGACACAAACAGGCACACACACAAGTATCGTTTTCTTAAAATGTCTTTTTGGGCTCAGGAGGCCTCAAAATATATATTTCCAACGAAATCTCGGTATCGAATTTTTGGGTTAAATGCAATACCTTCTTTATCCACTATATACGTGATAGAGAAAGTAAAAACAATTCAGTTTATTTGGAGATGTCCTTAGGCTTAAGCGCGTATTTTATATTGAATGGAACCACAGAAAAATAACGTGATGAATATACCGTGCAAACGAACTTTTATGAGGATTTTAGTGGCCAAAACGGGAAAAGCGTTATTGTAATATTTCATTCAGTATACCGTGTATACTGAATAAAAGCTATAGACGTCTATAGCCCTTAAGCTATGGACATGCATGTCCTTCCGCTTGTATAATGCCATATTCAACTTTCCATAGAGCTTAAGCTGTACATTTCCAGAAATGGCTGCCCTCTTTAAAAATGATTAATTTGCCTCTCACTCGACATTTTAAGCGTGGTTGGTGTTATCTACCAGTATGTGACTATATTTTCCATCGATTGTGAACGGATCTGGAGAGGTAAAGACTGAAATAAAGCAGGAGAGTGAATATTGGAGCTATATTTATATTCCGTTTAATACTGACTTTCCGTATCGAGAAAAAGAGACACAAATGATAGTGCATGAACACTGTCGACATTGTTATGTATTCTTTCTTCTCCAGCCGACTCCGCGAACTGCACAACAGCTTGTCTAGTAGCTAGTTTTGTCTGCTCTTCGTTAAACACGTACAGGCGCTAAATGCTAAAATAAATGCAGTTTCAAGCAGTATGGGCTGTTGGCTGTTTTTTTTGTTTGTTTGTTTGCTTTTTTTAAGTAATATAAATTTTTCCAAGTGGTCACGCATTTCTTGCGCTGCCTTTACTAAGGGCAATAAAGTCCATTTTTCAGTCATTTGGAAAGAAAGCATGCAATATTAAGCAGCTTAGAAGGATTTGGGTTTTAGTTAAGATATTTTGGTAGTTCCCAAAAAATAAAAGTTCCTTAACTTAAACAAATAGAACATTGAGTTACACCCCTATGTGGATTTTAATCTTCTTTCCATCTTGGCAATCATTGTAGTTAATGCTATGATTTCATTAGTGATGTTTCAGTTTCGCATTATATACCTTCTCTTTAATGCCAAATATATTACTGGCACATTGTAAGTTACAACTGATTTCCATAGTGCTATAGGTCCTATAGTATGACGTGTGACCATTGGTCATGATCATGCTTTAAAGTATCATTAATACTAACTGTAGCATAGTATTATTCATCGTCATTTATGTGTACAATAATGAGACAGGAACTATTACAAGCCTTAAATTGTTTACATAAAAAATCTGATGTAATACATTCACATCACTTTCTCTACCCTTTATTATTTATTAGTGGGTGTACAAATTATTCTTACTAAAGCTTTTTTTTATCTACTACATTTTAATCCAAGTAAACCTTTACAGAAATAGTTACATTACACATTTCATTATAGATACAAAGATAGTGAAATGTTTAAGAATTGGACGCTATACGCTGGCCTTAAAATTACATACTGTTCATGCAATTGCGAGAGGCAACTGAATGTTGACAGGAGTTAAGCAGAATGATAAAGAAATGAACAATTCGAACCTTTAATAATGGATACTTCAAGCGGTTTATGCCACAAAACATTATTTGAAGTAAATTGTGTATTTTATGTGCATTTTTGTGTAGTACGTGTTCGTCTGTCCCTTAACGTTTAGTAGTTGTACAAGATTATACAAAATTTCCTCCTAATGCAGTTGACTTCAAGGCTATTCCTAAAAAGTTCAAGGTATACATTTTATTTGAAATATAAATATCTTTAATATACGTATTTAATCAACATCCTTAGAGCCAATTTTTACAAAATGAAAGCTTTCGAAAACTCTTCCATTAAAGGGCATCAGGAGTGAGGCATTTTCTAGAAAATCTTCAACTCGCATCTTTGGAAAGTACCGAACCTAAATAACAAGTTTAATATTTATCCGACGTTCGTTTTTAAGTTATGCTATTCACACACACACACACACACACACACACACACACACACACACACACAGACAGACAGACGCAACTTCGGACGTTTTCCTAAACGTGCTTTTTTCATTCAGGAACCACCTCAAAATATGTATTTCCGATGAAAGCTGGGTATCGAATTTTGAGTAAAATGCAACATTCGCTACCTACTACGTACGTGGTAGAAAAAGTAAAAATAGGAAAATTTGGATATATATCAAATAATAGTGTAAAGAACAATATACGAGTAAAAATGTAAAACAATTATTACATTTTATGCAGCG
The DNA here is from genome assembly GCA_030765065.1 of Deroplatys truncata. Lineage (NCBI taxonomy): Eukaryota > Metazoa > Arthropoda > Insecta > Mantodea > Mantidae > Deroplatys > Deroplatys truncata. The sequence goes on from CM060979.1 coordinate 198,359,243, forward strand.
AAATATCTTTGTCATAGGCATATATTTTATTGGAATCACAAGACTGGTTAATACATGTAAAGTAACATAAAATATGAGTAAGTTCGCAGAAGCATGTAGTTGTTTCGTTTTGTTAGCATTCAGGAGGGAAAAAATCTATTCTTGTTTGTCAGCCGGGGTTGCTGGGGTAAAAGTGATATAGGAAGCAAAATTCCAGTTAGTTCGGTGACTCGCAGGGAAATAGCTCACGTGATCGAAAAATTAACCGCCAAGAGTACAAGAAAGTATGGCGTTATGGTTAGGACGCTTTTAGCGGCGCGAAAAGTTGCCAATCACAATCACACTGCTTAAGTAATGACATCACAGAGTAAAGGTTTCGTATAAATAGGGCAGGGAAAGTGTTAATTTAGGCAGTCTCCAAAAGTGTCAGACGTCGTCGCTATGTCGAATACGACAGAAAAAAGCACGAAAATTTCGGGAGGAAAACCCGAGTGGTTACAACGCGAAGCAGGTGTAAAGAAACATTTCAATCGACGAGTAAAGATTGAAGTTAACCACGTCGCAGGAGAAGTACAGAGGTTGAGCGCGGTTACTATAATTGTCATTATTCGTAAAAGTGTTTAGAGTTTCCCAAAAGACGTGAAACCAGACAAAGTCTACAGCAGATAGTGTAACATTTGTGTGTACTGCATTAAAGGTGAATATAATAACAAACCAGACATGTGCTTTCGTAACCACGATGTGAGATCTACGAAATGGTCCTTACCAGGAGAAATTTCCCAAACTCCTGTTCATCTTCCTGCTATTGTAACAAACCTCACTACAGGAAATAGGGAATCGAAACAACGGCTAGCCGAAGCAAAGGTACCAACAACTACTGAACATCTATAGCACCATCAGATCAGAGGAGGCGCCGTAGTCGTCAACATCTGAAATCAAAACTTGATTATCAAACCCTGCGCGAGATTTGCTCCCAAACGGCACAGTCGCGATAATTAGCAGATATGCAGCTGAAGAACTTGGTTCAATTAGCTAAAGAAAAAAAATCTGATGTGTTACACACACATGACTTTCTCTACTCTTGTACAAACTATTTTTACAAACGCTTATTCTCCATATGCTTCATGTTAATCGAGATGTTAATCTTATTGTTAATTTTCTTGTAGAGGCAAGGGGAATTTGTAGGCTTTAAGCGATAGTCAAATCTTTTAAAGCTGGTTGCTATGTGGAGTATTCCATTCGCTTTGTATTACCAGGACAAAAAAAATGAATAATGAATTCCCATTTGAAAAAAGTATAAGTATTGGAAAATTTAGGGGAATAACAAGCAATAGCTGAAAATGGTTCACTCAACAAAAAAAATGTATATGACATAAATCGTGTATTTTAACGCGATCTACATTTTTTGTGTAGTAAAATTTTGTCTATCTCTTATGGTTTACCAATTATGTAAAAGTCGTTCATAATGAAGAATACTTTTGGAGACATTCCCAGAAAATTCGATATATACATTCTATTTGTCATAAAAATATCTTAAACATATGATATTTTAATCAAAATCGTTAGAGCCATTTTTGAAAAAATTAAAATTTTCGAAAAATGTTCCATGTAAAGGGTAATCTGGGGTGGGGGATTTTCCTGAAAACCTTCGTCTCGCATCTCTGGAAGATACTGAACCTAAATACCAAGTTTGGTGTTTATCCGACTGTTCGTTTCTGAGTTATGCTGTTCACAGGCACACACACGGACATGCTTCCAAAAATGCTTTATTTTTGGATTCATGGGGTCTGAAAACATATATTTCCGGTGAAATCTCGGTATCGAATTTTTGGGTGGAATACAATACTTCCTCTGCTTACTATAGTAGTAGAGAAAGTAATATATATCTGAGTCTTCGTAGCAGCAGCAAACGGAACAAGAACCTGAAATTGTGGCAGCAAAGCATGACAAGTGTTACGTAAAAGATTGATAGTAACCTCCTATAGCAATAGTTTAAAGTTCAGCTTGTTGTAAACAGTCAGAGAATACTGTCTAATAGAGGTCAATAATAAATGTGTGTGCAATACAAACATGCTGCTAATTAAAATTATAGGACTGTTAAAAACACTTAAAACTATTCTACTATTTAAAAGTTCATTAATGTCATAAAAAGGATTATTTGTCAAATAACCAGAGAGAATATTACTGAAAAACATTTCTAGTTCATAAACATGAGATGGAAATTTGTTCCCCATCTTTACTACCATAATGGGGAAATTATGCATTGTTTTACCTTTGGGTATATCAAACAAAGTGCTATTTCTGGTATTATATGAGGGAATACCACCCTGTTGAGTTAAACTTTGAGAACTTTCTTTCACATAATTTAAAGCTTGAAAAATATACGCATTAATAACTGTGGTTATTTGTTCACTTATAAAAAATGATGTGCAAGTGTGCTTTCATTGATGAGTTGGTTATGGTTCTAATTGTTATCTTTTAAGTTTTATAATTTTATGAACATGAGTGCTATTGTTCCATAATAAGGCAATATAATAGTTTGTTGTAAAGCACGAAAAATACGCTTTTGAGATATTTTTTGGCGTATGCATTTTCAAATTCAGCAATAAAAACGTTACTCTTGATAATTTTTTGGTGACTAATCAATACGGTCTTCCTACGCAAGTGTGCTATCTACTACAATACCAAAACTTTTAAAATATTTACTGTCATTATCCTTGCTCACTATCACAATAAAATCAAATTGCCAGCAAATAATTTCACCATTTACTGTATGAACTTCGAGTGAAGTTCTTTGCTTCATGTGCGCGAAACATCAGGGAAAAGCAGACCAAATAAAATCGTCACTTACATATGTATATGATTTTTAAACTCATCTGAATGGTACAGCTTTTAGTTATAATTATGTTGGTTAACAGAATAATATCTTGTGACAATTTGCCGTGCAAAACCTAGGCATCGTTTAATAGCTCAGAAATGTCTGATGTAAGGCCATACCCAAAATGAAGGCACTGAGTGTATGCATATGTTGAAAGGTAAAAGTAATATTCTTAAAAATTGGGGAAATTTACTAGCGTTATCACTGGGTGCTAGTAGTAAAACTAAGCGAAAGACACAATTAAGAATAAATTAACTAGGGTCATGCAATTTATTTTTCGTTTCGAAAAGCTATCAGAAAGAGTGGCCAAACATTTTTCAGTAAATACATGTGAAGAAAAGATAAAATGGACCGAAGTTAATGTGCTAAAATAAAACAGTCTCACCCTGGGTTCTATTTGAACAAGTTACAAGCAAGTTGCATGGTTTATTATCAGCGAGGATGAAGACATGCTTCTCACTTCAGTCTCCAAAACGTACAAAGCGAGAGACAACAAAATGTCAGTTGAACATACACACGTGTACATTTATAATTAAATTCTATGAGTTCTCAGTATCGCGAGTATTATAAAACATTGCCCGAAGCAAAAAATGTTCATTCAGTTTATAGTAATTCGGAAAATACGTCACTGATCCTTTTCATAATAAAGTTACTACTGTTATTTCACATTAAGATTATGCTCGAGTTCGGGGCCATCTACATAGAATATGTGTGTTGTTTTAATAATATTTTATTTAAGATCATTTGCCATTGTTTATAAGTCCGAGTTCACCAAGATAGGTAGCGCAGCAGTAATGATTGCAACTCGCATTCGAGACGTCCCGGGTTTGATCCCCGGCGACCGCAAACTCTGACCCACGGGTTTTTCATGGTTTCTCCGGGTTGGCAGGCTAATGCTGGAGCTATTCATCTTCTACCACTATTCTCCAGCTCCCCATTTCCTTGTGATCTTTTTCAGGATTGTGGGACCAGGCGACGGCGTTCGGCGGGTTGCGGCTGAACGGTGTCTGCGCTCCGTGGAAGTTACTCGTCCAGGGACTGTTCACTGGGAATCCATCCCTGGGTTCTTTCGGGTGGGAGCTCCTTATGGGTCCCCGGAGGCTCGAGGCCCAATAGAGTGGGCTTGGGCGGCGTTAGTGTGTTCAATCTGGAAACATTAGGAACCCCGTCTGTGCTTGGTCCGACGTAATCCGGATCTGGCCGCCTTTCGGGTCTCTCCCTTCATTCCTCCCTTCCAGGGCTCACGGTAAAAGCACAAGAGGTTTAGCTGAGTTATAACATTTCTTTGGATAAATAAAAGGGCATAAGATGTTACGTACAGAGGCCAAGTAAAAGTTTTCCAAGTTTTTACTCTTAATATTTGCAGCGAAAACAGAAGTACTTTCATAATGGTTTTAGGAAAAACGAAATATTATTCAAAGAAAAGCATGCTAAAAAAACACATCTCTCATAATCCGAACACAAAGCGGTGGAAAAGTTATTCTGTGATGTTATAAGTGGTTTTTAACTTCAAATCGCGCTTCTGGAAACTTTGCTTTCTGCAGCAATGGCAGTTCTGTTCTGAAGGGGAAGGGGTAACGGTATTTTATTTTTAGCCTGATGTTTATTTTTTCAACCATAATTATTATCATTTGTGCAAACGCTCTTCTCCGGTGACGCCAATTGATCATGCTGCGCATGTTTGTGCCCCTACGTGCACGAAAATCGCACATTCTGACAAAACCAGCGCCCTACAAATTTTGCGCGAACGGAATTTTTATTTCTGCTTTCTCATTCCTAAATTACCTACATTATTTTTGTGTTCTGAATAAATGACACTATTTAATATAATATCCCTTTCTTTTTTAAGACTACAATTTTTTAGTTCCATAATTCCCATGAATGCCAATGCTCGAAAGGTATTTTTAAAGAATAAGTATTGCACTCTCTTGGAAGGAGTTTGTCTGTTGGAACGATAACAAAGAATGGAAATAGAAATCACCAAAACCAAGAGGGTTTATGTACAAGCAAAGGAAGCTGAAATAGTATAATAATATGTGTTTGTATTAATCATTTTTTGTTGTTTAGGCTTCAGAGTACATCATTAGTCCGTTATGTGTAGACAACATATAGGAAATAAAATATTGTGATTATTACATGTAGTACAGGGAGAGCCAAAAACTACGAACAGTCTGCGCGGTGTTTTTCCTGTCCGCGTCCTCGGCGCTCGTTGCCGTCTGCTGCTATCATAGAAAGGCGCGGAAATTGTGTTTGAGGACAGAATTATTAGTAGAGATTTGTGGCTCTCTCGATCCCTCGACCTAGCCCCCGGCGCTTTCTGTCTCTGGGATTACTTAAAACAAAGTGTACAAGACAAACCCACACACCCTGGAAGAATTAAAACAAAATACCCTCCAGGAAATTGCCAGCATTTCTCAACGTGAACTACGGCGAGTGATGGATAGTTTCCTAAAGAGTTGCCAAAAACCTATGGACAACGACGGTAGCCAGTTTCAGCATCTCCTTTCATAAAGTTGGTAAGTAAAGCCTTTAAAAGTAGTTTTAAAAATGTTGTATGGTTTCATCCGCGCCTTTCTATGATAGTGGCAGAAGGCAACGAGCGCCGAGGACGCGGAAAGTAAATACACCGCGCAGCCGGTTCGTAGGTTTTTGGCTCTCTCTCTCTCTCTATACGAGTACACAAGGAATTAGGGTTTAAATATTGTGACCGCGTGTGCGAAGCTACCTGTCGGGCGCCGATAAGTGTCTCTCTATACCCAGTACCTGAGCGCGGGCCTTCGATCCGCCGTGAGAACAATAGCCCATCGTGTGCCTCTTCCCTGTTCCAGAACATTCCGTTCGGTATGATCTAGTAGCCTACCTTTCTAGAACATTCCACTTTGTGTGTGAGGTCTATATAAGAGCGCTGCTCTTGCTCGTGTGCAGTTCTGTTATTAAGAGGTCATGAAGTGAAAAGTGGACAGCGCAAGTGAGTTAGTTTAACTCAGCAGTTCAGCTGTGACTCGATTCGACGGATCAGTTCTGTTGTGTTCTGAGTGTGTGCCAAAAGTACCTCAGGGGTAATGTTTGTACTACGCTGAGTACCTAAGTTGCAAATAAAGTGTGTTAAATAGCAACTAGTGTTCTCTCAAAGTGTTCTCAATATTGTGCCGTGTATGTGTGTGTACTGTCACGTCAGGCACATTATTGCTTTGTTAGCGTCAGTATTATTGGTGTAATTCTTTCGGCTTGGGTTTTGAATTTCTTCTGGCCTGGCGAGGGTAGAGTGGGGAATGTAAGCGTTACTTTCTTTGTGTGTTGTGTGGAGAGCGTCACGACCTCAAGAGTAGTGTCTGGCATGGAAGGATGTGTGTGAATCGTGTGAATGTGACCTCGTGTGTGCAACATCTCCCTCCAATGTCTTTCTTTAAATCTTTTGTATGATGTAGGGACACCGTGTTTAATACTCAATAAACCACAGGTAATGTGATTAAAGTTAAATTCTGTGTATTTTTGTGGTAATTATCCCTGCTCTGAAATGTGTAGTTAAGATTCTGGCCCTCTCGTTGCCTCTGATGTTGCGTCCCCCAATGTTTATGCTGGGGCAACTAAACTTTAATATCCAGCTGCAAACCTTTTGGCCTCACCACGGTATTTAACAATATACACTTTTGTTTTTAAGCATAAAAGGATTGTAGCTGGATATTTCTAAATTTCTGAGTCATATTTGCACATTCATCTTTAGTTTCAGTAGTCTGAAAGTGTAATTTTAATATTTTTGTACTCTACACTGGTGAAAAGTCAGGCAAGTCTTTTTACATAATACAAAAGCCATAGCTTGTTAAAACTCTACCTCAAAATACTGCCCCAGCAACGATGAGTAACAGACATTATCATTTTAAATAAATTTTATAGGCTTTACTTTGAAATCTCATTGCCCTTGCGTTCGCTATTTAAATTTTTTGTTTTAGAGGATGCTGGTATTGCTGTTTTCTTCCTACCAAATAAGCAAGCAATGCAATGGTAAAACATGTTCTAATTTTAGGCGATATTTCACTGCATAAATAGTAGTAATTAATATTAATAATGTTCATATCTTACAGTTTTAGCCTAACCACATTTTTAAAGAATCCCCATTGGGCCCCAAAAGAACATAGAATCTTACACAGAATAACAAGTTTTGTGAATGTTGATTCATAAGCATCGCCGATATTAAGCTTTATTTATGCAAGACTTTTAGCAAAAATAAGTGAAGTGTACGTTGGAAGTTCTGTTTGCTTCGATTCGAGCGAGGGTGGAACGCTCGAGTCTCTATTGTTCGCTCGGGAGTTTCCCTAACTAAGATGAAATTTTGGGATTTTTGTAACGGCTGTAAACAGAACGTTTACTGTTCAAACATTTAAGTGTCACTCAATCGGATAGAAGTCAACATAGATACAAGATGAAAGAGCCAATACAAAGCCAATGGTGTTTGCACATGGCCTAGATTTGTGGCTTGTTCGCCGCGAGATACTGCTCGTATACATAGCTTTTGTTCACTGTGTAGTATTTTTTTTAAGATACTCTAAGTAGCTAAATCAGAGCGTCTCAGAATGAACAGTGCACTGTGCGTACAATTTGTTACAGTACCAAAATTACTGGCGCTAGTAGTGAACGGAGTTGGTAAGTTTTTCGGCCTCTAGACCGTAGTACATTTACGTGGTGATAGGTGTACCTGTCGAGATGCTCTTCTGATTGCGAATGATAAATACAGAGAGAAAAGAGTTAAGGTACGGATCTTCCAAAAACATTGCTCAACTATCGATGAAATCACACTACCTCTGCTACCAGCGCCACCGAATCTGGTGCACGCTCTTATGCAACTGAACTGTTAATATGATCTTCATTTATTAACCTCGGATAAATATTTTTAAAATATTAGATGCCAATGTTATAATTAGACAGAATTTAATTTTATGATCATGGCTGTACAAATCCTGTCTCTAGGATACTTAGAAGGTGAGCTATGCACATGGTTATCACTCAGCATTCATTCATTACTGAAAAGTCTGAAAAAGCCACTCCTTCACAACGCTTATGTCAACTGCTTCGAAAATACAAGCTACGCAGTTTGAAAATAAATGTATTACTGATCAGTTCATTTTCAGAGTAGTGGTGCGTTATTTTATTATTATTATTATTATTATTATTATTATTATTATTATTATTAAAGTGACCGGCATATGTTAACTCGTGTTTCAAACTCAGCTGAAATATAAGTGAAATTATTATACTTCTCTTTTCCCCTGTGTTGGTCATACGAGTGTGTGAATTTGCCGAATGACGCTGGAACAAAGTGTTTTTTTTTCCATTAACAAACGTGAAGTGGTTCACATTTAATGTAGAAACATTTTGTTTAATGTGTACAACTTTAAAATAATACTCTCTAATCCGACATGTGTCATGGGTTAACACCATCAAGGTAAGATTTCAATGCTTTAAAGATATTTAATGTGTTCTGATATACAGAGTTGCTGCCAGTACACGCCTTTTACGCTTGGCAACAGCGCTCTCCGCAAGCGTTGGGCAGCATTCAGATGTCTTTTGCACTTCCATTGGTTACTGAGCACCAGAACGTTATCCCGAAATCCTTCTTCCATTATTTACAGCATACACGCAACAAAACAGACCCTGAGAAACCTTCACACGTCTTCAGGAATCCAGATCACCGAGAAAACGGTCCTCTCCATGATGGTCGTAACTACCGCCGCGCGGGAAACAGGATCTAGACACAACTTGCACACAACCTCTCACAGGGACAACGCGAGAAATTCCTTTAAATTGACGCACGTAATTTCGACAATAGAGTGTACCAATTTCATTTCTAAACTTTATTGTTAATTCTTACAGTTTCTTAGGATTTCTTTGTTTCCTTCTATGAGGTCGAATTCATAGTCGTCGCTTATGTAAAAAGGAGATGCTTAAGGAATAAGTATTTTCTTCTGATAAGGAAAGGCTTATTTCCATTTGGATATATTTTGGTACTTATATGCTCTGGGCTAAATGTTACTTATTCCCAACACGATTCAGCTGTTTCACAGCCATTCGGATGCGCGAAGGAATTTGTAGACGAAATGCATGTGACCACATAGCCAGCCGCCATTTCCATATTCCTTGTTGTTTTGTTCACAATAGCTTCTTTTTTTTTAGTTCCAATTATACCCCGCCTTTAACTACATTGGTCTTATCGGTGGCCTTTCCTCTTACAGACTCTGGGGTAATCTTGGGTAGAGAAAAATTCCCACCCCAGCCGGAACCCGGAACAGCAGGCAGGTGCTCTACCGACTGAGCTACGGGGCCAGCCGCATAACAGCTGTTGAGCACGTGGTAGAAGTTTGCGAGTTTTAAATGGTACATTTATTAAGTAGATAACTTTATTTTCCAATAAAGCATTTCTTTATTTTCCAATAAAGTATATTGTAAATTTAGTTAAGGATTTGTAGTATTAGTTATACAGTTACATTGGTTAGGTCGAAAACATTTCAGCAAGCAGGAAAGAAACCAACTATAAGAGCTGGTGCTGAGATACACAGACATCGTAGAATGCAGGCAATCGGAACTGGCCAGTGGTATTCACTCGTAAACTGTTTTAAAACTGAAAACTTGACTTTCTAGCGTAAAGTGCTAGTAGCTAGAAGTATTTACAACAATCTGTGCACTGCGTATATGCTTGCATGGAAGCAAATCACAAATGCAATTACTACACCATCTAGCAGTAAGCAGAAAAGCAAAGTAGCCAATAACTTACAATGTTTGGCTTGAACAACGATTTTACATGCGAAATCGGTAAACCTCTGTTCAAGATTTGGAAAACCCAATTTATATTTGCGAATTAATAGCAAATACATGTGACTTGTTAAGTGATCCATTGCAGTCGTAGTGAATATGCAAAATAGGCAATTTGATCGAGAAAAACACTGCAGAGATGTACTTTATTTATTGCATAAAAACATTTCCGCATTTTATTTTTAGGATTTTATTAAATGATCCTGAATAAGTGCAGTGGAATCTCGTTTTAGACAACATAAGTGGGAAAACGTCTGAACAGAAAATATATGGATTGTGTTATAGCACAGGGATTCTATTCATTATCTTTTCAAGTAAATCTGTCTCACTTTGCGATTTGATAACTCCTGTTAAGGTTACGTTATTTAACAGAGGCATTAAATTGTTACAATAGTGGGTTTGGTAAACCGATATCGCTTCTTAAATTCAGCATCCCTATACGTTTCAAGTGAATTCTGCAAATCACGCAAATACGTTTATTGTGCAGTACAATTTCGTTATGAAATTACATATTCTCCACAAAATCGCTATTATCGTTAAACTCCGTTGTAGGTAGATGATGCAAGATGGCGTCGGCTCTCCTTGTTGCATATAAGCGGAGGTCCGAGCTTCCTTGTATGAATAAGCATTTCTTTATTCGCCTGAAAGAGTAGCGTCTGTGTATTTAAGATCGCTGCTTAAGGATTTCCTTAAAATAAGCGATGGCTATGAATTCGACCCTAAGTCTACATCTCTCATTCACACTACTCTTCAGAAAGATTACAGCTGCTACACAAGAGGTAAACGATGTTTTACATCAACACTTTGAAATTATTGACGAGCAAACGGAATAATAATAATAATAATAATAATAATAATAATAATAATAATAATAATAATAATAATAATAATAATAATTTAATAATAAGGAGCGTTGAAGTGTTCTTAAGTTACTCTCAAGTACGCTTGTTTCCATTAGACATTTTTGTCATTGCCGAGTTTGTTCAAGTTTAATTTGTATCTCGTCAAAACAAAACCGATTTTAAGCAGCAGATAGAGCAAATATTTGTTTACCAGTAGTCCACCTAACTGTATAAGGCAACAACGTTTGAGATGATTGCCTCTATGTTCTGGTGGTTGGCATGCTAGATTTCAAACCCAGAGATTCAGGATTCGATTTTCGCTACAAAATGGGAATTTTTCTTTAGCCAGAAATATTTCTAGTGCTCCCTTGAGCCTGGAAGTATGAATGAGAGTGTAAATGTGTGTGTGTGAATTTAATGTTTATAAAGAATTCCTAACCTAAATGAACCCAAAGTTAACAGAATGGTAAAGAGTGAACATTATTGCCAATGAGCATTTGCTTCAAAGCCAAACCGTTGACGTGAACTTAGGCGGCATATAAATGGAACACACAAAAATGTGAGTCAATTAACCTTTATTGGTTTTAAAAGTTGGTAGTAACAATTTACCTTGACAACTTACAATTTCTTCAGCTCAAAGTATAATTGTTTATTTTTTGTATTATATATAATTTGTAATTTTAAACTAAATGTATACTCACAAGACTCCTGGGTTGTTTTTCCTTTCACAAAATTTTTGTCATGAAATTGTATAGAAAACTTGTAGGATATTTTATATATTATGTTTTGCGTAGGGGTTGGTCAGAAGGAAACATGACAAAAAGGAATTTGTGTATCTGAATTTAGTAAAAGAGTGTTTAAACCCAAAAGTAGGTAGAAACAGAATCGAAGACGCAACAAAATGGCATATGCTCTTGCAATCCATTTGTCTTAACACACTGAAGCAATACCCATGAGAAAACGCATGATGCGATCTGTCAGACAAGCAAATGCTCCTTTTCCATGAGAGCGCATATGGAGTAGAAGCTCAAACATAGTATATTCGTGTAGTATGTAGCTTTTCTAAAGAGTTGGGCTCGAAGAAACCAGCGAGTCTCATTACGTACGGTATCAAAGGAACAAGAAACACGTATATCTTTGACAGCTCTAATGGGAATATCTCAGGATTGCTTCCTACACATCCTCGTACATCCCAACCAAAGAAAATGACAGTAGGCACTTCATTGTTTGCTTCGATTACATCTGACAATAAAAAGCCTATCGATTACTATCTTGATCACAATCGATTATTCTTAATCAATGAGAGCAGGACCTATAGTGAAAGCGTATGACATTGGGGGTGATGATTACGTTGGTATCTCGACATTCATTCTGGTCATAGCTTAGCCGTTTGAACGTATACGCTTCGAAACCAGTTGAGTTTCAGTTTTCATAGCACATACAGAAAGAGATTTTCTGAACATAGTGGTATATTTAAAATGTGTTTGCTTTACTCTGTTTTTTCAAATACTTCGCTATTTCAGTAACGATAATTTCTAGATTACCCTTAGAACTTGATACAAGTGTAGAAGTCATTATAGATAGTTATTAACCATGCTTATGCGATAGATGTTTTATGATCATGGTTTTCATTTCAAATTCACTTGGCTATTTATTTATTTATTCGTCAGTATAATTAATAAAGTTATTAAATGAACTGGGTAATTAATATTACTGCATTGGTAATCTCTCTTTAGCCGCTTGACTTTGTTCTGCGATTAGTAATAGAGAATGGTGGTTAATTCAAAATGTATTATTTTTTGCAACATTAACATTTTTAACTAATATTGATTCTTTTGTTGAAAAGGACAAAGTTACGTATTTGGATAGAAAGTTCAATGTACAGCTTGTAAAACATGGATATGTATGAGACCAGGGAATAGTTTAGTAATACTAATAGCAAAAGTAAACATTCTGTAATGTACGTTTAAGGCCTAGGTGGGATAATAGTGAATTGTTAATATTTAATTTATTTGTTTACTACTAAAATTGGGTTTTTTGTCTTAAATAGCCTTAGTTTCGCATTTAAGAATTATTTCTATGCTTTAGTTTTTTACACCAAACTCGCGAGCTTTTAAGAATGACCACTGCATATTCTCGCGTTGTAAACATATTTGAATGAACCAAAAGGAGTGTGTAATTGCATTATATTATTAAGCAACAATACAGGGTTTTTTAGGTAGTTATTTCAGCTAACGCCCATCGTTTCATCAGATACATTCTCAGAGATGTTCGGGGGATATCTACTTCTTTAAGAGTATAATTTCCGCTCAAAAGTATCAAATGCCATTTCTGATGCAAACTTAGGATGTACAATGTTTCATTCTCAAGATGCTGACCATAGAAACCTAAATTGTTATATAAAATAACGCTATTTGTTGTCGCAGAAAACGTCAAGTTTGCCTTAGCTTCCCCTAATCCAACGAAATGCGGAAAGAGAAAGTTTACTCAGGTTCTCTGAGAGTTGGTATTAACCAAATGTGCAGCTTTTCCTGACAAGTGATGTCATTCGTTGTATTTTTGCAGAATGGAACACCGAATAAATTTACGTTAGGATATGATACAGTTTCGTACATGGCTTTATTATTACTATTGCTTAAGATTAGGCTAACCTTATGCAGATAGGCCAACCTGCGTACAGGTAGAGCAAAGCATAAAATAAACAAACAAACTTTTGTTATAACTTTAAGCCGATTAAAAGATATACAAATATGAGAATGCCTTTGCTTGTGAAGGCGTCACAGGTGGAACAAGGAAACGTGTAGCCGGGTGACGTAGCATTAAACGCAATAAAGATATTCGAGAGTGGAGGAATTTGGCTTTAAGGAACAGTTCCTGCGACGAATTTGCCAGTATCTGCTGCAGTCGAATTTGTGGATTCCTAAAACATGAGGAAAAAAAGTGTGTTTTACATTTCTATAATTTGGGCATTGCTGTACTTTAGAAACATAAAATATTTTTCACAAGTAGCTAGAATTCTTGGATCTAACCATCAACATTACGTCTAATCATATGTTTATATATCTTTATTTCTTCAGAAAACTGCGTTTAATTACGCTATTCAAATTCTATGAGTTAAAATGTTGTGACTGCTATATTTCTATTTTACAAGAATGTGATAAATATAATTTTATAAGGCCAGGATGTTCAGAACAAACCTTGTATAAGAGGAATGCTTATGTAAGCACGGAAATATCGCGTAACTTTAGAGAAAGTTTTTGAATATTTGCAAAACCTTCGGCACGTGGATGGAATGTGCAGATTCATGTTGATACCCGCATACATCAGTGCTGGCTAAAGCACTAGTCAGCATACATCTCGGGTACTTAAAGTCAGACTCTCTCTGCTAGGTACGTGCTAACAGGAATCTGCGACACTTATTCTTTTAAGCTACTATTAAATGTTATAGATTATCTCATGAATGCTGTCTATTGAATTGCACACTTTTCGTTTTAACATTTTTAAAATAAAAACAACGGAATTCAAATAGCACGGAATAAGTATTGTGTGCAGATTAAAGTCCAGAGATGTTTTGCATATAGCTTTCAAATTCCTGTCTACTACACACTTCAACTAATCCTTAAACCATCAGTCTAGAACGTTTAAAGTAAATAACTAGTATCATTGCCATACAAATGCAATGATTGTAAACTTTGTTATGGATAATATACGTAGAATATCAACGTATTTTGTCTGCAATAATTGTAAAGCTTAGAAGCTATACCTCGACACGATAAAGCACTTAGGAAATATAGCGTGAGAAAATCTAGAAATGTCTAACTTTTTATTTTTATTCCAAGTTTTATATCTTATTCCGATAATTTAGCCTTAACCCTTTATTTGTTTGGGTGGGGGAATATACACAATAATAATAATAATAATAATAATAATAATAATAATAATAGTTTTAAAAAAAGATCATGCCAAATTCGGGAAGAAATATAAAGAATGAAAGAAGGGAATTTCACCGCAAAACCTAAATTAGAGAACTTGATCAAATTAGCATCAATGGAAGTGGATAATATAGGTAAAAGGAAACCAAAAGTAATAATATGGCGCTGGATAGGGTTAAAACATAGTGTGTTTATTTTTTAACTGAAGAGCGCAATTTTTACTTTGATTGCTGTACAGTTTTGTTTACATAATTTTCTACTAACCTAATAACTAAATGTTATTAGTTTTCCTAATTATCCGTTGATTCGGCAGATCTAAGTGAAAAGCAAAAATTACGGCTCATAAGCTTCACTTTAACTGCATATTAGAAAGTTAACTAAATGCTGATGGACTGATATAGTCTTTGGTGCTTCTTGTTTTTAATAACAAGTTACTAAGAATTATAGTTTTACTTTTAAATCTTTGTATTTATAGGAGTAATCCTTTTCCTGTAGGCTATTACCATTCACTTAAGAGTATCAGTATTCTTAGGATGTTATTATTCCTACATTTTAAATCTAATGAATAAAGTTTTCCATACTTACTCTTGTTTCTCTGCAAGTGGAGTTTATGTACAAAATAACTACATATTTTAGGTGTAGGTACCAGCACAAAATGGCATATGATGACAGTGACCGACTAGTATTGTAAAGAAGAGGTCCTATTTTCTGGTACTATGAGCTACCTAAGACACAGTGCTATTCATTATTGTTTTCCATTACGTTACAGACTCTTATTTTACTTTCTCTATCGCTTAGTTAAAATTCGTAGAGGAATTATAGTAATGTTCAATCAGAAATTCCGGATGCATGATGGTAATAGACGCTTTGAGGTTCCCAAAAAGCAATTTTAGAGGAATTTCTATGAATATATGCCTTGTGTCAGAGAGAGAGAGAGAGAGGGACAGACAGAACAGCATAACTAAAACGAAATGTGGGATATTTAAGTTCAACATCTTTAAAAAATTGAGAACCAATATGTTCACAAACTTCTACCTACTCCAAAATACTCCTTGAATTCAAAATTGTCGTTACTTTTACTTTCTCAAAAGAGTCTCTGCCGATTTTGCATAAAATGTCTGAGATGTTTTAATGCCAAACAAAATACATATCCTGACTTTTCTATGACTTTGAAGTACTCTTCAATGTCATTGAGTTTTAGCGAATTTTAAATGACTGTTAAATAGAGTACAGCAATTTACTGCAGAAAAACTGAGAAGTCTGTAGGTCACACAGTTTATTTAAAATAATGCATCCTTTAATTTATTAGAAAATATTTAACTTTAGCTCTATATTTTAATATAAAATGTGTATTTTTAAAACACCTAGATACTCGCTATTTCACAAGAAATATGTAATGCGTAATTCACCTTGTTAGCGATACAAAGTTCAATGCATTTATAGTAATGCATTTAGATGTTTCAGTAGCCAGCTTACCTATGGTAGCAGGCGGTGTAAACTAGGTTTGACTCGTATAACATCTTTGATTGTGTTGGACCATTGCCAAATAGTACAGTCTTACATTCCATGGCTCCAAGAAATCCAAATTGAATTAAATAATAAACAAAAAGTAGATTCAAACTAAGAAAACAGAAGTTATATTATGAGCGGAATTTGTCAAGTTGAATTTCGCGCTACTATAGCAGACGACTCTGCCATTAGCGCAGCGCCGGGCTATTTTCATAATTAAAAACTCGCGCAGTTTCTCGCTCATTGTTGAAAATGTCTGTATACCGCTTGTAGTTTTTCGAAACTTATCCTGATATAAATAAAGGCTGGATAGTCGATTTGGAGTTACTTCACAGTGAGTATTCCTAACAAACATCGTGACTCATTAGCTATTCTTCTTTCTGTCTTCTTGATTGATTTGTTTTGTAAAATGTTGTATAACTGTGTTAGCTCAGTTGCAATTATATCATTGGATTTTAACAGTATTAAAAGAATCTGCTGCTTTCATAGATTTTCAAGCATGTAAGCAGGTATGAATTAACTTTATGTTTATATAACTGATTTAAATTACAAGTATCTTTGAACAACAATTTATAGTTCCTTCTTTAATACCTCTTGTCGATTTAAGTAAGTTTGCAGTTAAACCTTTTAAAACTTGTATTAAGGTTTTTCTCAATATTATCTATAGTTAGTTTTAAATCAATCTTTTCAACAATATTAAATATAGATGTAATATATTTAATAATATATAATAATATGGTGTAAGTTAGGGGCTAATTTTTATATGAAAAGTGTCTGATTTTTAAACGATTAAGGCTTAAGATTTAAGAAAATCTCTACATTTGATTTATTCTGAATTAGAGGTAATGAAAAACAAAGTCCATTATTATCAGAAACTTTGAAGAAGCATATGTTACATCTGAAACGGAAGGCAAACCATAAACCGACTCAGATGAGCCGGTAATGAACTTCAGCATATGCCTGATACAGAAGCTCTCAGAAAAAGTTTCTGAATCATATATAATTGCTCCAAAACGCCACAGAATTGGAGCAGTGAAGCAAAAAACTGTGAATATAAAACGAAAATACGAGGCAAGTTAGTTGATGGCCAGCGTCTGCGTTTGATTTACAGAAATGTGTTGACCAACAGTTCCATGCTTCTTGCTAAACCGCGCAGCATTTCGAGGAAAACCATCCGCAATTCAAACATAAAGCGTCTATTTTCTTTCAAGAGGAAGTGCAATGAAATGTTGGCTTCACAGAAACTAGTACAACATTATTACAAAAATCAATAATGAAAAAGTACTGAAAGCTTCCTAGGCGATAACTTACTGTAACTTATTCGGTTTCCTCAATCCCCTTGTACCTGCAACGACATGTGTAATTAAACTATTTCTGCAAATTTTTATCTCGATTAACCTTAGGATATAGAAAAATAAACTTTTATAACAATAGCTTTAAAAGCTACATACAAATAAACGATAATGGGTAGAGAAAGTTCATATGAGTGTAACACATCAAACCTTTTTTCCCCAGTAGGTTATCGTGCTTTGAAAAGTTTAAATTTATACTATAAATAATTATACATTCTGTAAAGTATTCCGCCACTTTAATCTCAGTTGTGTTGCAACTGTTGGGAGCCGAACTTGAAGTTCGTTGCAACGCACGTACAGTACCCGCTTTCCGGTAGCCTTTGCCCCCCCAAAAAGATGTTTAAAAATATTAACTTTGTAATTTGACTGTTTCTTTAAATATTATATATTTATGTTTGCCTCAGCTGCGTCAGTATTATTGTTAGAGACATGTTTCTCTTTGCAGGGTTGTGGTGCGACTGAAGAATGTAGGCTTACACAGATTATAATTTTACTTTACTCCTTTTATGAATGCTTGACACGATTTAAATAACACTTCACTGATACAGAGAGAGCTGTGAGATATTTTTAATTAATTACTTGCACTTTTTAACACGCAAACTATTTTCATCTCACACTGAATATGTATTTTACTTCTCGAGGACGCATCTCGTTTCTAATTAGTAAAACTGTCTGCTAGCAACGCGTCCAGTTATGAGCGCTGTCTACAAGCAACTAACTTCTAGATTTGTAAATTTTGCTATATTTCAGTTTCTGATTGGCTAATCCTACTCCAATAGAATACCTTCATTTAACTAAAGTTTTTTCTGGTTGTTGATTGGCTATTTTATGAACTGTCACAAAAATTACATTATTGCTTCCAAGAATCAAGTAGTATTGTTAAAATTTCAAATTCATTATTGTCTCAAGGTTACGTCATTATTACCTCATTGTTAGCAACTTTTAACCTATTATTCTCACAGCTCCTACATTATTAAATTACGTAATACATTCACATAACATTATTACACATGTATACAATAATATAAACATATACAATGACTGTAATATACACTTTTTATATATTGTTACACTCATATTGCTTTAAGGCGGGCTGTTATTGAATTTATACATTATATAATTAGACTGAAATCATTCAAATGTCGAAAATACTGCCTCACCCTTAGCAGAATGGATGGCCCGCAGTAGAACTAAAACAGAGAAGTTTCCGATACATCTTGTGTATGGATACTCCAAACAACTTAATACTTTAGGCAACACAATTATCTGAGCACTATGTATCTGCAGCACATCGCAACTAACATATTTATTGTGGACTCCATGTTGCAAACAATTTCAATGAAAACAACTGAGGAGTAGCCTTGCTAATTTATCCTTAAGTACCTTCTCTTTGTATTGTAGATAAAGTAGAAAGGTCAATATTTCATTTTTCGGTAGCTTAGCATTCAACGCTCTGAGTTAACAGTCATATGGTCAAGAGGCGATTGCCGCGGGGTGCAATCACGGAGGTTCCCCTTCTGTTCTCATTTATCTGATGTTGCAGAGCTTTCGAATTCGTCGATAGAAAGTTCGCTGTGGCAATTCGTCAAAACAATATATGCAGCATGACAAAATTAGGTTATTCACAGCACACTTCTCATTCCGTTAGGCTTAATTCTCTGAATAAAGCACGGACACTTTTTGCCATATGAAAGTCAAAAAGAGAGAATTACTCAACTTCCCTATGTAGAATATGAGCCTGCTTTATGAATTTAAATCAGCTACCTGGCGTTCACATAGAAAGTAGCAGTACCGTAAGCTATTAAACAATGCGTTCAACTTCGGATCTCAATACAAAAAGGATATTTACGGTCAATGTTCACACATTACTTTTATTAGCAACATAATTGGTTTAAATATTATGGAGTGGATATTTGCATAACGTTCTGCAAAATATGAACCGGCCCGTTTCTATTTATGTATGGTGACTTTGTCCAGTTCTCACTGTCATTTTACCAATGCGATTTAGTTCAATTATGGCTGACACTTCACTTTTCCTCGCGTATAGCGTGAGATGAATCACGCGCGAAGCAGCTTGTTTTATTTCGTTTCACTCGCCAGGGCATCGAACACTCTCTAAACGCTTGCAGTAGTAGTTCTCACTAATAGTCAAACTCACTCATACAACAGCACTTTATGTTGCTTCAGGAACAACTAACCATCTTATTCACTGACTCACTCGCGAGTGAACGGGAGTTTCTGGAATGTTCGCGGGAGGCGAAGGGAAGAAACTTCCAGAAGAATCTGGTTATCTCTCGATAGCGCTTCTGATGTTTACGCTGGATGGAATTAACACTCTCCACCTACGTATTTCTTCAACCGGTCAGTCGGCCAGCCGTCTTACCTGCGATAAAACGGTCAGTCGGTCGGTCATCTTCCATGAGATTAGCTTGGGCTAAAGTTGTGTAACAGTGTGCACACATCTATACAGGATGAACCATTTAAGTTAAGACCGTACAATATCTCCAAAACTAAGCGTCATAGAAAGAAATGTCTTGAATAAATGTTGCTGTATATTATGGGGGAAAGTAAGCGCCATTAGTCGTGTTTTATTTGGAGGACGTTGTGATGGTCATTTTAGGGTCAATTTCGTTTCTTTTAAATCTTTTTATGCCGCTTTCTCACTCCTCATAAAAAACTAAACAACATTTGCATAAATCTCTTTGGAATTGTTCTTACACTAACGTAAATAACAACAAAATTCTGGATGGCTGTGTACGAAGAGAGCAATGAGTGTTTTGGACCATACATGGATGGTCATTTGAGAGTAAAGTTACGTTTCGTTAATTGGGTACCTACATTTTTTATTTTCTTTTCTTATTCCTAATCACAAAATTAACAGATTTTATATAACCCATTTTTAATGAGATAACAACATAGATTCCCATTAAAAAAATCTGATGTGTTACACTCACATGACTTTCTCTACTCTTGTACAAACTATTTTTACAAACGCTTATTCTCCATATGCTTCATGTTACTCGAGATAAACATTTGCAGACCCTATCTTATTGCTAAGTTTCTTGTAGATGTAAGGGGAATATATATTTACAAGGGCAATATAGAAATACAGTAGCCTTTAAGCACATACATATCTCTTAATAGCTGGTTGCTAGGTGCAGCACCATTCCCTTTGCCAGAGATTAATACTCTTTGCATATACAATGAATAACGAATTCCCATTTCAGAAAATAAGTATTGAAAAATTTAAGGGAATAACAAGCAATATCTCGAAAATGGTTCATTCAATAAAAAAAATGTATATGACATAAATTGTGTATTTTAATGCGATCTACATTTTTTGTGTAGTAAACATTTGTCTATCTCTGATGATTTACCAGTTATGCAAAAGTCGTTCACAATGAAGAATACTTTTGGAGACATTCCCAGAAAATTCAAGATATACATTTTATTTGTCATGAAAATATCTTAAACATATGATATTTTAATCAAAATCGTTGGAGCCATTTTTGAGAAAATTAAAATTTTCAAAACTTTTCCATGTAAAGGGTAATCTGGGGTGTGGGGAGTTTCTTGAAAACCTTCCTGTCGCATCTCTGGGACATACTGAACCTAAATTCCAACTTTGGTGTTTATCCGACTGTTCGTTTCTGAGTTATGCTGTTTACAGACACACAGACACACACACACATACACACACAGACACACACACACACAGTCACACACACGGACATGTTTCCAAAAATGCTTTTTTTGGATTCAGGGGGTCTCAAAACATATATTTCCGGTGAAATCTCGGTATCGAATTTTTGGGTGGAATACAATACTTCCCCTACTTACTTTACGTAGTAGAGAAAGTAAAAATTAATTGACCCCAAAATGAATATCATAACTTTCTCCTAACATAACACGACTAATGGCACTTACTTTCCCCACGTAACATCAACTTTTGTTCAACTTTTATTAATTAAAATATCATATATTTAAGATACTTTCATGACAAATAAAATGTATATCTTGAGTTTTCTGGGAATGTCTCCAAAATGTAGATCGCGTTAAAATACACAATATATGTCATATACATTTTGTTGTTGTTGAGTGAACGATTTTCGAGATATTGCTTGTTATTCCCTTAAATTTTCCAATACTTATAATTTTTCTCAAATTGGAATTCCTTATTCATTTTTTGTCCTGGTAATTCAAAGAGAATGGAATACTCCACATAGCAACCAGCTCTTAAACGCTTAAAGCCTACCAATTCCCCTTGCATCTACAAGAAAATTAGCAGTAAGATTAACATCTCGATATCTCGGTTAACATGAAGCATATGGAGAATAAGCGTTTGTAAAAATAGTTTGTACAAGAGTAGAGAAAGTCATGTAAGTGTAACACATCAGATTTTTTGTTTATTTGTGTCCAATAAATATTATATCTCAAATGAGCTAAAATGAAACTGATTATTTCTTGACCATATTTATTTCTCATAAAACGGGAATCCGCTCTAAAATTGCAACATTCAGTTGACAATAATTACCATGAACAAATATTTTATTTTGGACTGTTGTTAGAGGAGATAATTCTATTCAAATTGTTTTCTAAGATTTCCTTACATTGTTGTTTTTAACAGATTTTCTCCGATGTTTCAGAATGTGTAATTGCAATGTTCCTAAGAATCAACTGCGAGAACTTCAAAGAATACAGCAATTCAACCTGACAAATGTATCAAAGTTATCTGAACTCCGCCTCACGTCGACATCCAAGGGAAGAAGGAGGCTGAAGTTGCAGCTAAAGAGGCCACCAAGCATCCCCCATAGAACTGTCTAATACCATACTGTGACTTCCTCATATACATGCACAAGAAGATCACTCAGATATGGAAGCAGCATTGGAACAGCTCATTCACAAGTAAACTGCATGACATCTACCCTCCTCGCTCTCCTTAATCCCCAGTGATTTTTCTTCCTCGCAAGGACCAAGTTGCTCTCACAAGAATACGCATAGGCCACAGCCAACACCCCTCCTACCTCACATGTTCCTCCTCCACTTTGTAACTTCTGTAATTGCCCATTTACTGTACCTCATATGATACTGGATTGTCATCACCATTCGTATGCAAGACGAGGTTGTGAAGTTTCGGACACATCAGCAATCCAGTGTTTAAAGAAACGACACTTAAGTATATTATGCAAACTAAGATATACACCAAATTATGATGATGTCTGACTAAAGTACATTTACAATGTAATTTATTATACGGTGGTTTGTATCCTCATGAAGTCGCGGTATGACCAGCGAGTTCAAGCGACTTAAAATAAATCATACATATATGCACTCGCGTCTTATATTTGAAAAAAGTGCTGCGATGACTGGGTTCTCTTAGGTCAGGAGGAGGTAAATACAAAGTGAAGCTAGCAAAGCTTGCTAAGTACGATGATAAAATGATATTATCGGAATGTTATGCTATTCTATTAATAAAATAATGGGTTTTAATGATAGATGTACATATTATGAAGAAACCGTAGTGCAATAATGAGGGGTAAGACAAGATCATTTTAAACTTATCCAATCACATCAGCTAAACCCTACTTCACGTTTCCCCAAAAAGAAAGTTGGTAGCGACTGATTTCTAGTTTCCTTCCCTTACCATTGGCAACCTTAATATAGATACGTGCGAGAGCAGGACCACTGTTATCTACGTATGTCTGTATTGCATACAAGCCGACAAGGGTCAGCACTTCTAACACCTTCTGTAAGTACTACACAGAGAGGAAGGGATCTTACTAAATTCTTCTAATATGTACTTCATAGAGGTAATACAAACAAAAATGTATAACAGGTTTTTGTTCTGTGATCAGTCGTTTTCGAAAAAGAAGTTTTGTTTTTCCAAATTAATTTGTTTGCTCCACAATAATGTATGAAGATAATAGTTTGTTACTTGTGAGGCAGGTACAGTAACCTATTTCTGACGTATTTTCGGTAGTAACTATGTGACATCATACAGAATTTTGAAATAATTCATCTTACGAACACCGTTTTGCAGATGCTAGGTGGTAGAAGACAGGCAACGTTCCTAGGTCAAGGTAGATTAGTGTGAGAACCGTCTCCTGGTTGTAAACAAAACAGCATATCTAACTGGGCAGTGGGGTGGCGGGGGAGGCTAGCGGTTTTATTTTTCACACCAGCCTTAATCTAAACAAATAGGACGAAGGTTGGTGTAATGTTTTGGTAAAATGACAAGTACAGCGTGGTAGCTATTGCCCTATACTAACTGAGGTCCCTAGGTTGCGGGTTCAAAATCAGTGGAGGGCAATGGATTTTTTTCGGGCGTATAAATCCTTAGTATGGCTTCCTTCGGAAGCGAAGGAAAGTCGGTGGTCCCGTGTCGTAGAAGAACCTCAAGCCTGATAAAGAGGTTCCTGAGTAAAATTTCCGGTCTTTCACTCCTAATATAGAATGGGACGCTAAGGACCATAGTAGTTAAAGAGTGTCCATAAATAAAACTAAACTTTTTCCCAAACTAACAGTATGGAAGTAATGCCTTATCGTCCAATAAGCGTTTCGCGGTCACTGACTCAAAAGCACACTATGTTAACGTCAGCTCCACTAGAAGTAGAACTATTGTTAGAATAACGTCGCTCTATGCATTGAAACTCACAGTTTTAGTGATAAATGAGCCCGAGGTATGTTTAATGGATAATCATACGCATAGAACAAGGTTTACTAAATGCCAGCCTTTTCAAATCGTGAATACCTTGATATGTTGTTAGTGTATGTCCTGCAAGACGCCATACCTGAATCCTCTGGAGTTTTTCTTCTGGGGGGGGGGTTTCCACAAATTTGATTAATTGAATTAGCAGTATCAATTCCAAAAAGTATTTAAGTTTAATGATGAACGAGCTGATTGTCCCTAAATTCTGAATTTAGGTTACAAAATTTGTCATTGGAAGGTGCAGATGCAATTATTAGAAGGTTACAAAAACGAAACGTTTATCCACACTCATGAACCACGCGCCATACAGCAAAAGTGCACTCTGTTTGCGCGCTGACCTACTTCTGGTTTTGAAACAGAGAGTATCACCCACACTCCCAGCTACCGCTTGATTGCCACTGCAACATTGCCAGCGTGTGCATTTTATGTTCTCGGAAAAATCTAAAATATTTCTTCAGAAAATGGCTTTAGAAAAAATGAAAGATATAAAATATGTTCCAAATAATGAGATCTGAAACTGCTTTAAATTAATGTAATGAAATTCTCTTCCACCCGGTGTATTCACAATAGGTCTGCATGCCGGCCCATGCACCAAGCGAGATGACTCCGCAGTAACGTATGGGGTACACATTTGGAAGGTCACGGGTTCATTTCCCGAGAGTATAAGTGAGAATGTGGAACAATCAGGTTTCCAAATTTCAGTACTGGAAAAGAAAACCACGTTCTGGGAGACTTAAATTATGGAATACTGAAACTACACGCCGAGGTTTGGAAGAAAATCCTCAAAAAAGTACTCGTAGGCTGTCAGAAGAACTTGGTCTATCAACAGATACCACACATCGTCAAATTAAGATACCTGAAAAATCAAGCAGCAGCTTTAGATCTGTACCTCATGAATTGGCACCTCAGCAGGCACAACGTAGAGTGGATATCTGTCATCAGCTTATGGTAATCCCATGGATGATACATTTATCAGGAATATTGTCATATATGATGAAACATAGGTATACTACCGCAACCCTGACGCCTCGAAACAGTGGCTCAGTTTCCGTCAACCTGCCAATCTCATTGTTAAAAAAAATCAGTTCGGTCCCAAAGTAATGTGCGTCTGGTGTGATTTTGAAGGAGTAATTGACTAGGAGTTAGCACCAAGCGGACTGCAGTCAATGCGAATCTTTATTCTCAACAACCGGATGAGTTCATGGAATTTTGAGACGGAAATACCTAGCATTAGTTAACCGAAACAGAGTTCTCTTGCAGCAGGACAATGCAACACCTCATATTGCACAAAAAACCATGTAAAAATTCAGAAATTGGGAGGATCGAGCTGCTACCACACCCAGCATACAGCCTTGATCTCGTGCCTTCAGATTACCATCTGTTTCGATCCACGATTCATTTCTCGCGTGAAAGAAATTTCGAAAAGATTGAAGTTGTGGAAGTGGGTCTCGCCGAATTCTTCGCATCAAAAACCAGAGATTGGTACCTTCGCGGGATAATAAACCTCGGTGAAGGATGGTTGTAGACCATAGAATCTGATGGTCTCTACTCTGAAGAGTAGTTTAATTTCTTGTCCAAATAAACTTTTGCTTAAAAACCAACATTACCTATGAGACATAGGTATATATAAAGACAATAGAATCTGGTGGTCTCTACTCTGAAGAGTAGTTTAATTTCTTGTCAGAAAACGTTCCAAAAAAACTTTTGC
Source organism: Deroplatys truncata (assembly GCA_030765065.1). NCBI lineage: Eukaryota > Metazoa > Arthropoda > Insecta > Mantodea > Mantidae > Deroplatys > Deroplatys truncata. The sequence goes on from CM060979.1 coordinate 198,384,956, forward strand.
TTAATAACCAACATTACCTATAAGACACCGTATATATATATATATATATATATATATATGTCCAAATAAACTTTTGCTTAATAACCAACATTACCTATAAGACACCGTATATATAAAGACAATAGAATCTGGTGGTCTCTACTCTGAAGAGCAGTTTAATTTCTTGTCCAAATAAACTTTTGCTTAATAACCAACATTACCTATAAGACACCGTATATATAAAGACAATAGAATCTGGTGGTCTCTACTCTGAAGAGTAGTTTAATTTCTTGTCCAAATAAACTTTTGCTGAAAAACCAACATTACCTATGAGACACCATCTATATATATATATATATATATATATATATATATATGTTGTTTTAAGCAAAATCGTTAGAACCATTTTTGAAAATAAAAAATTTCGAAAAGTCTTCCATGTATAGGGTAGTTTGGGGTAGCGGAATTTTCTTAAAAACTTTGTGTCGCATCTTTGGAAGGAACTGAACTTAAATATGAGGCAGTATTTTAACACTAAAATGATTTAAGTCTGATTATATAATATTAAATATAATAACAGCCGCCTTAAAAGCAATGTGTGTATAATATAATATATAAAATGCATGTAACAGTCATTGTATTATGTTTATATTATTATGTACATGTACAGTAATATTATGTGAATGTATTACGTAATTTAATAATGTAGGAGCTGTGAGAATAGAAGCTGAAACTAGCTAACAATGAGCTAACAATGAGGTAACCTTGAGGCAATAATGAACTGGAAAGTTTAATAATACTACTAGTAATTCTTGGAGCAATAATGTAATATTTAAAACAGTTTATAAATAGCCAATCAACAACTAGAAAAACTCAAGTTAAATAAAGATATTCTATTGGAGTATGATTAGCCAATCAGAGGCTTGAAATAGAGAAATTTACAAATTTAAGCGGTAGAAACCAGTCACTAGAAGGCCGCGTACCTGAGCAAGTTCATTAGCTCGGTACATATTCAGTGTGAGACGAAATATTCATTATGGCGATAACATTATAAAGTTTACGTGTAAGAAAGTGCAAGTAATTAATAAATAATCTCACAGCTCTCTATATAAGTGAAGTATTATTTAATCGTGTGAAGGATTAATAAACGGAATGAAGTAAAAACTCTAATTCGTGCACGCCTAAATTCTTTAGCCGCATCACCCCCTGCTAAGAGATACATGTTTCTACAAATTAATACTGACGCAGCCAAGGCAAACATATATATAATATTTAAAGAAGCATAAAATTACAAAGTTGATTCCTAAACATTGGGGCGAAGGCCACCGGAAAGTAAACTTGGGGCGAAGTCCACCAGAAAGTGAACGTTGGGGTGAAGACTTTGTACCGTACGTGGGGCTGCAACTACTTCAAGTTTGGTGCCCAAAACGTGGTGCTAATAATTTAAAGATTACTTCTTCAAATGCCACGTGTGGTATTTATTGACTTTTCGTTTTTGAGTTACGGTGATCACAGATTCACATATACACGCACACTCACGGACCTTTTTCTAAAAATGCATTTTTTGGATTCAAGATGCTTCAAAACATATATTTCTAGTGAAATCCCGGTATTGGATTTCTGGGTGAAATGCAATTACTTCTCTAACTACTATGTACGTGGTAGAGAAAGTAAAAACGACCAGGGAAAATTTTTGCAGAATGAATTATTTTGTGAGAGTAACTGGATGACAGTCTCCATTATTTCATAGTGCGAATGGGTAAAACTGTGGAGGTGAAGAATGTGATAAATAACAGGGTATAGTAGAAATTTAAATATGGTCAGGCACGAGGGCGCAGAAAATGAGTAACATTGGCTATTAAAGGGAAATTAAGGGATAAGTGGATGAGATTCAAAGAGCAGGAGTGCTTACTAATGTGCTTTAGAGCTGTATATACGATACATACAACCTGGGGATTAAAGTATGTGAGAGCCCTAGTTTTAGTACTGCTTGGTCATTAATTATATTGTTTATTACGGTTTAATTGTGTGTTCAGAGTCTTTTGAGCCAGTGAAGAGGGAAAGGTAACAACCGCCTGGCACGTGGCCATTTCGGCGCGAATTATTTATCTCCCCCTTCCACTGGCTCAAAAGATTCTGAACAGACAATATATTGTAGTAATTGGCTTACCCGACGTTGCGCGGTTAGGTTTCTAATCTGGAATGTCGAGTTAATCCATTTCAATATTTAGAGGATTCTCATGGTTATTCTTCCCTCTGCCCTTAAACTGTTATCTCGTACAGCCCCGGCTATTTCTAGTAAAGGATGAAAAGTTCCCTGATATTCACTCACAAAGAATGTGAAACATAGGCAGAATATCTGTTTTGATTATCTTCCCCCAGGCACTTTCCAAGTTTTGGAAATGTTGCATAGCCTATACGTACCCTTTGGCGGTGGAACAAACATAGGTTGGAATGGTAGAGTTATTTTTTAGATAATTACAGTGGGTGAAATTTTATAACTTTGTAGGTCCTTCTTGCTCTCTTAGTTATCAAATAACACAAACGTTACATAATTTTAGCATAATGCAGAAGCCTAACATACACAAATGAAACTGGTGAATATAAAGATTCTGCATTTCTGGACCACCAAGTTAGACTCTTTGGAAAATATATAACTCTTACAGTCTGCGAACATCTAGAAAAACAATCTTCAGTTTTTAATTATAAAATATCGGTTCCCTGATTTCTAGAGCAAGCAATTTTCTCTGTTAATACAATTATTTAGCAGGGCGCTGGGGTAGCACAGTGATTTCGTTTCCGGCTCTCCTACTGAGGATCCAGGGGTACATTGTTGGTACTGGGAATTGAGCCTTCACCTCTGACTTGCCCATGTGAAGTATACCCAAGGCCCAACGCGGTTCTGTAGGTCCTCTCATTCCACCGCCATCCCCCTACCGTCGGAGATAAAGTTGGGTGCCTCCACCTCAGAAATTAGTCCAGTCATTGGTGGAATGAGGTAACGTAGGTCAAGGTCATGTGTGGAGCGTTAAAAGGACGACAATTATTTATCATGACTTGATAACGAATGTGATTACAACAAAAGTAAAAAGAAAATCGTATTTGTCTTACTTTACATGCATTTTTGGTGGAGAACAATTATTATTTTTTATTCCATGTCATTCTCAACGAAAAGTCAAAACCCTCGCTGTAAATTCGTTTATAACTCCAGGGTGTCCATATTCCAGTGCACAAACTTTGTAAAATTCTCTTTGACTTTTCATTGGTGAAAGAACTGCCAAAATTAGTTGAGTAGTTTTTTAGTTTAGCTTACATGCATACATACATACAAATTTTCTCTGTTTACAATATCACCATAGATAACAATTGGATATTAGGAAGTTACCATACAATTGTATTTCTATCATTAAGTTCTAGATGTGAGCGAGCTTATTCCATGATGCACTACTCTACCAATCTTGGGTGTGAGTGCGCTACCTTTGCAACATGGAAAGTGGATTTCGTGAACAAAGCTTTGTAAACCCTCTATAGCTTGTGTAATGTGTTGGGAGTGTTAAGCTATCTATTCGATCACGAAGTGCAAAGTTGTTGGTTAGCTGCTGTCAACGGAGCAAGCAGCTGTCACGCTGAATCATGAAAGCCCTACACATTGTTGATGTAAATTAGATCGACGCATATGTTCACTGTCAAATGCCACTAAATCTATTTAGCCGCAATATTGTTCCCAGAAATGTTTGTTTGCAGCATAAACCAGTGCCATTAGCTGAAATATTGAAAAGTGATCCTACTTGAAACAAATAATAGCTTACAAAATAGGAATTTCATATGGTTGATTTCATCTAATGTTGTTTTCTTATTTTCAGTCCGAAACCGCTGGTCTAGACAATTATTCTATTTCTGCTTCATTGCGTCCCCTCTTAAATCCAGAAAAGTAGGGATTTCGGAATTTATCCTAAACAGTTTGCGTATTCTTAACTCTGAGTAAGCTTTAAAATTCCCTCGATCCGTAGTGTTTTAGTCAGGTTTATTTAGCAGGCTCAATTACTCGCATTTCATAATTTTCTAAAACTAATAGTAATCAGGTGGCGCTATGGCCCATGAAGGCCTTGACCTGCCAAACCAACTGCCGCCCCCACGCCCACGTACACACGGCAGAGGTGGGCAATCATCCAACCGATAGGGAAGTGATACAGCCTGCATCACACATCTCTCCACCAGAACGTTGGCCACTATGGCCGGAGTTGGTGCCTATCGCAGCTCCTTACTTTCCTCGTGATGCTGAGTGGGCGCCGGTATTATACCCGGGACTTAAAATCCGCACCACATGGGAGGGATCGAACCCAGAGGCATTCCGTAGCTAGGAACACGAGCTCCACGCTCTCCCACAGTGCCACGGCATTTTATTTTACCATTTCCTATAATTTTACCTTTATCCTAATCTGATTATAAACTCAAAATGTTTTCCTTATAGCAACTTACTTCCTCATTTCCAGTCATTTTCCTTCAATCAATGTTCCCTGCTACTATCCGGTTCCTGGATACTGAAATATGAATTTGTATTTTCTTAATCTATTCAAAATATTATAAGGAGAGAACATTTGTATGTATGTATGTATGTATGTGTGTATGTATGTATGTATGTATGTATGTATGTATGTATGTATGTATGTATGTATGTATGTATGTATGTATGTGTGTAGTGAAATCTCAAAACTACTGAACCGGTTTTGATAATCTTTTCACCATTTTAAAAGCCCTTTTCTTTCTGTTATGTTACTATGTGTAACGTGCTCCCACAATATATAAACAGAGATCTCAGAGTATAAGATTTTAAACATAACAAAGCCATGTTTACAGCTGGATTTCACTGAGATATTTTTTCACCGGAGGAAATATATAATTTTCCCTCCACTGGTGTTTTAGCCAGGGGAGCGGGACTGTTTGGCGCGTGCCACCTGGAATGTAAAACATGTTGTTTATTGACAAAGCAGAAATCGTTCTTAGGGACTGTTATGCACGTTTTGCTTGAGCAATTCTCTCTCGGGCAGGTGCTAACCCTTCCCTCTGTTAAAACATAAATGAACATAAAGCAGTTCAGATTAACAATCCTATAAAAGGCATCAGAGTTTGAGACGCTTTGAGAAAGAGGCAAGTAAAGGTATAAGTGCAACTTATTCCACTTAATAAATAAAATTATTTATTATGCCTTCTGCTGTTTGCACGAATCTCACTGCTGTACAGTCGAGAACTCGGACGGAATCGTGCGGATATAATGCGCAGTGGTTTATGTTGGTAAGGAAATACTAAATCACCTCTGTCAGGCCTGGTTCGAGCATTCTACTAATGTTGTCTTAGTCCTCCCTTTTCCCTCGTTGCTGAGCCTGAAGCCGACCTGTGTTCATAGGTTAAGTTTGAATGACACACTTTTGACATCAAACCAATATGAGACGGACTCATCCAGGAACTGGAGGGGACTGTCGTTGCGTAGCTTACCTTCTAGTTATTTTTGCGCTCACTTAAACCTGACTTTTGTTCATAGGCTTTACGTGTGTGTCGGACTTGAATTAAAAACAATAAGAGATTGATACATTCAAGGCTGGTGTGGAACACAAATGATAAGGAAACATTATAGGAAACAAAACGTACAGCACATTTCCATGCACTCCAGTGTATCTTTTTGGAGATTTAAGATTCATGCGTAAATATTAATCACATCTTGGAAAATTCTACTTTAATATAAGAAATGTTCATATAAACTTGAAACTTGTCTTTTCAGAGGCAATATAATGTCCTCAAAAGGAAGTTTATATAGTCTGAAATAGAACTGGTGAAAATAACACACATACACATAAAAACGCGCACACACACACACACACACACAAAATGGAAAGAAGATGGCTTTAACCAATCATTAAAGCGTAAATCATGTCCGTTTTCATTGTAATTCTTTAACATTTTTTTCTCCTATTCAAGCCAATGCTCCTTAGGAGATAAAATTCCAAGATTCTACTGAAAATTGCTCGTTATCAAGTTACAAGCTCGCACAACGTCATTACGGATACAGAAATAGAATATTCGGGAGCCCTAAGGGCTGCAGATAAGAAAGAAACGAAACAGATGAAGGAGAAAGAAGAACAATGTGTGTGGAGAGGGAGATCTGCAGATAGTAAAAAGTCCAAACAGATAAAGCGAGAGAACATAGGACAACACTAGAAGGAAGGGAAGAAGAAATAAGGAAAGAAATAAATCCTCTAACGTGAAAAGTATGATAGGGATTCCGAATTTCTATCTCTATCTCACACAAACCATTTAGGAAAATAAAGCTTCACTTAATAGCGGTTTCTATTGCATTTCTCTTTATTCAGTAGGCGACTACTTCTGGCATGACACGCGAGGAAAATAAGCAGTTAATTGCACCCATTTTAACATAGAATCCATGAGTTAACTTCTTAATTAAACATCAGGGGCATGTATAACACGGTTGAAAACGGATGCCGAGTTACAGACTCTGGCCTCGATAACTTTAAAACATGAATTTCTGGTTTACAAAGACAAAATAAAAATATTACTTATTGTATTTAAAGAATGAAAACATATTTTACTAATTTTAAGATTATGCCACAAAACATGGTATATTGATTTAGATAGTAAAACTCAAGGAACGTTTTTAAAATACACTGTGACTTTGCTCAGTTTTTTTTTTCACTCTCTCGGTTCTGGCTGTCACTGTTTCTATTTATATTTAATTCGACTTCCCTTCTGGTCGGTTCACTGGCTGGGGAGTCGAATACAAGACCTCTACAATCCCTTGCTCCGCAGAGCGCCCACTCAACACCACATCACAACAGTCGCCACAAACACGCCCGGAGAACAGCACTTGATGTTGCGCAGGAAACTACGCGCCAACTCGCTCGCTCGCTCGCTCACTGACACCAACTCAACTCACTCGCGACTAACCCCTCTCGCGAGAACGCTCGCTTATATAGCCAGTGGAATCTTCCACAGAACATTCTAGAACTATTTCGACACACGTTCTGGAGTAGAATTAGAAGAAAGGTTCTGGTTATCTACCGATAACGCGTTCGGTGTTTACGCTGACGAGTGGTACTTATCGTTGTTTACTGCGACTGCCCGGCGCCGACCTCCCGATAACCTTGGGCTATAGCCACTAGGTTACAATATTCTTTAGGGAAAATTTATGCTAGACCGAAACCTGTATTTCTAAAACGCGTGCGTGCATGTGCATGCATGAGCTTGTTTCAGATACCTTTTCTGTCAAGAATGCCCGAACCGATTGTTTTTAAACTGGGTATATAACATGCATATAGTCCGAGTTACAGAATAGGCTATTTGGCATCTTAATCTTTGCCCAAATGTTTCTAATCGGACACAAATTGAATCAAGGTATGTCGCTTGTTATTTTGCTTTTTAAAAATTATTACACCAAAATCACAACAAGCCTAACGTTTAGGGTAACTTCTGTTATTTAAAATATGTTTATCTGTTTTTCTGTTATCAAGATGACCATTTAAGAACTTAATCCAACATTATCCATTACTATTATTCATGTACATCAACAGTTACCACGTAAAATGTATAGTTCCGACAGCACTACCTTTCTTAGTGCTACATCGTAAGCGAGAGTTAAAGATGGTATACAAACTTCGTAGTGTGACATACACTGATTCTTGATATTTTGTACGACCCATGTTAACTGCTTCATTCAAATGTTAAAAAAAAAGCTAATTATTCGGACAAGCATTAAGTCGCTCCTGCAGTTCTCAACAAGAGGAACAGCAAAACATTTGACAAATCACGCTGAAGTTAGTTAACTTTAGTCGCTCCTTTGGATCTCCTCCTACAGCAACTAAGCAGAGTGTAAGATACGAACTCAGGGGAAAATCTAGTTAAGGTAAAAAACTTCTTTTTTGTTCCATTTATACCCTGCCTTTAACTGCTATGTTCATATAGATAACTTTTACCTTTGGAACATATTGCCTATCGGCAGTGGTATTAACTAGTGCACAGTTGTCATTGGATTTCTGGTTGTTCTTTGGTTTTCACAGTTCGGTTGTTTTATGGCGAGGCCACGGATCGCGCGTATGTGTGCTCCGCATATTGTCTATTAACTGGGGCTTTTTCGTTCCGTATCTTCTGCATTACTTACTCACGAGTCATAGTAACGTGCACTATAATGAATACTAACCTTGTTATAAGTGGTGCTTGAAGTTGTGTCCTTCTGTGCGAAAACATTCCTGGTATACTCCGTTTACACGCAAGTTCTTCTTGCGTAATGTTCAAGATTTCTGTTTATACATTGTCTCTATGTTCGTCTACCCTATGGAGATTGCTCCTATAAACTTTATTTTTAGGGCTCGCCACATAGAGATGCACGAATTTCTTTAAAATTTTCCTCCGTTAGAACATCTCGTTTACGCCTTTTAGGTTTAGCGTTTAGCGATACCGTTGTTCTAAACTTGTTAACCAGACGACAAACAGTTTCTCTACTTGAAACTGGAATACCAGAAAATTTCTCTTGTAATTGCCTACACACCTGTCTACATGATTCGGTCTTTACGTATGTATTGCACATAAAAAATTGTTGTTCAAGGGTGAATTTATCGGCAGGCATTACAGCGGACTTGTAACAAGACATTAACGCTCTAAGAAAATCACACACAACACAGATTTCTTAAATAACCTTTCACCTTTGAGATGCACAATGCACAACTCTCATTACAGCACGGACACAAAGCAGCGACTGAAGCACAGCCGATAAAGATAACCTTGAAGCGATATGAGAGGCCAGTTGGGCATACGAAATGTATTGAGGTCACTGCAGTCAGCGTGCTAGCCGGTCTGTGATGTCACCTTAAAACGATCGCACTGCACATAAGATCACACACACATTCCACCCTCATTCATATTTCCAGACTCTGTGGAGGTTAGCGAATAATCCTGGTTAGAGAAAAGCCCCTACCCACCCCAGCCAGGAATGGAACTCGAGACCCCTCATACAGTAGGCAGGTGCTCTTCCGACTGAACCCCTAGGTCAGCCGAATAAAACTATAATAATTAGGGATGGTGATTTTTCGCAAATGCGATATAGTACGAAATGTTCACAAGCACTTCCTCTCAGATATTTTAATTTTAAGGACCTGTTTAATGCCTCTCACTGCCTACATTGTTTTGAAAATGCAACTTTGACTCAAAACATAAAACTTATACTAAAATGTTACATCAATGCGAAATGTGTTTCAAATGAAAATGTAAAAAACAAAGTTAAAAATTTTATGGGATGTTTGCCTAAGTGCAACAAAATACTGGTCAAATGTGACAGTATTTTTTTAGTTCCAGTTATACTTTAATGCAATATGCCTTTAAATACAATAGTCTTATCGGCGCATTTTCTTTGAAACAAATTATTGCGTAGGTTTGTCATTGGGTTACTGGTAATCTTTGGGTTATTTCATTAGATCTCTCACAAATTCACACTGTCATTCATACTTCCAGACTCTGGGAAAGATAGGGGTTAATCTTGGCTAGAGAAACATTCTCACCCCAGCCGGGATTCGAATCGGGACCCCTTGTAAGCAAGCAGGTGCTCTACCGACTGAGTTACGGAGCCAGTCACCAAGTATTGTCAATAGTTTTGAAAGATTTAAATGAAAATAATATAAAGGTCCCATTTTTTCGAGGTGTTAATTATGGATACTTGTTTTTTATTTTTTTTTAGGTATACTGGCGTGCATAAAATGTAAATGGAACGGGCTGTTATACTGGCACTGACAATATCCAGCCCCACCCCTACCAGCAACACTACTTCTTTTTTGAGCATAATTGAGTTGAAGGGTACTACATTTCCCCCAGTGTATGGCCAAACTGTCTAAGGGTAGTATTAAAACTTAAACCTTATATTTTCAAGCTACACTACGTTTTCTTTATGCCGGTTTTCTTATTGCCATTTAGTAGTGGCAACAACTTAACCTCCTCTCCATGTCGCTGATGACAGCTCACATAAATGTAAATGTCGTAGCTGTCGTTCACTTTAACCGGGCAAGCAAATAATTCTTCACTTCTTCCTCTAGAAGGCCGAATTATATTGTAATTGGTTTAGCCTTTGCTTGTGTAGCAATTGTAGCGAAACTCTTTCATAGGTGGTTATCCGAACCACCCCTTCATTATAACAATTATAAACATCGTTCATTGCTTAGATTTATGTCTGAATTGTTCTTCAGGCCAGACACAAATAGAACTGATCCTGGCTGGGTGAAGCCAAACGTTCGTTACCTGAAGCTAAAAATATTAAGAAGGAAAAAGCACTAGGGCGATCTAGTGGAATGGGCCACTTTTTCTATGCACGTTAATGTACTTAATTTACTCCCAAATGATTGTACAAGCTCTGCATAAATACGTATAGAGGTGGAGACTGCAATCCCGCCTATAATGTACATCCCGAAAAATATTTCAAAGTACAATTAATAGTAATAACAGGAGAACAGGAACGACAGAACGAAACGTAGAAATAGGTTCTATGATTTCATTCTTCAGTGATGCTGGTTTATAAACTTACATAATTTGAGTTAAATTTGGTATTTTCTTTTTATTATTGTGCTTTTTTATCAGAATTTCATTTTTGTGTGTTATGTTTTAGCCTGTATCAAATTCTGTTTTTCTCTGTGTTACTTTAATGTCTTAACTTTAAAAAACGGGCATTTTACTTTATGCATTTTTACTTCACAATTAATCCTTTAAAAATTTGACTTTAACTTCACATTAGCGTTATTTCAAGAGACATTAAGAAAATACCACCCATTGATATAGAATTAAGCAAGCATAATCGGATAAATACCAACCAATTAATCGACCAGCAGTTATTTAAAGAAAAGCTAGAAAAATACACATCCAAGCTCTGCATCTATACGGATGGTTCAAAAACTGAAAAAGGCAATGGATGTGCTGTGATATGTGGAGATAACGTCCTCCAATACAAGTTACCGTTCTTGTTCTCTATATATAGCTGTGAATTATATGCTATTAAAAAGCACTAGAATACGCTCTGGAAACTGCACATAGTGACTCTCTATCAGCTTTAAATGCAATACAACACACTTTCTCTACCAATAGTATTGTAAACGAAATACATAATCTTGTACCATCCTTTATAACTTAGAAAAGTCACTCAATTTCATGTGGATACCATCTCATAAAAACATACCCGGTAATCAAAGAGCTGATGCTGCAGCGAAACAAGCTACAGAACTACCAACACAAGATAGTGATATCAAAATACCTCTCCAAGATGCAGTCACACATTTTAAGAAGAAAATACACAAAGAATGGCTGACCAGCTGGATGAATAACCCTACAAGTAAACTTCATGATGCACGTGGAACTTCAATTCAAGAATATCCAATAAGACAGCTACAGCTGCGAAACCAAATTGTAATATCACGACTACGAATTGAGCATACCAAACTGACACACTCTTAATTGTTAAATAGAAGCTCTCCACCAATTTGTGAAACATGTAAAACAGCATTAGCAGTAGAACATATTATACTAACATGTCCAAAATTTGAAAATCAACGTAGTCAGGTTGGTACGCCCAGAAATATTTCTGCAACACTCAATGATTCAACTTTCATCCAGAAAGTAATTACTTTCCTTAAATTAATTAATATATATCAATACATTTAACCAAATTGTAACCTGTATGTATACATAATGTGTAAGTATTATACTGTAGTCCAATAATGTAAACAACTGTACATGAAAGGTCGTGATAAAACCTAGGAAGGTTAAAACGACCCTAAATAAAGCTCTTTGAAAAAAAAGAGACATTAGTTATCTGCTCATCCCTTAAGCACATTTCTTCAAAGTTCTATAACGCTAAATTGCCAATGTATAAACGCTACAAATAGAAATGTTAAATTTTTTATTTCAAAATGCTAAAATCATCACCCCTAATAATAGTATAAGGTTATCTCACTCACAATATTGTTTACAGATTTGTGGAAGGAAGGTCTCTTTGGCCTTGCCGTCCGTAGCGGGGCCTACAAGGTGGTAATTAGAAAGTGGGCAAGCGACTTAGATAATTAATGATTAATATAATAATAAATGTAACATAGAAAACCTATGACAGCCAAATCTTAATGCACTTATGTATAGTTATTAAACTCTGTGTTACTGTGCTACGAAAACGCAGCATATTGTCACAACATAAGTGAGTACTTGTCGCCCACGATATGAATGCGTTCGGTGGAAAGAGGTACTAAACATTTATGGAACAAGTGGGAGGACATCGAAAGGACGGTCAGGTAAAGAAAAAATCTGCAATTTCGCGTTCTATTTAGTAGCAAGACTGAGGCCTGCAAATGTAGTACTGTTTTCATTATGTAACTGTACATTTCACTTTTGCCTTGCCCCTCACGCCCCTCTGACTCCTAGACCTTGGTGACATTAGGCACGTCAACAAAAACAGTGGCGCCCTCTTCCAAAAGCACTCATATTGGCCGACAAGTACCTATAAAGAGGGTATTTATTGTTAACATCTTATAATTAATGCTATTAATTCCTTTAAGCATTTGCTGCTCCTGATCATGGTAACAACTTCTCTCATTCTTTTACTTTCTTTAACATGCCTAATAGCGAGAGGAAGAAAATATTTATTGTATTCTACCAAACAATTCATATATATATTTCAACGGAAATGCGCGTTTTGGGATCCGCTTCATTTAAAAAAGCCCATTGTGAGAACTAAATGCGCGTGTATTTTTGAACAGTATGTCGGTTGAAAACCACATATAGTATTTAAGTTCAGCGACCATCAAAAGTGTGTCACGAAGATTTTCAGAAAATTTCCTCACTCCAAACTATCCTTTACATGGAAAACATTTCGTTGTCTATAATTTTATCAAAAATGGCCTTGGTTTATATTAAAAATCATATGTATGAAAAATAAAATACATACGTTGAGTGTTCTACGAATAGCCTGTGAAGCGGTTTGCAAGAGATGCAGAAAAAAAAATGTAAATTGTGGAAACACACAATTTGTGAAGGATGACTATTGCTGTGCAACTAACTGTTGCAGACGTATTTGTTATTATTGGTTAGCATTTTAATGTACCCCATTCAGTTCTGAAGTGTTAAGTCAGCATTCGTTTATTTCTCGTGATCATTCAGAGAGCGGAATTGAAAAACCAGGATATTGCGACCTGCTTATTATAGATTTGTCTACCGTTCAACCACCTCTATTCCTGGTGCACGAAATGTGGCCCATCTCCGCGCTGACTCAACTTACGGGTCTGCAGGATCCGGACATTGCAAGGATGAAGTTTAAATAACATGACATGATATCATTTACAGACATGCATAAAGTTTTTAACCAAGTTCATAGCCTTCAGGGAGCCAAAATAATATATGTTAAAAAAGACATAATAGGTAGCAAGGATTAATTCCGCAAAATAAATTAAGTGAACGCACCATACGGGTGAAGCGAAATCATTATATTAATATAAACCAGTTACAGACTCATTATTTGGAACATATTTTGTATGTTTTAGTTTTTTCTGTGAACATCTTCTGCGGAAATATTTTAAGTTTTTCGAGAATATAAAAGCACACGCTGGCTACAGCGCAGCGTGTAGCGACCGGTAGCTGGTAGCGAGGGTGGGTCTCCCCCTTTCAAAACCAGAAGTGGGTCAGCGTGCAAACAAGCTTCACTGTCGCTATATGGCGCTTAAATGAGTATAGATAAACGTCATCAAGCCACTCACGATCTGAAAGGCTGGCATCTCGTAAACCTTGTGCTGTACGTATGATTATCCACCAAAAACATCCTAGGTTCTTTTATTACTAAATCTGCGAATTTCAATTTGTAGTACGATGTTACTCTAATGATGACTCTACTTTAGTGGAAATGGCAAACAGTCAGCGACCGCGAAACGCTTATTGAACGATGAAGGCATTACTTCCATACTGTTAGTATAGGCCTGTAGCTACCAAGTAGTACTTGTCATTTTACCAAAACATTACACCACTCTTTCTCGCCTTTGTTTGGATTAAGGCTCGTGCGGAAAACAAAACCGCTAATCCCCTCACCTCCCAGTTCAGGTATGTTGTTTTGTGTACTTCCAGGAGCCGGTTCTCACACTGACCTACCTTAACCTAGCATCGTTGCCTATTTCTCCAACCACATTAGAATTACAAAACGTGTTCGTAAAATTATTAATTATTTCAAAACCCACTGTGATGTCACATAGTTACTACCGAAACCAGGTCAGAAATATGTTAATTACTCATCCTACTGGTACGAAACTGTTATTTTGATACATTTTCGTGAAATAAACCATCTAATTTGGAAGAACAGCTACACTCTTTTTCAAAAACGACTTAACACAGAACGAAATGTTATTATACTTTGTATTTGTAATACCTCTTTGAAGTACATATTTGAAGGAATGTAATAATTCCCTTCCATCCTGTATTTAAAAAGTTTGTGGAAAGCAAGAAGGCTAGCATAAATGGCTACTTGCAATAAATATGATCAGAACCTGACATACTAAAGCAAACAAAGTCGCGGTAACATAGACCAGTATTACGTAAGCTATTCAGCCAAACCAGTTAACTAGGAATTGATTGAATATCAAAATGATATAGCTTAAACCGGTACGTAATTTGAATGGATGTCTAATGTACTAATATTTCTTTAAACGTAACAGCCTGTCTAGAAGTTATGGTAGAAAGTTGCAAGGTCTTAATTGTCCCTTTATCGTAAAATAGGAAAACAACAATATCTTCAATACAAAAGTGTAAACGCGACTCATACACCAAATGCAAAATAAATCAGCACACTTTCGACTCTAGGCAAAACCAACAGATTACATTAACTATGCATAGAATGTTCAAACTGAAAGCATTAAAAAAATACTTATTTTCAAATACTAAACACATGATATATCGCATTGCACGATAACTGCTGCTTCCAGCCCCCTAAAAACTGCAACAGACGGAGGAGAATGCAATGAAAATAGCTATAGGTGATACAACGGAGGAGAACACCTCGCGCACTGCAACCTACATAGATCTATTGTGGCTACCCCCCCTGGAGAAAGGGATGAAGTTGAGGCAGTATTTTTAAAACTTAATGATTTCAGTCTAATTATATAATATATAAATTCAATAACAGCGCCTTAAAGCAATATGTGTATGTAACAATATATAAAAATATATGTAACAGTCATTGTATATGTTTATATTATTGTATACATGTTCAATAATGTTATGTGAATGTATTACGTAATTTAATAATGTAGGAGCTGTGAGAATAATAGGTTAAAAGTTGCTAACAATGCGGTAACAATGAGATAACCTTGAGGCAATAATGAATATGAAAGTTTAACAATACTACTTGTAATTCTTGGAAGCAATAATGTAATTTTTGTGACAGTTTATAAAATAGCCAATCAAAAACCAGAAAAACCTTTAGTTAAATGAAGGTATTCTATTGGACTAGGATTAGTCAATCAGAGATTTGAAATACAGAAATTTACAAATTTAGGCGGTAGAAGTCCAGTCAGTTGCTCGTAGATACTGCTCATAACTGGACAAGTTGGTAGCAGACCGGATGCGAGGTGTGTCCTCGAGAAATTTAATACGTATTTGTGTGAGACGAAAATAGTTTTACGTGTTAAAAAGTGCAAGTAATTAATTAAAGAATCTCACAGCTCTCGATATCAGTGAAGTGTTACTTAAATCGTGTCAAGAATTAATAAAAAAAGGAGTGAATTAAAAATTATAATCTGTGTAAGCCTACATTCTTCAGCCGCATCACGCCCTGTTAAGAGAAACATGTCTCTAATAATAATACTGACGCAGCCGAGGCAAACATAAATCTATAATATTTAAAGAAACAGTCAAATTACAAAGTTAATATTTTTAAACATTTTTGGGCAAAGGCCACAGGAAAGTACATTTTGGGGCGAAGACTACCGGAAACTGGGTACTATACGTGCGGTTGCAACTACTTTGAGTTCGGCTCCCCAACAATCGAAATACAATACAACTTCTTCAAATTGGCTCCCTAAGCGTGGGGCAAACGACGTAAAAACAACAATAACGAAACAAAACTTTTTCAAAGTGAAGGAACTATAGGAAGCTATATGCCGCAGGCGGAAAGCCACTGAGACCCGCGGAAGTCCCTAAGAGTTTAGGATCGAGGAACCGTCCCACTGCTGGATCTGCCTAGAGAGGGCGATGAACGACCGGTAAACCAAGCAGCCCTCTGGTAACCACGGGGAATACTCTTTCTTTTGAGTAAGCATCCACACAATCTGTCCGGTACCGCCATATGCCACAAAACCCAAGAGCACGCCTGAAATATGGGAAGGAAACGGAATGAAAGGGAAATTATAGAAAGAAAGTCATGATAATGAAAGCCACCTACCGACGAAAACCACGAAAAAAACAAAGTTAAAGTGGATGGTCGACAGAAGTTGAACCCGAATGGGAGCCTCACACGTTACCGCGGAGCCACCTCGCTCGGTATGAAAATACCTAAATTAGAGGTTTAGGAAAAGATGTGAGCACTTGGAAAGCCTGGAACCCACCGTCCCACCGTTTTTACGATATTTTGTTTTATAGCAAAATCATCGCGACATATCAACAAAGAAACCCATCTTGTTACTACTGCGCATGCACAGAGGAAACTGCCAACCCAAGTGGTACAAGTGTAATCCGCGAGAATAGGTTATTTGCATCCTGCCCATACATAGACACAGGACAGGAGCCGTAAACTAACCTTCGGGAATTTCGATGCCACAGGACCCTTTCATCCCGTTTATACACACACTATCTTAGGCGTCGTAGTGTAACTTCGGGCTAAATTTTGAAACCACAGGACGCTGTCGTTTTATAGCGTGCTTTTCACTCAAATGTTGGCAACTCTTCACTTCTGAAGTGCATCAAAGCGTCACAGAGTTCCCCCTACTATCGGAAGCGCAAGCTAACCAAGAGGGGATAGATAAGGAGGTTTGCCGGAGCTCATCTCCCGTCGACCCCATCTGAAACCGAATCTATGATTATGAACAAACTTGAAAGGCAGTCAATGGGAAAGCTAAATGCAGTCAGGGTAAGCAGAGCTGCAAAGACCAGAAATGCAGTGCGGTCGTTTTAAGGTGAGGCCACAGATCGCGCGTATGCGTGCTCTGCACACTGTCTGTAGGTTTTATACTGATGGTTTTCGTTTCGTTACTCCCACGTTAATTGCCCGCGATGCACTATAATGAGTACTAACCTTGTTATAAGTGGTGTTGGAGGTGGTGTCCATCTGCTGAAGACATTTCTGGTATCTTCGGATAAAATTTCCATTTACATGCATAAGTTCTTCTTGCATGATGTTCACAATTTCTGTTTTTTTATCCTTAATTTCGTGTATTAGTGTGGAGATTGTTCCTGTAAGCTTCATTTTTTAGGTTTACCCACAATTGGATGCACGAATTTCGTAAATTTTTTTCCTCCGTTAGAACATCTCGTCTTCGCTGCTTCGGTTTAGCGTTTAGCGATTCCGTTGTTCTAAATGTATTAACCAGACGTCTAACAGTTTCTCTTCCTGGAACTGGAATACCAGGAAATTTCTCCTAAAATTGTCTACATGATTCGGTTTTTAGAATGTATCGCACATAAAAATGTGTTGCTCAAGGGTGAATTTGTCGGCAGGATTGCTGTGGATTAATAACAAGACCTTAACACTCTAAGCAAATCACACACAACACAGATGTCTTGAAGAAACTTTCACCTTTGAGATGCACAATGCATAAATCTCTTTACAGCACCAATCAAAACAGCGACTAAAGCACAACTGATAAAGATAACCCGCCATTCGACGCCAGTTGTAAATAGGAAAAATACCGAAGTCGTTGGAGTACAGCGTGTTATGCATATAGCCGGTCTGTGGCCTCATCTTAAAACGACCGCACTGTACAATAATAAGTGGAGTTAGGTATAATAGAGGCAGCAGGATATCTGCACCTCATTCAACGTAGAACTCGGCACAGACTGACTGACAGACTTCAACCACACGCTAACCTGGTACACCACGGACACGGAAGCGGGACTGAGTAGCATCTTGCGGGTGAAAATGCTATTCCCAGGAGAAAGGAGCTCAAGCTAGAGCGGCCGCCAGAAGCAAAGCAATTTTTGAAAGCAAAAATTCGAACTCTACAGCACAGTGCATTGAAACCATTTCTGAAAACGTTTATCTGAATTAAACTAAAATACATAAAAAAGTAAGGTATTGTAAGAATAATTTGTAGAAGACCCATATTGTAATTAATGCTACTGCATTATAGCAAGACATGAGTTTTAAATACCCATGATTCAACAAACGCGTACAATAAACAGAACTACCAGGAAAGAGACACAAATGAAATTTCACAAAGTAATGGTCGTGTTTGCTTTTCTTTATAGATCTGAAACATGGACGTTAACGAAAGTTGCCAAAAGTAAAATAAGTCTGCTGAGATAAGATTCCTGAGAACGGAAAAGGCATGCATCCTTTTGGACAAAATCTCAAATGAAAAAATAAGGGAAGAGTTAGAAATAAATCCTTTGGAGGAAAAAGTTATAAATTATAGAAATGAATGGAGATAGAATGGAGATATTGATAGAATGTCGAAAACGAGGATCCCAAAAAGTATTGTACTATAGGTCTATAGGTCTAAAGGAAGAAGACATATGGAAACACCAAGAAAACAATGGTCAGATACGTTTAGAAGTCGGGGCAGGCAGCACTGCCTAATCCCTGGAGTGCAGAAGAAGTTCCATAAAAATTAACCATAGCGTATTGAGCAAGTCGTATGAATGAAACAAATAATTTTTTAGTTGTAACACTTTTATTTTATTCAAATTTTAGTTATTGATGCTAAATAGCTCACTAAATTACAGTAGTATTGCATTATACAATGCAACTCTGTATTTTGTTCTCAATTGATTATTTTTATCTTTTCCTCATTGCTAAACTACATAACTCGGGAATGATTTCTTGGTTTTCTTTACCATTACGCGTGTTTTATTTTGTAGGATTCTTCAAAGTAAACCCTATCGACCGCAGAGAAGGGTAAACTTTATAAATGTTAATTAGAATTATGCTGTTTGGTCCAATATGAACTATCTATTCATAATACCAACTTGAAAGTGGCGTAAAATTAGAAAGAGACAATTAAAATCATTAATTAGTGAGCTGGAAATTTAAAGTCAGTTACTGCGATGGTTCTTCTCTGTGACAAAGCATTTCAATTCATAACTATTTAGTATTTTCGCTGTTGTAAACCTACATTAATGTATAAATAAAAAACTAAATGAAATATCTAGTGCGCAGTAACAGAATAGCGGGCAGAAAATGACAAAACGTTTTATCGCTTTGAGCTGTATCTCCCCTCCTCAACATCCGGAGGGGGTTTTCCGACGATTACCATTTCGCAATAATACGTAGACCGCGCTTACTATTGTTTGAATGAGCTTTATACATGTAAGACAAGCTTATAACCCAAATAGATTTATTTCGGTCATGAGTTATGGAAACAATCACTCATTTTCACTCATATGGCTCACATAAGGAGAATTAAAAATCATAGAATTTAAATAAAAGGCAGGAAATATTTCGTAAATGTTAGTTTAATGCGACAAAACTGTTAGTCTACACTTTGCCTTCAGGAGTTACTTGCTTGACTTTTCTGATTCCTAGTTATACAAAATTTCACTAGAACTTAATACATAGTTTAATGCGAGACTTGATAGTCTATGTCCGTTGTGTTAAATTTCTGAACTTCTGTCTACCACAAAAATACCTCGAACATTTTATTTCAATGAAAGAACATTATCAGTGTAATGAATCTGTTATTAAATATTGCAAGTTTATAGACAGCGTGTTTATAAAAACTGACGTGTTACGCAGAACACAGCGAGTTATGTGTTGCATTCATATAATTTCTCTACGGTATATAATTTATTAATGGGTATAAAATTTATGTACGAAAGCTTATTTTTTATATATTTCATTTTAATCGAGATAAACGATTGCAGAAATCACTACATTACACATTTCGTTGTAAATTTAAAGGGAGTAGCCATGGCCAAATGTTTAAGAACTGGACGCTATAAATGTTGGCCCTACAATTCCACACTCATTGCATGCAGTCGCGTGAAAAACAACTGAATGTCTACAGTCGTTTAAAAGAATGACAAAGTATTGAGCAATTCAAACCATTAATAATGGATATCTCGGATATGGCTTATGCCACAAAACTATTAAATACATTGTGTGTTTTAAAGCGATCTACATTTATTGTGTAGTGCGTTTTCGTATGCCGCTTAACGTTTACCAATTATACAAAATTATATAAAATTACTTCCGAACGAAGAGGACTTCACAGGTTGTTCACTGCAAATTCAAGATATACATTTTATTTATTTAAATATCTTTAATTTTTATTTTAGACGAAATGATTAAGCCATTTTTCCGAAAATAAAACAAAAATCGATAAATGTTCCATGTAAAGGGTATTTATTGGATCTTTAGTTTTTGAACTATGCTATTCACGTACATACACACCCAAGAGCGCGCGCGGATCTTTATCTGAAAAGGCTATTTTTACTTTCTCTGCTACGTATAGTAAGTAGGGGAAGTATTGCATTCCATCCAAAAAAGCGATACCGAGATTTCACCGGAAATACATGTTTTGAGGTGCACTGAATGCATATAAAGCATTTTTGGAAACATGTCCGTGTGTGTGTGCCTGTGAACAGCATAACGCAGAAACGAACAGTCGGATAGACACCAAACTTGGTAGTTAGGTTCAGTATCTTCCAGAGATGGGACACGAAGGTTTTCAAGAAAGTCCCTCCACCCCATATTACGCTTTACATGGAACATTTTTCGAAAATTTTAATTTTCTCAAAAATGTCTCTAACTATTTTAAGTAAAATACCATAAGTTTAGGAATGGCAAATGAATTGTAATTATCTGGGAATGGCTCCAAAAGTATTCATTGTGAACGACTTTTCCATAACTGGTAAACCATTAGAGATATACAAAGTTTTATTACACAAAAAATGTAGATCGCGTTAAAATACACAATTTATGTCATATACATTTTTGTTGTTTGAGTGAACCATTTTCGAGATATTGCTTGTTCTTCCCTTAAATTTTCCAATACTTATACTTTTTCTCAAATTCGTTATTCATTTTTTTTGTCCTGGTAATGCAAAGAGAATGGAATACTCCACATAGCAACCAGCTCTTAAAATATTTGACTATGGCTTAAAGCCTACCAATTCCCCTTGCATCTACAAGAAAATTAGCAATAAGATTGACATCTCGATATCTCGATTAACATGAAGCATATGGAGAATAAGCGTTTGTAAAAATAATTTGTACAAGAGTGGAGAAAGTCGTGTGAGTGTAACACAGACTTTTTCTCTTAGAAACTGTTCTTTTACATTTTTCCTTTTACTTCTCTTTCTTGTACTCCAAGATAAAATGTGCACTTGTGATTTAAAATATTTTAGTACAATGAGCTGAAAAATATGTGAATGGGCATTATAAAATCAAGAATTGATGCAAGAAATGATTAATATTCACATTCATTTGTAGTTCTGTTTGTAGAGGCAGTAAGATCGCACCACAGAGGAGGGAATTTGACATTTGTTTCGAGCACAAATCCGTAAACTGTTTTCTTTCGTCATTAGTTGGTATGTACGGTTTGAAGTCTTCAAGAAAACACTTTCCGATATCACCAGGATGTAAAAATAAAGCTTAAGAAATCTGAATCAGAAAGCATTTGACAGCCTAAGCACTGGATTTCTCTACAGCAGTTCTGTCCGAGATGTAAACCACTGTACTGTTTGCCAATGGATGGCCAAATGGTTTCGACGGCAGTACATGTGACTGCTTCAAAGTCTATAAAGGGTCGTGCTGCAAAATGCTCTGTCTTTAACCCCAATGTTCCACGAAAAGGGTGCACATATAATGCACAATTCCGTGAATAGTAAATAGACGTACAAAATACCTAGGAAACCTCTTAAAGGTTTCATTAAAATAAACTGTAGACATACTGCACACAATCTTTAGGTTCGAAGTAACGGAAAATAAACAATGTTTTTGTATGTTTGTCATAGACCAAAATGAATGTTCGGCTCTGTTTGTATTTAAGCTAAGTTTAGAGGTCATTGTATGCATTTCTTTCTTCCAAACTGTGAGGTAAGCTAGGGTATACTGTAGCGAGGGCATTGCGCATGTTGCTTTTGATCAGCGTCAAATAGCGCATACAGCAACAAACGACAATAAATAAATAAAAATAAATAAATAATAATAATACTTCCTAAAATTTTAAATCCTTAGGTTGAACCACTGCTCGTAAATAACTAATGAGTATTGACCTCACATATAAAAACTATATTTGTATTTCCTAGGAATAACCTGACAGAACCTGGACATAATTTGCCTAATTTACCGAACTTACCAATCTGATAAGTATAAAAAAAACTCAGGAAGCTGTTTACTGCGATGGAGCCTTCGCCAGCTATTTGCGTCTTGGGTCGGGAGTGTCCTTCAGTGCCAGCTGGCATATGTATGGCTTAAGATAGAGGTCAGGCGCTCTCAATATTGGAATTCTTATCGAGACGCCAGTAGAAGCTTCCAGACCTTTCCTTTCCATGATCCGTACCGAATGTCCTCTAGGGTTCGTGCGAGTATAAAAGGAAGCTTAATCGTCGGGAATCTAAGCAAAAGAACTATGAAGCAAGAAACTTAGCCAATAATCGCGCTAGAGTCTGTATGCGTAACCATGGAATAACGCCCTAGAAATCCTCAATCCACCAAATGTAGAACAGAAGAATTCCTCGAGTCCACTAGAACAAGCATCTCACCATTAGAAACTAATAACTCTACAGCAGTAGCCCTGGCTCAAGGCCGAAGCGTTCGCAGACACACTCGAACAGCTATTCATCATCAACCTAATAAATGCTCAAGATGTGTTCGTCCGGGAACTAGATGAAGAAGCTGACAGAATAGTACAAGCGACCACTTTAATTAAACCCGTGAAACTAACGGCCGTGAAATCGTCTGATAAATTTAACACACTTGCCCAACTATTTGGCATTGGGACCCGAATAAATACCAAAATTTTATGTAGTACTGAAACATCTTCCAAACATATAACTGCTGAACAATATATTTAGCTACATTTCAGAACAAAATCAAAGAAAAATCTCTTTACCCAACAACTCAGAGGCTGATTGTTAAAAAGGCCCAAGTCCCTTTGCGTCTTTGAGTCAACACATACCGTAAGTCTCTGAGGGATAAATCACATTTACACGGTAAAAGGGATCTGCAATGTCATTTGTCATGCGTCCAAGACGTCTAAAGAAACTGTAACATAGTTCTCGATTTTAAAAACTTCTGGCCACATTTCTATAAAAGATCACTGAACTTTGAGACTAGGAATACCTCTCGTATTGAAAAATAACTTTTCTTCATATTAAAGTTCCATTTATTGAGCACCAAACACATTGTAAAAGCATCAGAAATAATCAATCAACAGAACTTCCGTCAAATCTTTGTACTTAAAAAAATACCAGGAGTGACTCTTCCAGTACAGCTGTCCTTCTCATCCAGAAAAACATAAATTAAGCAAGCCAAGGTGGATGACATTCAGAAAATGTATTGTTATATTCTCCTATACGTTTCTTAGTTCTGTAATCAATTTTGCAATTGTCCGCAATGTTTGGTAGAAGCGCAAGAGTTTCTGATGACTGATAATGTATTGTCACTTGAAGACTTGTCTATGTGTCTACCATCACTAGTAAGTAGTGGTAGTAGTAGTACAAAGTATCATTTGACAGCCTTAGCAGATTTTATTATTAAACATTGTCAAATTAGGGACAAAATATCTCCTCGGCTTTTTTATGTTGTAAAGTATAATGCGTAGAGTATGTTGGTTTGCACATATTCCTCATCGATTGTTAAAGGTACCCACGTAAGCGAACTTAAACATTTTTTTCCTCCTCTGAAAATCATTTAATGCCATTACACCCTATACTGTAAAATATTTCAAGTCTACTATCGAACAAATAAATAATTTCTTTGGTTGAAAATCTTGGGCATAATTTTGTTCTTCTTTTCTCCCCAGACTTACCTAAAGCGACTTGGGCCCCGTAATCACTGGTTCAATAAAGGGAACTAGCCTGCTGAATACTTATGCAAAGCACTGGATAAAGTAATACTAAAGCAAATAAATGCACACATAGTCAAACAGAACTTTCTGGTATCGGAACAACTCAGATGTAGCGCAAAATATTCTACGCCATTACAAATTTTACGCGTGACAGAAGAAATCACAGATCAACATAGACAAGTCCACAGGCGAAGTCTGCTTGGATATTGAATGCGTCTTTGATAAAGTAGGTACGGCACGCTGGACTATAAAACTATACAACTTTTTCTTATTTGTGGCAGTAATTAGACTTTAGTTGCAAACCCTAGCTAAATTAATTAATTTTTTTGCATAAAAAATTAATTCCATTAATGTTAAGGATTGGAGTAGTTAAAGCATTTAAAATTGCACATATATGCAATGTTCATACGTATTAGTGCATGGAATTCTGGTTTATTTTATTTTATACGCACTCGAAATGTAATTTATAATTAAAAACTTAGCGTCAATACTAGAGATAAAGCAGAACGCTCACGTATCCCTATCCGGGCAAACAATGTACATATTCAGTATGCATGTACAGTCGAGTGCAATAAAAAGCGTGCCGATGCTTTTGGTTACTTTTCGTGTTTTCCATTCTTGAATGTTGGCAAAATCTCTTCATTTGTGTTTCGCGCCTGCCTTAAGTGAGCTAACCTCTAATTGGTTTTAGTTGAAGTCCGATACGCTAGCATTACTCTACGACGAGAGGTCAGCCTAGCTAGGGGATGGAAGGGGTTTAAACAATATGCCTACCAAAGACTGTCCATACTGGTCCCTGAATGAGTGCGACCCTTATTGGTTCGGCATTCAAGCTTTAACCTCTGTAACCGAATGAAGGCGTGTTAATTATCGGTTGCCAAATTAAACCTCGGTTCGTCATATCGTTACATTTTTTGCACCCGACTGTACACGGCGACAATATATCATAACAGTAGAATGTGCACTATAATTGTAAACCAATGCTCAACCGGCTAAGCAAAGAGTATATATTACCATATCGTTTTCAATGTAATTCATGAGCATAATACCTGTAATTAGTAATAAACAGCAAGCAGTATTATGAAGATATTTAGGCATAGACAGATTTAATCCAGTCAGATAGCCACTACTGACTGTGTTGTACAAAAGGGAGCTCGTAAGTCATATTGAAAAGATGCGTTAAGCACCCCAAGGTACATTGGAAAGACACATAGGTTAAATTATTATTTTTAGCATTCGCGTAATATATTTACATACTTAATATGAAGTCAGTTGGATTTCATAAACTGTATTGGAAAACTGCGTCGAGGTTCTTAGCGCTCAGAGCACGCAATAATCCGCTAATTACTTAAATTACAACTACAATCTCCAACATAGATACTATGTAATATTACATGTATAGTAATCAAATATCAATCTGCGAAATTATACATGAGGAGTATTAAACGTAACACGTGTGTATTTCTTACAGTAATTAGAGGATTTATTCTCCGAAAATAACGCAGCCTTAAGAAGACTGAAGAGAATCTCCTCTCTCAATTATTACTTTCTCTACTACGTATAGTAAGTAGGGGAAGCATTGTATTCCACCCAAACATTCGATACCGAGATTTCACCGGAAATATATGTTTTGAAAACCCCTGAATCACAAAAAAAGCATTTTTGGAAACATGTCCGAGTGTGTCTCTGTGTGTGTATATGTGTGTGTGTGTGTGTGTGTGTGTGTGTGTGTGTGTGTGTGTGTGTGTGTCTGTGAACAGCATAACTCAGAAACGAACAGTCGGATAAACACCAAACTCGGTATTTAGGTTCAGTATCTTCCAGAGATGCGACACGAGGGTTTTCAAGAAAATCCCCTCACCGCAGAATACCTTTTACATGGAACCTTTTTCGAAAATTTTAATTTTCTCAAAAATTGCTCTAACGATTTTGATTAAAATGTCGTATGTTTAAGATATTTTCATGACAAATAAAAACTATATCTTGAATTTTCTGAGAATGTCTGCAAAAGCATTCTTCATTGTGAACGAATTTTGCATAACTGGTAAACCATAAGAGATAGACAAAATTTTACTACCCAAAAAATGTAGAGAGCCTTAAAATGCACAATTTATGTCACATACATTTTTGTTGTTGAGTGAACCATTTTCGAGATATTGCTTGTTATTCCCTTAAATTTTTCAATACTTATTTTCTCAAATGGAAATTCGTTATTCATTTTTTTGTTTTGTATATGTAAAGAGAATTAATCTGTGGCAAAGAGAATGGTGCTGCACATAGCAACCAGCTATTAAGAGATATGTACGTATATGCTTAAAGGCTACTGTAGTTCTATATTGTCCTTGTAAATATATATTCCCCTTACATCTAAAAGAAGCTTAGCAATAAGATAGTCTGCAAATGTTTATCTCGATTGACACGAAGTAGATGGAGAATAAGCGTTTGTAAAAATAGTTTGTACAAGAGTAGAGAACGTCATGTGAGTGTAACACATCAGATTTTTTTACTTTCTCTACTACGTATAGTAATTAGGGGAAGTATTGTATTCCACCCAAAAATTCGATACCGAGATTTCACCGGAAATATATGTTTTGAGACCTCCTGAATAAAAAAAAAACATTTTTGGAAACATGTCCGTGTGTGTGTCTGTGTGTGTGTCTGTGAACAGCATAACTCAGAAACTAACAGTCAGATAAACACCTAACTTGATATTTAGGTTCAGTATCTTCCAGAGATGCGACAGAAAGGTTTTCAAGAAAATCCCCACCCCAGATTACGCTTTACATGGAATATTTTTCGAAAATTTTAATTTTCTCAAAAATGGCTATAACGATTTTGATTGAAATATCATATGTTTAAGATATTTTCATGACAAATAAAATGTATATCTTGAATTTTCTAGAAATGTGTCCAAAAGTATTCTTATTGTGAACGACTTTTGCATAACTGGTAAACCATAAGAGATAGACAACATTTTATTACACAAAAAAATGTATATCGTGTTAAAATACACAATTTATTTCATATACATTTTTGTTGTTGAGTGAACCATTTTCGAGATATTGCTTGTTATTCCCTTAAATTTTTCAATATTTATTTTCTCAAATGGAATTCGTTATTCATTTTTTGTCTTGGATATGTAAAGAGTATTAATCTGTGGCAAAGAGAATGGTGCTGCACCTAGGAACCAGCTATTAAGAGATATGTCTATGCTTAAAGGCTACTGTATTTCTATATTGCCCTTGCCAATACAAAACAAGGGCAACGTAGTACGCCTTAAGGGATAGTCAAATATTTTCAGAACTGGTCGCTATGTGTAAAATGTAATTCTCTTTGCATGTCAAAAATCGTTTCTGCAAATGTTTATCTCGATTAATATGAAGTAGATGGAGAATAAGACTTTGTAAAAATAGTTTATAAAAGAGTAGAGAAAGTCATGTGAGTGTAACACATCAGATTTTTTTTAAACTTCGTGGATTAATCGTCTACACAAATTTACTGCATTAAACTTATATTTACTGTACCAGACTTAGCCATAGCCCTAATTAGGCATCATCTCATGTCTTTTTCCTTCCAAAAACACACTCCTTATCGCTGGGCTAAAAAGGGCTGGATTTCCCCAAGGGAGTCTGCTGCGTTCAGTATTATTCAACCTGTATATAAATAAATTAATGCCTGACATCCTAAGGACAGATAGGTATATTTATGCGCATAAGCATATCTGAACTATATCTACGCCTTAGGAACACAATTAACTCAACCTAAAATCTTACACCAACGACTTCAAACATACGTTCGAACCGTGGCTAATAAAATGAACATAAAAATCAATGGAAAAAAAACAGGTATTCACTAAAAGAATTTTACACCAAAAACCTTAAACGCAAGGACTAACAAAACTACCGAGGCGAAAAAATAGGGTGGGAGGACCAGGTGGCCTATTTAGGCGTAACGATGGATCAAGGCCTCAAGGACAAGCATATAACACAGGTGTGTAAGCAAATGGGTAATAAATTATATCGTGCCATTAATATAAAGTCGAAGCTAAACTTTAAAAAAAGGATCACCCACTACAAAATTCTCATAAGACCAATCATCACCTATGTAGCACCGGTTTGGAGTTACACACAAACCCTACATAACATGATCATTATCCGAATAATTGCTAATCAGCCTTCAGTAGCTCCAGCGCATCTCCTTCACCAGGAGGAAGTCATACTCCGTAAAGGACTTTATAAAAAGCCTGAGCCATAACCTATAAGCGCGAAGAACAATAGGGGAGACCGGGGATAGTTGTCACTAATTATAACAATCTTAACCACACCAGAAGTACTCTATAAAACAAATATACGACGTCACTATACGTGTGACAAACGTGGGATTAGTTGTCACATGTATTGGGGAATACATATCACATATAAAACATAAATAATGTTTCCTTAGTTAAAAGAACATTAATAATTGCCCTATCCTTGTGCTCAATATACTGAATCCAGTATGTACGAGTATAAGGAAATTGTAAGTTTATTAGAGAATAATAGCATAAACAGATAAACAGATTCCTTAAGTAACCAGGGCATTTGCTATAAATGCAGACTATAGGATTATATTATGACATTTAGGGGATTACTTTTGATGCATTTAGAGGTTGTATATTCAGGGGTAGGCAGCATTGGCCGGCAGTGACGTAGGGATTAGAAGGGTAGAGTCGTCAGGTGTATACAAACGGACATTCATCTCTCTTCCTCTTTAGTGTGCTAGGAGTGAGACAGTCAATATGAGAAGGTAACTATCACACATCTCTCGCCTACCACCAGTGTCCATGTAATAAATATAGCTTTCCTTTCATAGTAAATTTGCCTAAATGTTCATGAATTTGTACTGAGTTCTTGAACGCGTGTTCCCTTCCTTTCTTTTAAGGTAAGGATTAGGAATTTTGTAATAATAATGCATGCGTAATTTAGGCTTCGCCCCCATGTCCAACCCAGTTGCACCATAATTTAATGAAAATGTGATTCCGCTACGCCCTCTACCTATAAACTCATTTGGGTACACAGGTATTTAATAACATTGCACTATACAACTGAAACTAAAATGATTCATTAAAAAAAATACATGGGAAATTCTTACCCGTTATATAACGAGGGCGACACCTCGCGCAATGCGACTTACGTGAGCTCTATTGCAGCTACTACCCTCATGAGGAAGGGATGAAGTGACGCATGCTACACGCAGACAGGCCATAGAGACGCGCGGAAGTCCTTAACAGTTCGGTCCCGAAGACCCGTCCCACTACTGGAACTGCCAGAGAGAGCAATGATCGACCCTTTCAACCAAGCACCCGCCCTAAGGAATACCATTTCCTTTAAGCAAGCATTCGCACCATCTTCCGGCAAGGTCCTATGTCACGGAACCTAGAATCATACTTGGAACATCAAACGAAATGGAATGAAAGGAAAATGATGAAAACGAAATAGTGGTAGGCTACTAAACCACTCCAGTATTCGCCTAACGACCAGGGAAAACCACGAAAAATCTACGGTCATAGTAGGCGGTAGACGGGAATCGAACCTGGGACATCCCAAATGCGAGTCTCACACGTTAACACGAAGCTCGGTTTCTTAGCCATTAGTCTACAGGATTTTTAAAAATATCTGTGTTCTTTAGCTAAATTCAAAATTTAATTTGTTTCATGCAATATTCATGGAATATTTAATTAGTGTGCTCCTACGTTGACGTGAGGCAATTTATAGTGGAATATTAATTACGATGAATATGTGTGTGTAATCCACTTGCGGGAGTGATTTAAAATTGAATAAATCATATTATAGCTTGATGGAAGTTAGTTGTAGTTCTTCCTTCGATATAAATGTGACACGCCTCACGTCAGTGGATAGATTATGAGACCACTTATAATATCTCAAGCGATTAGCCTGAGCAGAGAAAGGGTTTCGCAATTACATAAATGAAATTAAGATTGTAATTTTAATGATACTGACTTTTATTCTCACTGATTAACTCTTACGTAGAAACAAGACTATAAAGACAATTTAATTCGCCATAATAATAAACTTGTTACCCCAAGAACAGATTTAGGTAGTTATATAATCATATTTAGTAATTATTTGAATTATCGACGCTCCAATTAATCTCGAATATTACTTATAAATCACAGAACCTTTATTATCTTTAAACTGGATAAATTATCACTTTACTCTATATACGAGTTACATACAATATAGAAAAGCAGAAAGATTTTGTGTTTTTTTTTCAAATGTTTTATCTGAATAATGACAAATTAACTGCAAGTATTCTTGAACTGAAGTAGTAGTACTTCCATACTGTTTATGAGATTAATTAAAATGTCAATGATCTTTTTACGTTAATGTAATTATTAGGGCTGCAACATCGGAGTCGCTACGTGTAGGAAAGCGTATAGAATAGGAAGGTAAGGGTGTAGCGATAAGGGCTGACATTGACCTCGTGTGGTACAGTCTATACAAGAATAACGTCTCGTAAACATGTACTTTATTTCTGGAGTACCCTTTATATGTTATAATATAAGCAGGTGACTTATATAACTGAAATGTCTTTATTAAAACATTAATTGAAAACGCTACGTCACAATATGCACATGGATGAGATTCTATGTTAATTTCTTGGAATAATTACAACCCGCAACTTTGTATCCTGTAGTTTATATAACGGAAACAAATGCCGTTCATTAAACGTTTGCTTTGATGGAGGTGATTCTTGCTGTAGCAAGACATTTGCAATATAAAGCTTATGTGTTTCTGTGTTGACATGTCTTCCACATTACTCGATCTGCTATGCCTAGAAGCAATTGTGCTATTGCACGCTTTGCAATAAAGGTTTTGATTAACAATACAGAAAACATTTTCTCCATACTCCAATATATATTTTGCAACGTTGTTGACTTTGGCATTTCACCTACGTGAACACTGTGCGGCGATACACTTGACTCAACTGTACGGGTAACCCTCTCGTTGTAAGTAGACTACAGGTCACTTCTAAACAAACGTAACGACTCCGATGTCGCAGCCCTAGTAATTATAATGTAATATAATTAAAATTTGTGTGCGAGATGTTCGCGAAGGTTTCTGTGTAAGAGGTCTTCTTGTAAGAGAGCTTGAAAAAGAGGATTTGTGTTCAACTTGCTTCTCCTAGTAACGTACTGTAACAATGCAATGTAGCAAATTTTATGCTATTACAATATAAATAAAAGCCCAACTCTGTGGTGTGGGAGTAGCATGTTTGTATGTATGTATTTATTTATTCTGCAATTGGGTACTTCCCGGTGGCAGAATTAAACCGTACAAAATTTACATCACCATGACTAGCTTACAATAATAATAATAATAAACAAGACCAACAATACAAAATGATTAATTTTAAATATTAACAAAGCTTTTAAAATCCCTAATTACTGAACCATTTATAATTTACTTAACTATTCACAATTACTTAACTATTCACCATTTACTTCACTATTCACAATTTACTTAACTATTCACAATTTACTTAACTATTCTCAATTTACTTAACTATCTACAAAGTACTTAACAATTTACAAAGTACGTAACTATTTTCGAGGTACTTAACTATTTACAATTGGTCCTTATATTTAGTTACCAGTATTTTCAACCTGGTAGTGTCAACTTTAATAGTATAGTTTGTGAAATGAGTACACTAGTTAATTAACCAACATTTATTCTGCTAATATTATTTCTGAACTGCTTTAAGGTCAGAGGACAGCCCTGAAAGGCTGCTACAGGCAATTCATTCCATTCCTCAATGGTTCTATTAACAAAAGAAAATTTTCCCACGTCGGTTCTGCACTTTCTACCCCTAATTTTAAACAGATGATCGTTTCGACCGTAGTGTGCTGGATTCTCTAACCTTTCTCTAACATCCGCCCAAGCATTTGAACCAGTATAAGCTTTAAATAACGCAACTAATCTATGTTTTTTACGCCTAACTTTTAGCGGTTCCCATTCATTCTCTTCACCTTTTGTAAACCCAAAATCTTTACCTCTCCTTATGAATTTTATAGCCCTTCTCTGCACTTTTTCTAAGGAATCAATCTGATTGACTCTGTATGGGTCCCAACATGCTACTCCATATTCCATAACCGGCCGCACTAAAGATTTGTAGGCTAGTTCCCTGGTCTTTGCGCTCCCCTTTTTCAGTATTCTCATTACGAAATGCAATGCTTTCCACGCTTTCCTAGATGTACTATTTATCTGTTCCCCCCATCCAGCATTACTTGACAAGCACACTCCCAAATATTTGCAGCTGTCCACCTGTGGAATTGGTTCCCCGCCCATTTGATAGTTATGTATAATCTTCCCCTTAGTTCTGCTAAAAACAATGGACTTACTTTTCCCAGCATTAATTGTCATTTTATTTGCTTCGGCCCACCGCCTGATTTCATTTAGGTCGTCCTGAAGAGCAGTCTCATGCATGGAATTCCTAATCTTATTGTAAATAATACAATCGTCTGCGAACAGTCTTATCTGGCATTTAATGTTTATATGGATATCATTAACAAAGATAAGAAACAGTAACGGGCCCAGTACCGAGCCTTGGGGCACGCCCGAACTTACGGTCCCCCCTTCTGACAGTTCTCTACCCACTCTTACTCTTTGCGTCCTCCCTTTCAAAAATTGTTCTACCCACAATACAACGCGATTATCAAGTCCCGCATTTGCTAGTTTCCGGATGAGTAAACTATGTGGCACTACGTCAAAAGCTTTAGAAAAATCTATCACCACTGCATCAGTCCTTCCCCCTGCATCCACCTCATCTGCCAAATCTTGAATTAATGAAGTTGTTTGACTTTCACATGAATACCCGGATCTAAACCCATGTTGCGCTTTGTTGAACCACTGTTTGTTTTCTAAATCCTCCCGTATGTATTCTGCAATTAGATGCTCCATTACTTTACACACTACCGACGTTAGGCTAACAGGCCGATAATTATTTATTTCTGTTTTATTACCCCCTTTGTATATTGGAACTACAATAGCGGATTTCCAGTCTTCCGGTAGTGCACGGTTGTTAATTGACATGTTAAACAATAGCATTAGGTAGGGAATCATGGCTTCTCCCCCTATTTTTAATATTTCAGTAGGTACGTTGTCCGGCCCTCTTGATTTTCGATTCTGTAGCATCTTGATCCTTTTACGTAATTTTGGCGCCATTATTTGAAAAAGCGATTCTCCACCACTCCTATTTTCCCGTTCAGGACTATCATCAATTTGATGAAAGACCGATACAAAATGTGCATTTAATATGTTCGCCTTTTCCTTATCATTTATTACGGCAGTCCCGTTAACTTTGAAATCTGGTATGCCTTCTTTATTACCCCTGCGTCTCCTCACATAATTGTAAAATGCTTTCCATCCATCACTTTCCTTATTTAAAATTTGTTCTAAAAACCGCTCCTGCGCTTGCAACTTTTCGTTTTGTAAATTCTTGGTTAATTCTTTAAATTTAATAAAGTGCCATTCTGATTTCCTCCTTTTATAATACGCGCGCCTTGTTTTCCTTTTAAGTGACCTAATACGTTTTGTATAAAATTCTGGATCAGCGTTATTTTTCATAACTTTAAAAGGTACATGTTTCATAATTGCTTCCGAAGTAAGTGTTTTGAAACTAGCCCAGGCTTCATTTACACTAGTGGCAGATTTTACGAAAGACCAATATTGCTCGCGTAGAAAATTCTGAATAGCAGCCCCGTCCGCTTTCTGGAAATTCCAGCTAATTGATGTTTGTTCTAATTCAAACCGGTTTAATCGTCCCCCCCAGTTTACTTCTAATTGCACACAATGGTGGTCACTGATACCTGGCAAGACCTCACATTCAGCAAACAAAGACTGAGGCCTGCATAAAAATACATCACATACATCAAATACATTGCCTCACATTCAAGAAGTTCGAGTTCAAATCTCGGTTAGAGCAAGTTACCTGGATAAAGTTTTTCCGGGATTTTCCCTTTTGCTGAGAAGACGAATGTCGGATAAACCTATGCTCTAGATTTACCCAAGCCCACTTGAGCATCAGTCCAACCATTCGGTTCATTCACCGTTCGATATGACCTACAGAAGATTTTTTTGTATAATTTTGTATAATTGGTAAGCTTACTACACGTAAAACAGAACAATTTATTTGAAAACCTTTTGTGGTTTGAATTTGTCAGTACTTATCATTTTTCTAAGTCGTCATACTCAGTTGCTCTCGTCATGTCGTGGAAACTGTGGAGTTTCAACACCACCATAATGTGACCAGCTTTTAAACATTTGACCATGGCTTCGATCTCCTGCATCCCCGTGTATCTACAACTAAATGTGTCATGAAACTGCTTCTCAAACGGTTATCTTAATTAATATGGACTAGAAATGTAAGCTTTTAAGAATATTTGTAGAAGCCGCATAGAAATAAACCATAGTGGGTAGAAAAGTCATGTGAATGTAATACACAAGTAATTTTTCTTTAAGGGGACTCAGGTATTCTGTCCTCGAGATCACAAATAGAGACGATAGTAATATACTCTGAAGAGTCCTTCCTCTCTGGATAATCCACCGTGGAAGAACATTTCGCTATTTGTTTGTTGTAAAAACTGCAAAATGTCTTGTTTGTCTCTTCAGTCTGGTTTGCAAATGAGCCAACATTTGGGAAAGTCGGAATAATAAATTTGCATAATCAGCATTTATGGGCGAATGAAAATTATCATTGTACAATTCAGGCTAGATACCAACATTCTGTAGGATTTGTTTGGTACCGAACTGTATGTGACTATCCTGTAGATCCATGTTTTCCCAATAAGTTTTACACACACTGTCTACATGAAAACATCTTTCCAGATTTTCTACGGATGTGCTCCTGCATATAAATATTGTGATCGCGCGCGCGAGTTGCGTACGGGCCGGCAGTGTGGCGCATTCCATCTCGCCTACCTGGGCTCCTGGGGGAGGCTAATGATCGGTCCCTTCAGAATAATAGTCGTGTAATGAGCTCATTATGTGCCTAAGATTCCTTTGGGCCGGTTCTAGTAACTCCCTTTCTAGAACGTTCTGCTTTGTTTGTGGGTCATATATATAAGGGTTGCTGTTGCCATGACAGGCAGTTCTGTTATTCAAGAAGTTACCAAGTGAAAAGTGAACAATGAAACTGGGTAGTGCCAGTGCCGTTCAATTGTGAGTTGTGATTCGAAGGTGCACTTGTATTGTGTTCCGAGTGTGTGCCAAAAGTGGCTCAAGCGTAAAGTTTTTGCTAGGTGAGTGCCTAAGTGATAAATAAAATGTGTTTCACAGTAACTGATGTTCTCATTTGTTACATAATACGGTTTAATATGACGGCATACCACTACAGTTTACTCGCATCTTTCAAGATGCTCTTTCTGATATCTACCTTGGTCTATACGTTCTCCCTACCTCAACTCTTTCCACTGGTATCTTTGGGGATACCTAAAACAGTTGGTTTATGCAGCAGATATTCTTAAT
Organism: Deroplatys truncata; assembly: GCA_030765065.1. Lineage (NCBI taxonomy): Eukaryota > Metazoa > Arthropoda > Insecta > Mantodea > Mantidae > Deroplatys > Deroplatys truncata. The sequence goes on from CM060979.1 coordinate 198,420,693, forward strand.
GTATACACATTCCTCGACGTGGCATGGAAAGCTGCGAAACCAACGGACACGTTCGGGAGTATTTCAAATAATGCAACAGTCGGTGATCCAGTGAGTGCATGCATGTAAAAAGGCAATCAGTTTATTTAAACAATGAGTTTATAAACTGAGAGATACAGTTCATTAATAATTCAAAATAGAAAGACTTTCGGAGAGGTTTCATGTGTGCTTTTTTGTTTTGGTGTAAGGAAACCGTCACCTAAGTTTATTAAAAGCATTTTAGACATATTGTACATATAAATATAAGGTTTTCACTATTCTAAAAATATGTAGCAAAAATAAATCGACATTATTTAATGCATTCGAAACTCTATTTTTTATAAATCGGAATTGATTATAAATGGAAGAATGTTCAATGTCGAATTTACGTTGTCATAGAATGACAATTTAAACTTTAGTCCACACATATTTTCTACCATTCTGTGTCACCATGTAGCTTTCACAAAATCTTAGAGAAAGGGAAATTTTAGTTATATTACAGTAAAATTGATAATGTTTTGTTTATATTTGAAAGTCGAAGTGTAATCCATCCTTCAGAACTATCCGTTTTTAAGCAACTGCATTCATAATACTTTTGATTAATGCTAACCTTGATCATTTCTTTGATTGTTTAGCATTTACTTGCAATTCCAAGTGATCATACCAAGATTGTTCGTTAACATAAATACCTTATGAACAGAATGACATTATGGGCGAAACGTCTGGCTACTTGCCTCAGTAAGCAGATATGATCGCATGAGTGGATGCGGAATGTTGATCTCCAAAGCAGTTTCTAGGCCAGTTGTCTTCAGGAACTCGAGTTGCAGCTGTCTAACATACTAAGGTTTGGATATGTAGATACGTCAGCTCTGCTAAAGGCATGACAACAATTTCATATTTAGAGAGCTAGGTAATATTACGATCCTCTAAACCTGGCGTTACTAATTATTGCATACTATTCATCATCATCGTCATCATAATCGTCACCACTACCACCACCACACCATCACCACCTACTTCATGCCAAGGGGTCATCCGTAAAGCACCAGAAGACAGCCTGCGTCAGCTATGGTCTGAACGTAGACAACCTGTTTCCTCTGATGGAAGGATGGCAGAATTGATGGAAGAGGGTGTCTTTAAATGTAAAACAGTGACATATGTAAGAAGTTTTAGTAAATAAATAGTGAAAAAATACTTTGGTTGTTATTCTAGTAAATTCTGATATAAAATGGCGCCGAAACCCAGGAACGCACAAACCAGAAAGGAATATTATGTTGCGCCAGAAGAATCTTCAACTAGAAATGTTTATGATGCTGGTGCGAGATTATGGGCGACGCAACGAGCAGACATAGATAATATACATGTACTGAGTTGCATTACCAAACATTGAGTAATGAGGATATTGCACGACTTCTTCTCATGCTAATGATTATACTAACTGCATGTATCAGTCGTGCAAGCACATGTGAGGGATAGGCCAGTCGCCTTCAACTCGAAACACTCTCGTGCATAAGTAAACGCTCTCAAGACCTGACGTTTGGGTGCGGGCAAGGGACGCAGGTATTGGAACCACGAATTTCAAGAGCTGAGATCTAAGAAGGCTGATGGTAGGTAGTGGGAACCAGGGTACAGAACCGGCTAGGTGTCGGTACACTATTTTTATATTGTTTTAAAGTCATTTTTATCTATTGTGATCGCAGCGCCGTGACCGAGTGGGTAGACCGCTCGCCTCTCACCAAGGCGGCCTGGGTTCGGGGAACCGTATGTGGAATCTTTAGTGGACGAAGCGGCGTCTGTGCGGACTTTTTCCGGGTTTTCCGGTTTTCCCCGCCATTCATTCCACTAACTGCTCTATCATCGCTTTTCCTTTTATCCATGTCACCGTCATTTCATACCATCTCCTTGCTCACTCTCATACCAGACTTCTGATTCTTTTCTTCTACCTAATCTAAATAGTCTGTCTGCTCCCTGACAGGGGTCTGACCCCAGGCATTGTTTTGTAAGTGCTGGGGGTATAAGTCCTCCGAACGAGGAGAATAAACAAAGCAAGAAGAAGAAGTTATTGTATTATCCTTTTTAACTCCTATTTGGGCAATATAACAGTGATAAACAGTGCATCGCAATACGTTTCACCGCTATTTTGTGGTATGCTTTCATTTAACATGCTATATTTGAATATTTTTCTTACTTTTCGGTGTAACGTTTTCCTGTAACGAGTATTTTTACCATACTTTTGTCTTTTTTGGTCTTGCTTTATTACCCTGTTGGTCGTGTGCACCATTCGCGATCAAGATTTTAACGTGATAAAGTACTGACTTTACCGTGATGAACGATCGTTTGTCGTGCATCGATGACGATAAAATTTAATCGATGATTTTCCCGCGGTTAAATCTGACTGGACGTGAACGGCCGGTTTTCGTCAACTATCTCCCATTTCACTGGTGCTGTAATGTTAAAATGGCGGAATGGTATAGTTTAGAATTACTAACCAAAAGAAACACTACATTTTCGCCGATGAACGCATCCTGATAAAGTTACGGTGTGTCTGGTATTTTGTAGTTTTTAATGCCTTAAGGTTTTTTATGCGACAGGTGCCTTAAATATCCTGGCCGAAGACGTAACAAAAATATCATACAATATCTGAGTACATGTAGTAATTATGTTAGTTGTATAGTTCCAAGAACAATGTAAAAATAAAGAGAGCAATGAATGCATTTAGTGTAATTAGTACATAATCAGAAATGTTAGAATACATTAATTACACATTCATAAGAATCGGGTAACCTAACGAGGTCAGTACCTAAGCTTGAAGTTGTCATTATGATGTGGGGGCAGCGTGTGAATCCCATATTCAAGTGGTTCCAAGCTAAAATCTTGTCCGGGTATAATACTTTTTCTTTTCTCTGCCTCTCTCTTTCGAAGGCGAACGCAGACTAAGCTGAATGGAAGTTTTAATCAGTGCAATAAGCAGGGTTAGGATTTTTAGGTGCGCACCTTTTTTCTTAAGGTAAGTTAAAGCTGTGCGGAAAGATGTCACAGTGTGAAATTTTGTTTCTAGTTGCGAAAAGAGGCATTTTTTCTCGCACCTTTTTCTCTTTATGTGGCCTTTACCCCTTCTTGGCACCTTTATTCCATTTTCACACAACTATGCCCATAATCCCCTTTTCCCCCTTTTTTTGTTTTAAGTTTCATTCCGATTTACTCTTTAACTTTCAATTAACGTCTCCTCAGCTTTCTGTGTACGTGCGAATAGTAAGCCTACCTCCTTCAGTAAACGCCGCGCGGGAATTGAAAGCACACCCGCAACAATGGAAAATAATTGTGTGTTCGACGAAAACCTCTTTCTCTCGCTTTACTGCTATAAAGTAGCCCGCAATAATGCAGTTGACAATGAGTGATTCTATCCCACAGAATCAGTAGCCTGCTGTTCGTGAATGTGAGTTTGTTACTGTGAGAGATGTCATCTGTTTGCGTGTAGGCGAAGGCTGGGTACGCAGAGACGGCAGTAACCTCACCCGCGCAGTTCCGAGAATTATTAAGACTGCGTTCTGCACGAAACTACTAGAAATCGCTGAGACTGAAGTTCCAGCATGAATGAGAACATTCTGGTAATTGTCGCGGTGTTATAAGAGAATGTGGACAGCAAATGGGCGCAAGAGTGAGTTGTGTGACAGTCGCATTGTGTTAGCAAGTGAACTAGTGTTAGCAATGAGTGTACTAGTAGTAGATTTTAACATGCCAAAGGTGTCCAGAGCTCGATTTATTGTTCTGGCTGGGGAATTCAAAAAAGATTTCATAGACACTGATGGAAGTGTTATGCGATGTGATTCAGGAATTTTGTTAGATGAAAAACACCAGCGAGATCACATCAAACAACACATTTCCAGCTCTAAGCATCAAATGAACAAGACTCTTCAAGCAAACAAATCACGGCAACCTCTATTACGAAATGCGTTTCAACAGAGATCTTCAAAAAGCCAAAATTTGAAGGAATGAAACATTGATTTGTATGCAGCTCTTACACAAGTAAGATTTATACACAATAAGGTGAACCATCCAGCCTTCAAGGGATTTCTTGAAAAATTCACAAAGACGTCAATGCCCGATGAGAGTACTTTAAGAAAAAACTACATGGAGCCTGTTTACCAAGAAACCCTAGAAGGAATCAAGGAGAAAGTGTCTGATTGCGATATGGGAATCATTGTGGATGAAACCATAGACTCAATGGAATGATATGTTTTCAACATTTTAGGTTTTTCCTTAGCAGGGGAGAGAGTTAAGCCCATGTTGTTAAAAATGTACGAGCTGCAGAAAGCCAATAACAGTACAGTAATGCAATCCATTATGGACTTCTGCCAAAAACTCTGGCCTACTGGTATCGAGTTTGAAAAGCTTCTTCTTTTGGTTACGGAGCGGCTCCATACATGGTTTCAGCTGTTAACCAATTGAAACCTTTATTTCCTAACTTGAAGCATGTGACATGCTTGGCTCATGCCCTTCACGATATCGCAAATCAATTCATCTCTGCCCTGAAGAAGATTCTACTGAAAGCTCAGAGCCGTGTTGTTTACTACAGGGAAATCACTGGCCTGCCCCTTCCAAATTTCCCAATCATTACTCGCTGGGGATCTTGCATTGAGTGCGCTGCTATGTTGTGTGGGAATTTTGACAAAATGAAAGATTTTGTGCTTTCTTTGGATCCGTCCGATGCAGGTGCAATTTCCAAGGCACAACTACTTCTGTTACCAGAGAAAATACATAATTTGCAGACAGAACTATATTGTGTCCATAGTTACAAGTACCTGCCTGCAGCTATTAAACGATTGGAAGAACAAGGTCTAAAAAGGAAAAATAATGGGATATTTTTACTTCCGTGAGGGAGCAGTTAGATGGCTTTGCCAAAGACAAACTTCAATCTAGTCTTCAGAAGAATCCAGACATTGAGGAATTCGCCACATCTATAGAGTTGCCATTCGTATGAATACAAGGTTTACTCCACTGGTTTCTGTGGATGTTGAAAGAAGCTTTAGCATCTACAAAGACATTTATATCATAATAGAAACAGACTTACTTATAAAAATGTAGAGATACTTAATGTCTTGAAGTACAACAGCTTCATGTTTTTTCCTTCTTTTGATGAGTGATAATTCGATGTACTTGTTTGTAGTTCAATAAATTAGAAAAGAGGAAAGAGAAATCGTTGAATTAGTTAAGGGAATGCACAACTGAAATTAACCCGAAATCTCAAAAAATCTAAAAAAAAAATATTATGTTCACAAAAACAATTCTCCATTGCTTGTAGTTTTAGAATCCACCTAGCGAACGCTGCTTCAGGATCCTTACGAGATTTTTTTAAATAGCCTTGCGTATTTGGTTGCTAGCTGTTTATATTTTTAAAAATTCATTTTAAGGCGTTTCTTATTTTCAGCATTTCTGCATATTCAAAATGTTCCACACGATGTCGTTTTCATCCACTGACATTTTTTATGCTTATTTCAAAAACCAAAATAAATAAATCTGTCATATAATTTTTCTCTGTAATGAATAATTTTTGCGCTACTAATTTTTGAAGATAACAATGTATACAAAAAATGCAAATACAAAGTTGCAAAACGTTTTTTCTCTTAAACTAAGAATGGTAGAAAAAATATATGACAGATTTGTAGTTCCTTGACATAGAAGCAACAAAGGATTTTTTTTTGAAAAATGCATCATTTGTTGCATTTTGCATATACCCATAATTGTATACTTTGAAAATTTATAACTTGAAATCTAATTAAGATTTTGGATTGAAATTCACAAAACAATTATATCTAAAGAAGATTGATATGTGGTTAAACTTTCAGCCCAATTGAATGAATAGTTTAGAAAATGGCAATTTCAGTTGTGCATCCCCTTAAATAAACCAGCAACTTATTGTCCTTTTCTTCACCTTATTTGAGCACCTTTTCCCTTCCTTTTTTCATCTGAAATTTGCACCTAAAAATCCTAACCGTGGTGATAAGGAAAGAAAGAAAAAAATTCCATAACATTTGAGCTTATTTTCCTACTCAAAAGCTTTTCCCATGTGTTCATTTTAAGTTACTGCTTCCGCATTCTTACTTTCTATCTTGTCTTAAAAGTTGCATTTTAAATTTAATAACATATCTAGTGCATGTTTAAAGGAACTTGGAACTACTTCCGATTTCCTCCATTGCACGCTGAACAAGTACGTGCATGTACTTCAGCAAACAGGTAGAACAAGTGAAAGCGTGACAACGCCATGCGCTTCCGAGTGCGTTTAGTAGTTTACCTGCAATGAGCGGTGCACTCAAACAAGGTGGGCCCTGCTAGCTAACCACGGTCAGCTAAACCGTTTGAATAATGGTGCACCGCTGTGTGATGGTTACAGAACGTGAAATTTAAGTTGAGACATAATCACTTTGGCGCCACCTGACCGGTCTAGGCGAGGGGAGTGCGCACATGACGGTCGCGTGCTGAGAACCCTGTCACAATAACCCTTCACTGCCTAGCCTACGAATACGGTTTGCCGTCCTACGTGGTGTAGCGATTACCAACTGTCGTGTCGAATATAGTGCCATTTCTTTATACGTTGCATATTTTAACTTCAAGCAAATGCGGTATAGAGCGATCATATTCTTCCCGCGGTAAGGTCAATGAAGGGGCCGTTTAACGTGCACAAGGCCACGTGTGTTATAAAACCACGGACGTTCCAGACAGTAATGGCATTTAGGTATCTCAAGAACTGAGCGCTATGTTTACATCACTCCATCTTCGGATTTATATGGCACATAAAATGCAGCATTTCCTCTATAAAAATAAACAAATTCTTTGAATTATTTCTAACAATACCTGCCACACCATCTTTAGTAGAGCTTTCATTTTTTGCCCTCAAACGAATAAACACTTCGCCAGAAACTCAAAATGACCTTGTCTAAGCTTTCTATTATGTAAATAGAAAGGGATCTGCTGATACATATGAAAGCTATGACCTCGTTTTTCGACGAAGTCACAAGGATTCTCCAAGAACAGCAGAGCTGAGCTCCACTATAAATAACTTAGTCATGATTGAGCAAATATTCATATTCGTTATAATTCCTAAGTTTCATGTTCCGTGCTGCCGTTTCAAAAATGTTAGGATACGCCACTGATTCTCTACATCATAAACAGAACGATTAAACCAAGTTGTGAGGGTGATATTTTACTGAAGGACTTACGGTATTCACCTTAATCCCTCTGAACATTTTCGATTGCCTAAACAAAACGTTGCTGTACAACGCATACAATTTTCAGTCAGTATGCGTTGTACAGCATTTTTTGAAATACCTACGACGTCTGCTAGCTGGCGCACTTTCAGTCGACGGTCATCCAATACCATTTTGTGGATTTTCTCACAATTTCTGGCGTGGTCACCTCATTTGGTCGATCACTGCGATGTTCATCTTGGCAGTTTATACGGCCTCGCTTAAACTCTGCCACCCAATATTTTACTGTTGTAAACGAAGGAACAGTCTGTCCCAGAATAGAATATAGCTCAGCTTTAATATTAGTTGGACAAAGGACCTTTGAAATGAAAGTGTTGTATCACGTAAGAATGACCAGTTTTATCCATGTTTACAAATTTGCTGAGAGAGTTCAATATTGGTGGCTGCCAAACAACATAGCATCGTCAAACCTCAAACTTAAGCTTTATAGGGTTGGTAATTTCTACCACAGTCATTTGTTTGAAGCAACAGCCACTGTCTATATGTCAGGTGGGGTACTTCTGGGACTGTCCTCGTAAGTTTAGAATGACGGAATCATAGTCTGCTTTTATGTGCACCGGAAGTACGAGGCGTGCTTTTAAAGTAAGTATGTTTTAATATTTCACTTCTGCAGCGCTGAAGACGCGATTTTGAACATACGTGATCACTTCCTCCTCTCATTAGGAAGCCAGTCACAAGTGTGAGCGATCGTCACTTTGTGTTTTCCTGCTCTTAGAGCGTTTCAAAGTGCTCAAAATAATCGAACGACGCACCAACTGTGAAGTCAGATCAGTGATTCGTTATTAAATGCGAGAAATGTTACGCCAGCAAACATTCATCGTTAATTGTGTGAGGTTAATAATGAGTTACTATGCCCGGCCACAAACAACCAAACAAACTCAAGATCTGATCGCATCATTTGGTTGGGAACAATTCGATCACCCTCCCTACAGTCAGGATTTGGCAACAGGCAATTTTCATTTGTTTCTTCATCTGAAGAAATTCCTTGGTGTAAAGCATTCTAACAATGATGATGTGAAATAAGAAATGACGACTTGGCTTTCATTACAGGCGGCATCATTCTTTGACAAAGACAAACAAAATCTAGTTTCCCGATACAAGTGCATGAATAGCGGTGATGACTATTTGGAAAGTAGTGTAAGTAATGAATGATAAGAAAGTTTTTGGAAAATAATATTCTGTTATTGTTTAAAACATTATCGATGCTTTGTTTAAAAACACACCCAGTCTACAGGAAATACGTTCACTCTGTTATTTTGCTAAACGGTATGTTAATGAGAATGTTGATAATTTGTTTATCTGCAGCTCCTTCTTGGAAGCATATATCTTAATGAAGATAGTAGGTACCTTTGATTGCATGCTCTTTACGCTAAATCTTGGTTGAGAGTTGTAACACCCTCTGGATTGCTTTTACCGCAATGTTGTGATGCCGGGACTGAGCTAATATGCCTCGTATAAAATGAGACTAATCATAAACTGCAAAGCGCATCAATCACCGTAATGTGGTTTGCAACTAGAAGCGCTGAGAGTAGAGAGGTTGTCCCTAGAGTGGCTTTTAATTATGCTTTCTGTAACAGCATGTTGTTGCTTTGTGTACTTTACATTTCTCTTTAGAAAGCACATTATGTGGGAGACCATTATTTTTGTGCCATTATTCTTTTGTGTTATTACTGCTATCTCAGAGTAACAACGCTGTGCAGTTTCACAGAGAGAAACATTTATGTTCATCTCAGCATAAATGGACCTAATTCGAAACAACATAATCTCTTCAGTTAATGTTCTTCATTATTTATATTTACATCAGGAATATTGACTGATGTAGTATCGCGATGACATTTCTTTAATAATTATTGTTTATGTTCGTTTGCTTCTGGTATCCTCTGCTTTATATAAACACCCGCAGCATGAATACCTGTGCATCGTTCCCTTGGGAGAGACAAAATCCTCTGGTTAACTGCATCAAAGTGTTTTATACCAATAAATAAGCCTTCTTCGTCAATGGACAGCATTAAAATGCCATGTTGCGTTAACTGGGATTACACAGAGCAGGTTCCACTGCTGTCATTTACAGTTTATTTTCTACACCCATTCATAATTTTAGCTTGAGCTTCATACGAAGGGCGTCTGTCGTAAATCTATGTTTCCCCATTATTCATAATATTCTAATACGTTTGTCGATGAAAGTTAGGGGTGTAGGTAGTACCTTAGACTAACTTCTGACAGGACATAGGATTGCATTCCGAATATACAAGCTGAAAATGGTATTAAAACAGAATACTTTTTAAATAAGTATTAAAATAGTGCTCTTTATTATATATTTATTTTGGTTTTGTAATACTTCAGACTCCCGAAGGATGTGTTTATCATTTTCATGTTCCATAAAATTTCTCATGTCCCCTCTAAAAGTCTCGTTTCGTAAAATAAGACTTCTTTAAGTTATTTTCTTTCCGTCTCTTTTAAAATCAAAGCACGTCCACACGGGTAATTCATATTTAAAGAAGTAAAACAGTAAATTTAGTTTTTATGTTAACTAATAGAAACCATTAAGCCTATACATGGTTATGAAGAAGTTAAACGACACTTTTCTTTAATAAGTTGATGAAATTCTTGTTTCTAGGTATCACTATTAGTAAATACTTTTCGTTCAAAATAGGCCACAATCCAGCTTTATTGATGATGACTTATAACGATAAACTACGTAGCATCAATATTATCATTTATTACTACAATACTACAATAGTATCATTTATAAACATAGTGCGTTCATTACATTTATTACCTTGGGTTGCATAGTAGTGAGACTGTAATGTCGCCTCGTATGTAAGAATATGCATAATTACGTGTCAGATGGCATAGATATATACATATTTGTACAGTAGGTTATTTGTCATAATTGTAATTCTTTCATGCTAATTTTGTTAGGTTAGCACTTTTATAAGGGTATTAAAATTAGGTGAAGGTGCATATGTTTGTCAGCTAATACTAGGAAGCTATCTGGAATCACCAAGTTTTAAGTCAAGAAACCTTCTAATGAGATGAGCATTGGTGCTTCCAGAATGAAAACGAGAGGTTTTCAACAGTGTACTCAGAATTGTTTATATTTTATTGTTGAAGTCTTTGAAATTTATTTCAGGCCTCCTTTAATGTGAGTGGTGTCAGTGCACGAGTGCTTAAAGAAGCTGGATGTTTAGGATTCGTTTACCAGTATACTTATAGAGCGTTCCTCCAGGTGTTCTCTGTAAACGCGTAGAGAAAATGGTGTAGACACGTGCAAGGTTCTGTCTGAAAAAAGGTTTGAACCTGCGGAAAATCAGAAGCACACAATGATAGTGTTCTGGCAGTGCTAACCATCACAAAAAAGTATTCACATAAAGTAGGTATAAACTGTTAGATACGTGTACTGCATTTTATCTAATATAAAGATAGATGTTTTCTCCTGTATTGCCCGCGGATTTTAACTACCGCATTAGTATATAAAGGATTTGGTATCATTTTTATTACATTGGTCTTTATTCACCACGAATATAGTAATTGTAAGCTTGTAACGTAGGTATGACACCACCCGTTTCTTTCCAGCGCTATTATCAATATCTTATAAGGGACCGAAACGTCATCCCAATTCTTTCTAGGAAAATAGCTAAAGGGTAGATATTCATTAAACCACGTTTGTTAATATAATATTAAGAGCTTAACACTCCAGTCAGTAAAACCACAAAGGAATAAATATTCCCTTTAATCTACAACAGTCAGTTGCTGAAATAGTCCTTTCATTTCTAAAAAGAAATACTAAAATTAATCTCCAGGTATAATATATCCAATGTATGGGGTATTTTTCCATACACATTATTCTTCAAGTTCTCCCATAAATGAAAACCGCATACAGTTAAATCAGGGGATGTTGAGGCCCATAATCCTTTACGCTATCATTCACATTTTGTAAAATCCAATTAAATAAATTTATCCAATTCTGATGCTCACGTGAAAAGCAACTAATAAATGCAACAAATCCCATACCTTCTCATAACTAAACGAAAGCATGGGCGAGAAATTCACTCAATTTCGGATATTAAACTCTCGAGTGTACATGAAGTGCAAGAAATGTATGCGTAGTGAAGGACAACATTTCCAATATCTCTCATGACAAGGTATGTGCTTACTATCATTGTAACTTAAATATGAGAACATGACATTATAACTGTTTCAGTGGGAGTTGAGAAAATGGGTTGTTGCTTCTCTGTATGGAATTTGAAGTAGGAGTTGTATTGTAGTTCTTATGTTGGGGAGCCGAAGTTGAAGTAGTTGCAACCGTACGTATGGTAAAAAAAATGTTTCCGGTAGCCTGTTTAAAAATATTAACTTTATAATTTGACTGTTTCTTTAAATATTATATATTATGTTTGCCTCGGCTGCGTCAGTATTTATTTGTAGAGACATAAATTTCTTAGCAGGGCGTGATACGGCTGAAGAATGTAGGCTTACACAGATTATAATTTTTACTTCACTCCATTTATTAATCCTTGGGACGATTTAAATAATGTTTCACTTATATTGAGAGAGCTGTGAGATTATTTATTAATTACTTGCACTTTTTGACACGTTAACTATTTTTTTCTCACACTGAATACGTATTAAACTTCTCAAGGACGCGTCTCGCGTCCGGTTAGGAACGCTGTCTACAAGCAAATGACTTCTGAATTTGTAAATTTTGCTCCATTTAGTTTCTGATTGGCTAATCCTACTCCAATAGAATACTTTTATTTAACTTAAGCTTTTTTCTGGTTGTTGATTGGCTCTTTATTAAACTGTCTCAAAAATTAAATTATTGTTTCTAGAATTATTAAACTTTCTAATTCGTTATTGCCTTAAGGCACCTCATTGTTAGCAACTTTTAACCCATTATTCTCACAGCTCCTATATTGTTAAATTACATAATACATTTACATAATATTATTGAACATGTACATAATAATATAAACATTAATACAACAACTGTTATGTGCATTTTATATATTATATTATACACATGTTGCTTTAAGGCGGGCTGTTATTGAATTTATATATTATATAATTAGACTGAAATCATTTTAAATGTTAAAAATACTGCCTCAGATTCCGATCTGCAGTGGCCGGCGCGCAAGATGCCGCAATGTGAAAGAAAAGCACTGTTTGTATATTATATAATTATGATTTGTGTTATAAGATATAATGAAGCCTTCAGACAGAGAAGTGAAAACAAAATCTCTGTTCTGCATAATGTGTAGTTCCAATATAGATCGCCTACTATTTCACGCCGTAGAGTGCTATCATACAAATCGAGAATGATAATTCTGAATGACTGTAAGTATACTCGAACCCTAAACAACCATTTTCTTTAAGCACTCAGGCACTGACACCACTGATTTTTAAAGGAGGCCCGAACTAAATTTTCAAAGACTTTAACAATAAAATAGAGTATAAACAATTCTAAGCACACTGTTAAGAATCTCGTGGTTCGTTTTCATTCTGAAGCACTTTTAGTTTAATGCTCACCTCGCGGTGACGCCATGAAGTTAGGATCGCGCCAAGATATTAAATGTTACTTGCATTAGTTAGCCCCGCGTTGCAATTCTTGTTGTTATGTTGTGATTGCAGCACAGTTTTTCTTTCCTAGTGCTGTGTGAGGTGTTAGGCCCGGAATGCCTGCGTGCAGTGCTTGATTGTGTAAATAATTCCGGCGTGAGGCAGCATTTTTAACATTTAAATGATTTTAGTCAAACTATATAATAAAAAGTATAATAACAGCCCGCCTTAAAGCAATATGTGGATGTTACAATATATAAAAAGTATATTACAGTTATTGTATATGTTTATATTATTGTATACATGTAATAATGTTATCTGAATGTATTACGCAATTTAATAATGTAGGAGCTGTGAAAATAATAGGTTAAAAGTTGCTAACAATAAGGTAACCTTGAGGCAACAATGAGTAAGAAAGTGTAATAATGCTACTAGTCATTGTTGGGGCAACAATAATGTAATTTTTGTGACAGTTTATAAAATAGCCAATCAACAACCAGAAAAAAGCTTAAGTTAAATAATTCTATTCTATTGGATTAGGAATAGCCAATCACAGACTTGGAATACAGAAATTTACAAATTTAGGCGGTAGAAATCAAGTCATTTTCTTGTAGACAGGACTCATATCTGGACGCGTTGTTTGTAGACAGTGTTGCTAACCGGACGCGAGATGCGTCCTCGAGAAGTTTAATACGTATTCGTGTGAGACGAAAATAGTTTACGTGTTAAAAAGTGCAAGTAATTAACAAAAGAATCTCAGCTCTCTATATCAGTGAAGTGTTATTTAAATCGTGTCAAGCATTAATAAATGGAGTGAAGGAAAACTTAAAATCTGTGTAAGTCTTATATACATTCTTCAGCCGCACAACGCCTTGTTAAGACATTCGTGTCTCTAAAGAAATAATTACTGACGCAGGCAAGGCAAACATAAATATATAATATTTAAAGAAACAGTAAGAATTACAAAGTTAATGTTTTTTAAACATTTGGGGCAAAGGCCACCGGAAAATACATTTGGGGCGAAGGCTACTAGAAACCTTTTACCATATGTGCGGTTGCAACTATTTCAAGTGTTCGGCTCTCCAACAGTTGAAATAACAATACAACAACGTAAAGACAATAAACCTTCTGTAAAATTAGCTCCCAAAAAGTGGGGCAAATAACAGTACAACTTCAGGCGTAAACAGAAATGTTGTTCATTCCCTGATAGAAGAATCGACATATGTACAACAAACGTGTTGTCGCTCTGAAACGCAAAAGGTTTGTGCCAATCGAGAATGATAGAGTATGTGGAATTAATTTCAAAGAAAGTTATTTTAATGAGTTGGATGTTACAAAAATAAGAAAAATGAAGAACGAGAAATTCAAAACCCCTAGACTGAAAAATTGTGTGGTGCTTTCGAACTTTTTAGCAGAACTAGGAGAAAAAACCCCAAAAAAGAAACTCCAATCTTAAAAGAAAGCAAAAGTTACAACTAGTCAGTAAGCAATTCTCAGCAAGAAAGTGAGCTACACTAGTTTCTGAATCTTTACACGTAGAGTTCAGATGCTGAAATGCAGCGAGAGTTGGGAACAAACTTTTAGTGTTATAAACGGCGGTGATGTGAACCAAAGTTTGACTGACGAGGTAGGCGAATCTTCAGCTGTAAGTCATGAAGATTATAAACCGAATGAATATTTGAGGGAATCCAGTGAAGATGGAGGACATGTACGAATGTGAAAGTATTCTTTTGTGTTTGTATGTCTAAATGTTCTCCTTGCGCTATTCAGTATTTGCCACACATATGGTAGGTAGCCTGTCACTTAAATAAATTCTAAATCTAACACACTGGGGCATTGCGAATTATAGCTCATTGAGTGAATGTGCACGCTTATGGGTGGTGCTCTCGAGGCGAAAGTGGAAGTGCATAGCTCCAGACATGTATCTTTACGGAATAATATTCAACTGTTTTTTCGCATTCCCAAAAACAACAAAACTATTATTTTTTGTGAATCATAGTTTTATAGAATTATTAAAAAAAATGTTTTCCCTTCTGCACATAAAGTCTAGTAAAAAAAACAAAGTAATTTTGTAATTGCCATGAAGGATTCAAATTTATGATTATGTGGGGATGGACAGTACAGAATCCCCAGGAGTTTCTGTAACATATGTGACATATTCTATAATGAATTAGGCAACAAATAAAATATTAGACTTCATAATTGTCAGAGAGGAACTCTAAACTATGATTTGATGAATGAAAACCTTCCCATAAAACTGTTACTCACAGACAGACACGGATATTAGAGCTTTGATGAAAAAGAAAGTTCCGCAAATTCACAATGAATTTGATGTATGACATCTTGCTAAATCGCTTATGAAAATATTCAGGGCACTACAGTGACTACACATTCCCGTTGAAACTTACGCTATGACTGATCAGCTGCTCCGACAGGAAGTACTTGTTTCAAGAATGCTGGCTAACGCATGACGTCACCAGAGTGCGCTGCCAGTGTAGATAATACCCTGCAGATTCTGAACAGTAAACGGTACATTGTTCCGGTTTTCAACATCATTGTGCACAATCCAAGATCTTGTAGAATATTTAATAAAATAGACAGATGAATTTTTATTTCAGTCCTTCTTTAACCACTCAGGTTACCATCAGTTCAAGGTTAGCTTCTTGTACAGTAACCTTTTCTTTCTCCTTGCAAATATTAAGCCCTCCAGCCTGTACCTCTCCTTCTGGGTTGTCGTACATTCCTCCTCCCTGAGGGTCGATATTTCAAGGCCATTTTTGTCATACGAGCTTTCACCATTCGTTGCAGATGTTCTCTCCAATTTTCTCTTTGGCGTAAAATTGTATTACTTATTACATAAATACCCAATTCCTCTTTTATTTGTTCATTTTGTTATTCTGTTCCTTCTAATACATCCTCTAACGGCTCGCGAGAGTTTCATTTCTGCTACTTGGGAGCGGTTTTAATATTTTTTCTTATGAACCCATGATTCACTCCCATATTAAATGGCAGACACAGCCATCATTTTATAACATTTCAATTAAATGTCTTTCCGTGCAATTTTCAAAGATTTTATTGTTCCACAGCTCATTTTATATCATTAATTTTATATCTGAGTTTCGATTAATAATAATTTCTCGTCCTAAATAGTTAAAGTGTTAACCTGCAGTATTAACTTATTATTTATTACAGTTTTATCCCTAATAGGGTTATTTCCTATAAAGGCCATACTTTTCGTTTTATATTTCTGGCATATTTGGTGTAAAAAGTAAAGGTAGGTATCACGGAGGGGCCCTCGGAACCGGGCAGAGCGTGCAAGTAGGCGTAACGGCCCTTTTGGCTTCCAACGTGACCCCTGGGAGGGAGGGATGAGGGGAGATATCCGAAGGGCAAACAGATTCAGATGCCGACGGGCGCAAGCATTGACGGGATCTCTAACGTTTGCAGATAGAACACATCCGACGACGCCCGGTCCCTGCCCACGCGCCACCAACCTCCAAGGGCGGAGCCCACTCGGAGGAGAGACGTAAACAAGGGATATCGCAACGGCGCCTGGGATGAAACCTTTACAGAGCGCAAGTAACCGTCCAGCCGCCGAGCACCGTTCCCCGGTCCTACAACCATGAAACAGATGACAATGAAGACGATGGGTACAGGAAATGAGAGAGAGGAGAGTCGTGGTAGAAGATGAACCACACCAGCATTCGCTTGGCGATCCGGGGAATCCACGAAGAACCCATGGGGCAGAGAGGGCGGTCGCCGGGGATCGATCCCGAGACCTCCCGAATGCGGAGCATAGACATTACCGCCTGAGGCATCCCGCTCGGTGCATATTGGTGTAGTTTGTACACTAATCTTTGTGGTTTGTCTTCTCTATTTACTAAAATTATGAGAACATTTGCTTATAAAAGGCGGTTTAATAATTTGTATTAATTCCAGTCCCATCTGTACGTTTACCCTTCTGATGCATCGCCCATATAAATATTAAGAGGCGCGAGTGACATACAGCACACTTGTCTAACTCTTTGTGTTAGTTAAAATTAATTAATTAATTTTAATATTGTTTAAAATATTTTTGTGACATTGTATATAGGTTTAATAGATTCCACATGGTGTTTTGGTATCCTCTTTTAATCATTATATCCCATAGTTTCTTGCGTATTACGCATTAAAGGCCTACAGTAACAACTTAATTCCAATAAAGTTAAAACATCACCATATACGCTGCTTTAAACAGTATCATCTACATTATCGTAAGTAGTCGGTAGTTAAGCTACGGATCGACCTTAGTTTGCGACATTTCGTACATACTTGGTTATAAAAGAGCAACTGCAAATTGCTTCCACCGCGATGGATTTAACCTTCATATTCTTCATAGAAGTACGCCTGAATGATAAAGACAAACAAAAGATGTGCATTTACGTTTTTGAAAGATTAGTAGGTAAATTTCTAAAAGTACCTTTTCGCTAGAGCTTGCGGATTACGAATCCGGTACTAGTAGAGCCATCTTCGTTTTATTTGACCTCTATCTGCCAGATTATCCGCTATACGTTGCTTGATCTTTGGATTAGCCAATCTGGAACATAAATTGTGGAAGACGTATTACGTGTTTTCAAACAACCTTCTGATACATGTGCTAACTTTTTGATAGGTTTAAACATTACGTTTTTCTGCCGACTATAGACAGGCCCTAAGGGAGTTTAGTTAAAGGCACAAGAATACCAAACAACCTTATCTTTAAGAACGTGTATTAAAACTAGGTATTAGGGAACATGTACGTCAAGATGGTTAAAAAAAATCTAAATTTCAGTTTTGGTTCTGCAGTAACGTACAACACTTTTGTGAACACGGGGAAACATGATGTATAACCATATATAACCTGTAAGGGTCTTTAAATCGTTCTTATAAATATGGCTGCGCAATAGCCACGCCCACTTATATCCCTTTAAATCATCAGTTTGGAATGAAAATTGAAAACACTGCAACGTCTCTTCTAGGACAGATTTCTGACTCCGATAAATTGTTTTCCTTCTCAATGTGTTGTGGTTAACCTGCCATGCAACTGTCCACGTGTTCCTTACTCTATCACTTCTTCTTGAAGTTAGTCATGCCGAGAGCAAAGGCATTAAACAGTAAGCGAAAGTTCGAGGAAATAAACACTACTAACTCCGGGTGAAAAGCGTGTGATAGCAGAACCATATGCTACAAAAGAGATTCGGTTAATTCCTACAAATGCTTATCTTGATGACCAAGAAGTAAGTGAAAGCAATGCTCTAAACACCGTAAATAACCCTGGCCACATTATTGTAAATATTTGACTTCTGTCTAATTTTATAAAAAGAAGGTGAAATGTAAATATTGTGACAGTAAAAATAGTGTTGATATTTTTGAGGATGTAAACGCTAGGAAGGGTTTGGTATGCAAGTTGCAATTGGTATGCAGTGTCTGTAAAACTCGGAAAAGCTATACAACTTCAGAAACGTCAAAGAGCAACTATTATGACACAAACATTCGTTTTGGTTATGCCATGTGTTGCATGGGTAAAGCTGCATGATGGATCTGGCATCACCTCCAGTGAGATTTGATAGGTATAATAATGTACTGTATGAGGAACTTAGTAATGATAGTGAAAATCAATTATCAAAGCAGCTGATGAAGCAAGATTACAAAATGAAAGCCACAACATACACTACGTGATCATAAGTATCTGGACACCTGGCTGAAAATGACGTACAAGTTCGATAATGCTGGAAGTCAATATGGTATTGGCCCACCCTTAGCCTTGATGGTAGCGTTCACTCTCGCAGGCATACTTTTAATCAGGTGCTGGAAGGTTTCTTGGGAAATGGCAGCCCATTCTTCACGGAGTGCGGAACTGAGGAGAGGTATCGATGTAGGTCGGTGAGGTCTGGCACGAAGTCGGCGTTCCAAAACATCCCAAAGGTGTTCTATAGGATTCAAGTGAGGACTCTGTGCAGGCCAGTCCATTACAGGGATGTTATTGTCGTGTAACCATTCCGCCACAGCCCGTGCAGTATGAACAGGTGCTCGATCGTGTTGAAAGATGCAATCGCCATCCCCGAATTGCTCTTCAACAGTGGGAAGCTAGAAGGTGCTTAAAATATCAATGTAGATCTGCGCTGTGATCGTGCCATGCAAAACAACAAGGGGTGCAAGCCCCCTCCAGGAAAGACACGACCACACCATGACACCATCACCGAATTTCACTGTTGGCACTACACACGCTGGCAGATGACGTTCACCACGCATTCGCCATACCCACACCCTGCCATCGGATCGCCACATTGTGTACCGTGATTCGTCACTCCACACATCTTTTGCCACTGTTCAATCGTGTAATGTTGACGCTCCTTACACCAAGCGAGGCGTCGTTTGGCATTTTCCTTAGTGATGTGTGGCTTATGAGCAGCCGCTCAACCATGGAATCCAATGTTTCTCACCTCACGCGTCATACTGCTTGGAGTGGATCCTGATGCAGTTTGGAATTCCTGTGTGATGATCTGGATAGATGTCTGCCTATTACTCTTTACGACCCTCTTTAATGTCGGCGGTATCTGTCAGTCAACAGACGAGGTCGTTTTTGTGCTGTACATGTCCCTTCACGTTTCCACTTCACTATCACATCAGAAACAGTGGACGTAGGGATGTTTAGGAGTGTGGAAATCTCGCGTACAGACTTCTGACACAAGTGACACCCAATCACCTGACCACGTTCGAAGTCTGTGAGTTTTAGGAGCGTCCCATTCTGCTGTTTCACGATGTCTAATGACTACTGAGTTCGCGGATAATGAGTACCAGACAGTAGGTGGCAGCACGATGCACCTAAGATGAAAAACGTATGTTTGTGGGGATGTCCGGATACTTTTGATCTCATAGTGTAGTTGCTGCCTTTGACGGAAATTGGCAAAGAAAGGGACATAGCTCATTGAATGGAGTTGTAACTACAAGTGTATTGGACACAGGACACAATCATAGACATTGAATATCATAGAATTGAATGCTTGTCAAATATTGTCATGGTTGTGCCATTTGTAAAGCTGAGCACCAACATGTGCAAAAATTTGAAGGTTATATTGGGTGAATGGAGCGTGAGGTAGTGATGAATATCTTCCTGGGTCAGAGGCTGCTCGTGATTTGAAGTATGTTGGATACTTGGGGAATTGGAATTCCAAAGGATGTTTAAAAGTTCTACAGGATAGGCCTTATGGAAATGGAAATATAGAAGAAATAGTATTGTGTAGGACATGTCCAGAAAAAAGAATGGGCTGTATACTAAGGAAGTTGTGCAAATATTTGAATCGGTAAGGGAGTTTGAGGGCCAGGGCGACTAACAAAAAAGGAAATAAATGACCTATGTGGTCTACGTTGTTCCATCGAATTTCTACAGATCTGCTGCTCAACATGAACTTTGTCCTAAAGGCAGCGACTCATGGTGCAAGTATGTTGCCAAGGAATGTGGAAAAGAATGCAGTCACAAACATCCTCTTCCAATCTCTGTAATGGAAGCTATAAAACCCATTTACAGGGATCTTGCTAATCCAAGTCTGCTTTTGAAATGTTTACATGGGCGTACCCAAAACCCCAATGAAAGCTTTAACAACTGCATATGAAAACGTATAGACAAACATGTATTCGTAGGCATAACAACTTTAAAAATAGGTGTAATGGATGTAGCTATTTGCTGTAATGATGAACAGGTCACAAGTTATGGAGCAGCTTGGAGTAAATCCTGGTACTGATATGGTAATATACTGAGGAATACTGATCAGCAGCGACTGAACGAAGATGAAAAAGATGTGCTACAATCAGCAAGGCAGCTAGATCCAGAAAGAGAAGAATTATAAAGTAGAAAGAAGATATTGAGAAGCTAGATAAGGATGACTATGATGCTGGAATGTACTAATACTCCAAAAAGAATTCAGTTTGATGAGTCAGAAACTTTGTCTAACTCTCTTTGCAGTTAGCGATGAGTTTGTCTCAAGAACAAACAGAGCTAGAAGCATGAAAGTTTGCACGAAACTTAAGCTCATACATATCTTCAAGTGATAGTTCATTTATAGTGGTCAATAAAAAGGTTTCTATCTTAATTTAACTTTTTATGAATTTTTTCGTCAAAATTTGAATTCCTAGAAAAAATGCTTATCCTAGCCTATAATTTTTAAAACACACAAATGTTACTACAGTATGTTGCTAATTGTTTGGTGAATATCATTTATAAATTTCAAGAAGATCCATGTAATGTATTCAGTAAAAATGCTTCGGTACAGAAAGGCTTGTTGACTTATAATTACAATTTGTATCGAATGAACATATTTATAAAATACAAAATAATTCAAATAAGATCATGAAAGTCATATGAGTTATTTACATAAGAGTTTTTTACATGTATGCAAAATTTCAGTTTGATGTCTTTTATACGATAAATCTTATAAAACATGTAACACTGTGCAAATCTGGTCAAATAGTGCCTGTGTGACATACATGTCCCCTTTGGAATATTTCACTACCCTGAACCAGAGTGACTAAGTGCTTGTCGAGCAGTAAACCTTTAAGATGGGTCAAGAAATAAACAATCGTGAAACATGGCGAGACTATGCAATAAATCAATCAAAATAATGGAAAGTAGGTAGGCACGACGCATTGAACTTCGAATGAGCGGAAAGGAGTGCCATTGTTGCGCAGTTTTCCCGTTCACATGATCGATTTGTCTAGAGATACGACTCCCTCGGTTGGAGAGAATTTTTTTTAAATTTATTAGATAACTTTATTGCATAATCCTCAAACATTATAGTTCTGCAAACTAAGATCCTGAAAGTCACATGTCACGTATCTTCAGGTCATTATCCGCTGATAAGCATTAAGTGAGTACAGACGCTGGTCGGAGTGGCAGAGTTCTTTTTCTTTCCTTTCCTTGTCTTCTGTGTGGCGGATTGAGGATCAAATGATTATCATTATGGGTGAAGGTATTGCAAGAAGGCTTATAAGCACTAATTTTTCACTTAAATAACACATAAATATGTTAATGATAAATGCTATCCCAAAACCGTGCAGTACTAAAAATCCCATTATCGTGTGATATTAGTACAATGAAGATATAGGGAAAACCAACAATAAAAAGAAGTTCTTTTAATCTTCCTTGAAAATGTACTTTCCTTTTGACTTGTGCACTTTCTTCTGGCACATGTATGTGTTGTGAAATCGGAAGGTAACACATTTTGTAAGACTGCCTAAGCAATTACATCAGTGTTTGGATCACGTGGTAATGAAGTATACAAAGTACAAATCTTCTGCGGAGTTCCTTACAAATATTTTGAATAATTGGTATTCATTAACCAAATTTATAAGTTGTAAATGTCTCTAAAATAACTCTGTGGAAAACTATAGGCGTTTAAACTGCTTTTGCATTCCTTGGGAAATATTATACAGAGCGGTCCCTCAGCGCTCTGGCCAGGAATTGCACGGTAGTCTTGTGCGACACGTCTGAATGAACTCAAGGCCACGGGCTCTTCCACTTATCAGACTTGTGGTAGCGGGCTTCAGTCAGCTGTTATTGCTTCTTGTGTATAGACGCGAGACGCGTGTGTGTTTGTGTGCGATTAAATTATCGGATTATTATAGCCCAAAAATGGTATTCATCACATTTTCGCTTGAACAAAGACTTTTTATTCATGACACATATGTGAAAACCGACTCATGTAGACAGGTGTGTAGGCAATTTCACGACAAATTTCCTGGTGTTCCAGTTCCGAGTACAGAAACAGTTAGATATCTAGTGAATAAAGTGAAGAGAATGGGATCATTTAATGTTGTAAGTTATAAAAAAACGGAGGGTTTTAACGGAAGAAAACCTAAAAGGTTTGACCGTCTCGATCGCCGGATCTTACTGTGTGTGACTTTTATCTGTGGGGAACTCTCAAAAATAGAGTCTTTAGGAATAATCCTCGCATCATAGGCGATCTTAAAAACAATATAAGAACAGAAATTAGGGAAATTATGCAACAACAACTTATGTGTGTGAATGGTAATTTCACCAGAAGGTGCCAAGAATGTTTATCTGCCGAAGGACACTACATTCAACAGCAACTGTGAAAAAGTTTAGTACTGATAAAATAAAAAGTAATTATGTTGTTCAATAGGTAATCAATATATCTTAATAATCATCATAAAATCAGTAATAATATGGTATCAGTATCAATAATGAATTATAAACAGATGCACTGAACATAGCGCGCGGAACACGCATCGCGACTACCGGCGAGATGGTTGAGGGACCGCTCTGTATTTCCATTGATGTGCTATTTTTAATAGGGCACTTGTGTTTAATTTTTATGTGTGTCCTTTTTCCTCTGGCAACATTTCCCGCTTTGGGCGCTGCTTCAAGGAATTGCTTTGCGATTCAACTATTTCACTTTTTGAGCGCTGCTGTTTGTGCGACTGTTTTCCCGAGGTTTTGTCCGCATTCCAGGGTCAGCGGGTCTCGGCCTGTGCTGCGGTAACTTTCGTAAGTATTTCTGTCATGGCGAATCATAGTTTTTATTTAAATTTACCCCTGTAACATCTTGGTTGATTCTGATCGAGATACATTGAGAGTTTTAGTTTTGATATGTTTCAAGTTTATTTTCTAGATCCACATTATGGCGAATAGTTATGTGGTTTAAATACTATTTTTCAGAATGTAGGTTATTCAGCTGCGGGGGGTACGTGATTCTGGCCACGTTACCTACCCGTATCTGGTGGATAATCGCCCACCTCTGTTGTGCGTACGTGGGTGTGAGGTTGTCAGGTCTAGGCCGTTCATGGCTGTAGTGTCAAGAGATTATTATTATGATGTTATTTAGCAAGGTTGATTTTTATTAGTCATCAGTTGTATTATCTCACCGTTTGTTAAGCAGGACAGGTTCTGGGGTTATCAGTTCGTTACATCTTTTTTTACATAAGCTTCTTTTTTCCGTAAATATATATGATAAATGGGCACTTGTGAGTAAGTTCAATATTTGTCATTCCCATATCAGGAGCTCTGTTCCTGTCAGTAGCAGAAAAGTGTGGGTGTTGTAATCAGTAAGAGGGTGGGGTTGCCACTGGCTACATAATCCATTCTCCTACTTCGCTTTGCGATTTCTCTCCTGGCGTTGCATTAACCGTGCCTTCGTAGAGCAGTAGCCATCCAACCATGCAGAGGACTTTTTCTAGCAAGTTTAGCCTGGTTAATTTTCAAGTCTCTTGCGTTGCCTATTTGTTTCCAGTAAATCAACCGATTCCGATTTGTTAAGATTTATATTGTCGACTTCTTAACGCATCCCTTCGTCTTTATAACCAATTCACTAAAGGGAAGGTAGAATCAGATGACTGAAAAATTCAATGCCATAGCCGGGATTTGAACCACGGATCTCCCGGGAGATCCGTGGTTCAAATCCCGGCTATGGCATAGAATTTTTCAGTCATCTGATTCTACCTTTCCAACCCTGTCCAACACACGGCTTGTGTGAAAAAACAATTAATTCCAATTCACTAAAGCTTTCTAATCAAACTCTTGATCTGCTACCCTACCTACTTCCATATTTACCTTCTGGTTAATTTAGTTAAAAAGTAATAGTGGCTTTAAGAGGACATGCGAATACTTAAGAAATATCTAACATACCGACCCACCCATTTGAAGTCACTTTCTTAACTATCGATTTCAATATTACACCATACTGCGCATGCGTGAAGGTAGCTGCCAACCCAACCACATTAGTGTAATCCGCTAGAATAGCGATGTTAGGGGTAGCAAATGCCCAGTTTCTGATAGCATACGTTATTTGAATGCAGTCCTTATATACACACACTAACTTAACCTAAACTATCATAAGTTTCGAAACCACAAATCCTGTAGCTTCACTGCAACTCGCTATGGCGTGATGGCCCTCGCTCGCCTCATACTCGTTCTACAGTGCGTTCGTTATATTGTCGGGCCGCGGATCGCACGTAGGTGTTCTCCGCGCATGTCTATTACACTGGGGGGTTTTTCGTTCTAAAACTCCCGCATTACTTACTCATGAGTGATAGCAATATGCACTATGAGTAGTAACTTCACTATAAGTGCGGTTGAAAGTGCTATCTATCTGCATTGAGGCATTCCTGCCATCTTGGGATGAAATTTCCAGTCACACACATGAGTTCGTTTTGAGTAATTTTCATAGTGTTTGTTGTTAGATTGTCCTTAAAATCCTCCATAGTAGGAGGTTGTTCTTACAAGCTTCTGTCTAAAAGATTCGGTTTTATGTAGATACACTACGTGATCAAAAACATCCGGACACCTGGCTGAAAATGACGTACAAGTTCGTGGCGCCCTCCATCGGTTATGCTGGAAGTCAATATGGTGTAGGCCCACCCTTATCCTTGATGACAGCGTTCACTCTCGCAGGCATGCTTTCAATCAGGTGCTAGAAGGTTTCTTGGGGATTGGCAGCCCATTCTTCACGGAGTGCGGAACTGAGGAGAGGTATCAATGTAGGTCGGTGAGGCCTGGCACGAAGTCGACGTTCCAAAACATCCCAAAGGTGTTCCATAGGATTCAAGTCAGGACCCTGTGCAGATCAGTCCATTACAGGGATGATATTGTCTTGTAACCACTCCGCCACAGCCCGTGCAGTATGAACAGGTGCTCGATCGTGTTGAAAGATGCAATCGCCATCCCCGAATTGCTCTTCAACAGTGGGAATCAAGAAGGTGCTTAAAATATCAATGTAGATCTGCGCTGTGATCGTGCCACGCAAAACAACAAGGGTTGCAAGCCACCTCCAGGAAAAATACGACCACAGCATAACACCACCACCTCTGAATTTCACTTTTGGTACTACACACGCTGGCAGATGACCTTCACCGGGCATTCGCCATACCCACACCCTGCCATCGGACCGCCACATTCTGTACCGTGATTCGTCACTCCACACAACGTTTTGCCACTGCTCAATCGTGTGATGTTGATGCTCCTTACACCAAACGAGGCGTCGTTTGGTATTTTCCTGCGTGATGTGTGGCTTATTAGCAGCCGCTCGACCATGGAATCCAAGGTTTCTCACCTCACGCCTAACTGCTCATAGTCATTGGAGTGGATCTTGATGCAGTTTGGAATTGCTGTGTGATGGTCTGGATAGATGTCTGCCTATTACTCTTTACGACCCTGTTCAAATGTCGGCGGTCTCTGTCAGTCAACAGACCAGGTCGGCCTGTACGCTTTTGTGCTGTACATGTTCCTTCACGTTTCCACTTCACTATCACATCAGAAACAGTGGACTTAGGGATGCTTAGGAGTGTGGAAATCTTGCGTACAGACTTCTGACACAAATGACACCCAATCACCTGACCATGTTCGAAGTCCGTGAGTTCCACGAAGCGTCCCACTCTGCTGTTTCACGATGTCTAATGAGTACCAGGCAGTAGGTGTGAGCACAATGCACCTAAGGTGAAAGAAGTATTTTTGTGGGGATGTCCGAATACTTTTGATCACATAGTGTATGTATCGTAATTAAAACTTCTTTGTTTAAGCATGAATTTTTCGATACACAAGACTAATAACAAAGAAAAGAACAACAACAATATTAAGAATACTTTAAAATAATTCACAAACAGCACATGTGTTCAAATACGCTTTCACTTTTGAGATGCACAATCAACAAACTCTTGTGTTTACAGCTCGGACTCAATGCAGGAACTGACGCAGCGTAGCACAGATGATAAGCGGTACACTCATTGCCAGTGCGCTAGTGGAACACACCGAGGTCACTGCAGTGCTAGCGAGCTATGCATATACGGGATCGTGGTCCACATTAAGTGGATTGAATGGTATATCCGTTTCTATCCTGTAGTATTGCTTGCTCAAGGTATTGGTGACACTTAAGAATAAGCTCCATGAATCACGATACCACAGAATGCCCACCACTGGCCGAACGTAAACTAATCAGGGAAGGTAAGTATGGAAGTAAATCATTAACTTGATGGGGGAAGGACGGTGATAGGACGGGAGTGTGTACTCTTTTGATGCCGCTCTCTTGGTATCGTTTGCAAATAGTAGTTTGCTTTGTATAAATTCTTGGCTGCACAGTTGTGGTGGACGAATTGTTCTTTTGAACTGAATAAATTCTTTTCTTCCTTCATAGTGGTTGGTAAGAGCTGTTTTTGTAGTTTATTATTTACTGAGTCGTGATCGCCTCTCCGATTTTCTATTGTTCTCTATTGAAGCACTTTTTCGACAAATATACTTCTCACGTTCCCTTATACGCGGAAAACCAGTATAGGTATTCTGATTCTCTCTTATCTTATTGATAAGCGAGATTATATGATTGTCTTACCTATCTTGTTACTATTTGGTGTGATACTTTTGCCAGTGCGTAGTAAGTATATATATACAGGATGAATCACCTAAAACTTGTACCGCAAATATTTCGGAAATGTAAAGTGCATTGAATGCCAATCAATGCTGTGAAAATTGCACATCAATAGCACTTTACATTTCCGAAATATTTGCGGTACAAGTTTTAGGTGAGTAATCCTGTATATATACTAATAACCGTTTATCTATGTTTCTTGAAGTAAGTTTCTAAATTGGCATGTATGCTTTTAAACGTCAAATAATGAAACTATTTACGATGATTAACCTTTATGTTACGATATTTAAAGAATTTAATCTCCTGCTAGAAATTCATGATATAGTAACTGAATATATGATTTGCGACTGCTCCCTTCCTTTCTTGATCTAAGTTTGTCCTCTGCTTGAACTATGTCACGGGTTCTGACTTAAGTCTAATCTCTAATTCTCTACCTCCGTCTGTTCCCTTTTACGATTCTGACCTAACTGACGTTTCTAGGCATACTTAACGTTGCCACAGCTAACTAAAACATACAGCAAAAAATTATTGGCAGCTATGACTCACGAAATGAACTTGTATAAAAGGCTTGACAAGATTGTTCATTTCTATTGTAATCCTCAACCAATCACTTCCTATTTTCCCTTCCTTAACATGTGTACTACAGATGGCTAATTGTTTAGCCTAGCAAGAAGTTCTATCAACAATTCGAGTATCGTCATATTATGATGTTATGATCGATTTGTTTTGTACCTGCGTTTATAATGTATTTGTATTTAATATGACTTTAATAATCTATTAGAAATATACAAAAATATGAAATTTACACATTTATATGGTGAATTGTACATTGTTATCATTTGTGCTCTTAAGAAATATAATGTTATTATAAATTAACATGGAGTTATTGCTTTCTTATACTCTATAACATACTACTTTTCTGAGGCTTGGCTTTCCCGAAAACTTTACTCATTGCTATTATGGTTTGGCAATTGAGATTGTATAGAATTATTCGACTTCAACCTTCGTGCGACACAAGGCAAGTCGATAGCCACTCTATGGCTTTGCCACGAGTGTTCAGAACAGGCCTAAACCTTAAGCGCGTTCGTTATTCAAAGGCATAAATACTGGATATATATTTTTCGAAACAAATTCTCTCAGCACAGCAAATTCAGTGACCGGCGAAAACCAGGTTACTACAGTAACTATAACTCCTTAACTGTGGACAGCAATAACCCCTTCAATCAGTACAGCCTCGCTACTCAAAGGGATGCTCGCCAACCCTTAAGGAGCAGTAGTTACCAACTCAAATGCCATAACTCACCCAACACCACGCCCTTCAAATATTAGCAAAGCAGAATGGGAATAACGTTAAAAAAAACTACGCCAGTAAAATGAGAAAATCATTCTACGCGATTTTATTAACCGAACATTGCAATTTAATAGGCATGTATTCGGAAAGTAAGGGACCACAGAATCAGAAGTGCGGATTTGTACCACGTACACAGATAGTGTAACAACCTTTCATAGTATTCGATATACAACCAGGAAGTTGTTGCATCATATTTGATAAAGTGGTGTAATTGGAGCAAGCCAATCTACGAAGACAACACTTTGCTGATGTAGTGTAGTTACTGGCCACGTTTCTAGGTAACCTCTTGGTCACACTGCCGCATAGAACACATGTGTCTACGTTAAACTTGGGCCTCGAACCCCGCCCTAGCACAGTATATTTTTATTAAGTGAATCAAGGGCTATCAGAACTATCTTCGGGTAGTGATGTGTGCTTAAGCTCGTGCAACGCGGGGCCCGTTAGCGGATACCCAACCAAATTCAATATGTTTAAATAAATGGTCTAGTCAATAGCTTCCGATAGAACTTGGTGTAGTGGTTATTTGACACTCTCTAGATTCCCAATGTCACCTCTCAACTTCGGTACCAACTGTCCCTTCCGTCTGAGATTATCACCCCACTTTTGTTAACCGCCTCCCCCCAAGTCTCTTTCTTCCCAGTGGGTTTCGCTACAAAATTACACATTTTACTGCAGTTTGTCATGAAATACGCTTCCTTTTCAAAGACGACATATATCAATAGACCTGCTAAATTGCAACTTAACTACGCATATAACTGATAGCTGAGACACAACAGACTAACCACCCGTTAGTTTCGTTAGATAACTCCCAAAATGTTGTTTTTCCTTTGATCCGTAAAGAACACATAGACACTTTAGAACTTGATGCTCTGTAATTCAGGTTACTGGAAATGAATTAACTTAAAGTATGCATAGATAGTCCTTAAACTAAGATAACAACTGATTTACTATTTACTTTATGTATATTTCCTATATGGTCTGTCCTTTCAACTATACGATAGGTCTTTAACGTAACTAAAGGTAAAACCTTTCCATAAAGGGATCTTAAATTTTCTTTTCTCCTTTTAAATATTATGAAACACTGACGCTGAGATTGCAATATATTGGATTTTAAAATATGAAGTTTTGCTACTTCACGGATCAACAGGAAAATAATCGTACTATCATTAATGTGGCTGTTTAAAATGACATAGTCTGAATGGAAAGATTATGGGCTGGGAAATACAACAATAAGTCCGTTCTAAGTATTGTTGAAGTACAGGAGCAGCAAAATATACTACCTTTTTATGTATGAAGGAATTAAATTTAGTGTAAAATGTGGAAGAAATAGTACTACTGATTATATACAGCAAAATTTAGGTCTGAGGCAAGGTTGTAAACTCAGTCCAATATTATTTAATTTATTTATAGATGATATTTTAGATAGAATAATGAAAAGTAATAAACACTGTCCAGTCATAGGGAAAAAGGAAATACCAGGGTTATTATTTGCAGATGATCTAGTAGCTGGGGCAGTAACAGTGATAGGATTGCAACATGCTATCAATGAAATTGCAAAATTTTATATGGAATGGGGGCTAAAGGTGAATACAAAAAAGTCCAAGATAATAGTGTTCAAGAAAGGATCAAAATTAAAAAGAGAGGAAAGATGGTATATAAATGGAGAGCAAATAGAGGTGGTAAAAGAATTTGATTACTTGGGGATTAAATTCTCAAGCAACGGGAAGTGGGAAGCACAATCTAAATATGCACAATTGAAAGGAAAGCTAGCGATGAAAGCTGTTAGAGTTTGCTTGTGCAAAACACCCACGCTAACAATGAACTGGTTGGAAAGGCTATATGAAGCTGTAGTAGAGTCAAAAATGTTATATGGAATAGAAATATGGGGGTGGCAAAGGGATGGATTAAGATTGTTATAGTCCATAGAATGTTTTGTAAAGAAGTTTTGGGTTTACCCAAGAGTTCACCAAGGGGCGTGGCACTGGCAGAGCTAGGAAGGGTAGGGAGAAAAGGTATAATAGTGGAAAGAATTTTGAAGTATTGGTATAGATGTTTAAATTTAGAAGATAATAATATATTAAAAGAATGTATACAGTTTCAAAAAGCTGTCCTAGGAGAAGAGTGTTGGTTAGGGGAGATGGGAAATGTCCTAAAAGAAATTGGCATGAGGAATATTTTCCTATTAGATAAATATAATAACAGTGGGTTTTGGAAAGAAGTGAGATTGAGGGTGGAAGATATCGAGAAACAAGAGATATGGCTAGTTTTGAGGATAAAATATCATTGATCTTGTATAAAGCAGTTAAAAGAAATTGGGGAAGGGAGAAGTATGTAGATATATGTAATCAATTTGGTAGAATAGGTCTTGCGTGGATGCGCACAGGAGTAATATTTTTAAAAAGGAATGGATATAATTGTTCGGGGAGATGTATTATGTGTGATGAATCAGGTAGTACTTTTCATTGTCTAATAGAATGTGATAAGGTTAAAAGGTGGAGAGAGGTTATATGAAATAAAAAATGGGATAAGCTAAACAAAGAAGCAGTAGCATAAGAATGTTGGGAAGCACAAAAGTAGAAACAATTAAAATGATGGGGACATTTTTAGGCAACACAAGGGATAAGTGGATAAGGAGCTTAAGAAAGGTACAGCTGAACGAGCATAGTTTGTAAAGTGGAGAGATGGTATAGTAGCTTTATCCCATATATACAGCCTAGGGGCTAAATATGGGGGAGATAGAAAACTGGTGCACTAGACATAAGTTTTAGATGTAAGCTTTATTTGTATTATTGTAATAATGATGATGAAATAAAATATTACATAGTGCTACCTTTTTGAAATATATTGCAGTAGAAAAATGCTATACAGTTTACACGTATGTTTGTTTAATTTTTGCAGCAGCTAAGCTGTTACGGGCATTTATATCTCTGGATAAAGATAATGATTTTCGCTTAACTTCTGATTTTTGAAGTGAAGAAGAAATTTATAATTGAAATTTGCGACACTGCAATAATAATAATAATAATAATAATAATAATAATAATAATAAATGGTAATTAATTGTTGTTCTACACTAGCCGTGTGTAGGACCAAGTTGGAAAGGTAGAATCACACGACTGAAAAATTCAATACCATAGCCGGGGTTTAAACCACAGAACTTCCGAAAATCGGAAGGTATATATACCTTCTTTTTTAACATTTCCCTATCTTCCGCCTCCTGTATGCTCCTGTATACCTTGAGCAGAATGTTTATCGAAACCATCTCTGCTACCATTTGTGTTGATTTGCATGGAATTAAATAGGCAAAAAAGCCTTTGTCTAAATAATTTGTGCAGCATATTTGAAAATAAATTGTATCATAATAGCTGTAGGAAATACTATATCGATACTAAATTAAAATTATTAGCATGCTCTAAACGTTTTGCCTTGAATAACTATTGCCACAACTCATTCTTTAAATGCCAAAAGCCTTGTGTTTGCTGATATGTTCAGGTAATTCTGCACACAGTCAGAACAAACAGATTAACTTTATTTATGTAGGATGTAGCGTCGACTACAACCTAGATATGTACTAATTTGGCATGGTATTACTCTTATAAAGAATATGTAACCCGTTTGCTTTGAACGGTTGCATATTTTAGTGTGGTAAATGGACCGGGGAGGGACTTGTTGAAACAGTGCAGGAGAATATACGCATGTATGGTTTGGAAAAATACAATGGAGCTGTTTTAAAGTCTGAGGCCAAGTATCATCTGAATGAAACCTCAAATTCAAGTGTACGTTATTGGATAAATAAGTAAATAGTAAACAGAGATATTGATAAAATATTATGCAACACGCTATAGTATAGTAAACTTACCGCAAATAAGGTAAACACAGAAAATACGTTACATAAACTCATGAAGAGGAGAGGGGAAGAGTTGCTGAACAATAGCAATTAAATATACTGAAACCTGAAGATGGTGTGGCTAAATTGATCGAAAATAATTTCTCAAACTTGCTAAGGAATTCTAAAATGAAATCCAATGGAGCGCAAAAGGAGATTCATATGGCACACGTTTTTACGTATGAATTTTGTATCATAATTATTATTGCATCGTTGTTTTAAAGCACCATTTGTGTCAAACTTTGACTTGGCATTTATATTGTTAAATCATTAATTAGAATTGTATGTTCTTCAATATTGAGACATAAAAAAATTGAATACCGTTGAAAATATGTTAATCAAAGTGAACTATAAAGCTTTAATTCACAAAAAAAATATTGTGGCAATACAAGTTATGTAACAAAAGGGAAAATTTAATTAGAAATATGTTTTATATTTGTTATGATTGTAAATATATTATTCTTATTAATATGTTATTATTTCATGCAATAACTTTTAAATTATATGAATTTGTTTTACGGCCGATAGCAAAAAGTTTAAGTAAACATTCAACGGTTAGGACTGTTAGAAAAATTTTCACAGAGGAGACGCTTACACAGAAAGCGAAAGAACTGCATTAATTTCCCACACGAATAACTAAATATCGTCAATGATAAATATTAATTGATTGATTATGGTAACAGAAAGTGAATCTACAAGAAATTAAAGCATAAATGTAAGTAAATATTTGATTCATGTATCATACGGAGGCTAAATTTAAGGTGTAGAGGGGAGTTGAGGGGAACAATTGGAGATAGGACACTTATGGTGCCAGAGTGCATGATTTTGTGCAATAAACCAAAATAAATTTAAGCCAGTATGCCACTGATATCACCTTAGTGATATATGCACTGCCAAGAAGTGTACAAGTGTGGCTCAGTGGTAAAGTAGGAAGTTCTTAAACCCGCGACACTTGTTATTACCGCTGCTGCTAGTTGAAATCAAGCAGATCAGACGAATGAATTTTGAACAAGAATGTACAACATAACCTTTATGGAAGTGACTTTAAAAGTGGCATTATCATGACGCTGGACAATTGTGCTTACGAATTGAAAGAATGTGCTGTTAGCTCTGGATAAGAAATAACTAGTGTGCAAGGCAAATCGTAGTCACATTCCTGCTTAAGTTTTATTTATTCATTCACTTCCAGGAACCGTAGAAAAGCGCATTTCTTCTTTAGATATACGGAAACAGCTTACAGTGAACATTCCCATTTGTGAACTATGCTTCTCTGAAATACTTTCCACTTGGGAGGCGCCAGTGAATCACGAGATATTACTGCTATACATTTTCAGAAAGTCAACTATACCTATGAAAGCACCTGTGCCCCGTGTACGGAAAGCTTATTCGGTAACATGGTTAACTATAGTGCATGCATACGCGAATACTGAGCCACACATATACACTTCTTGGCAGTGCAGCAAATGCAGGTGGTGTCAGTGGCGTACTGGCTCAAGTATATTTTGGGTTATTGCATAAAATCATGCACTCTGGCACCATAAATGTCCTATCTTCTATTGTTCCCCTAACACTCCTATGTAATCTCT
Source organism: Deroplatys truncata (assembly GCA_030765065.1). Taxonomy (NCBI): domain Eukaryota; kingdom Metazoa; phylum Arthropoda; class Insecta; order Mantodea; family Mantidae; genus Deroplatys; species Deroplatys truncata. The sequence continues at coordinate 198,454,745 of CM060979.1, forward strand.
TAAAGTTACGCGGCCGAATTCTGAAACATTGTGTATTGTTCGTCGATAAAGTATATTGGGAAGTAAAACAAAACACATTACAGTGAAAGTTTAATTATAGGATTTATTATTTAACCAATAAATAGCTTACCTTCAAACACGGCAAACCGGGGATCATAGTCAATATCGTCACGACCTAAAGCTAGCAGAATTTTAAGTACATCTTAAAATCAACGTACAAAAAGAAACATTTAGATATTCTACCATACGCGTTGCACACAGACTAGCATTCACTACAATTGCGGCATAAAACAAAAGTTATCCGCCCAAAACTCAATTCTGCCACTCTAGAAACACATTGTGATACCAACAGTATGAGAGGCGCGGTAAATTCAAACCCAGCATTCTATCTACAAGATCTTCAAGAGCAAGAAGCTAGCGGCGACACTTACATCTCATATACCCCTATCTATACCCAAATTCTGTTACAACTTAACATTCCGAACCTATTAATTCCACTTCAAAACGATGACAGGCATAACTTCATACAGTCAGGTAAAGAAAATGTGAGCGTTAGCTTCTTCCGAGCTGCAGTCAGTAGCGAGGCTCAGGCCTGCATAGTAATATTGTTTTCATTATGCGATTGTACATTTCCCTATCGCCCTCCCCTCACTCCCCTCTGAACCCTAGCATTGATTGTCAACAAAACATGGTAGCACCCTCCACCAAGCGCATTCATATGGGGCCGACTATACACGGCGCCAATCAAGAAGGTGATTGACAGTTGCTAACCACGTGGCGGAAAGCTTTAAATGAATGGGAGGGGATGAATGCGTCACAGCGGTCGTCATAGCAACCATTAGAAGGACCAATTAGAACTAAGACGTTTCCATAGCAACGATAGACACAAATGCCTTGTTGCGATATCGTAACACGTGATTGGCATGACGTGCCGGGCGAGCGACCGTTGCAGTAAACATGAACATCAGTCTTAACTTCTACTGTCGCTGCAGTTATAAACGATGTCCTCCTTTTAGCCCCAGCTTGCTTATGTTTTTTATCAGTTTAGAGATTGCCTGCGTACTGAAAAGTTCTTTTGCATCGTCCTATTTATATGGTATTTGCCTTGTGTTACGTGTGTTTGAGTCCGTGTATTTGTGCGTGAGTGAGTTGTGTGAGCATTTATAATATTCTTAACACGTTTAATGGATATTTAATAATGTCCAAAAATAGTAACAAAGATAGCGCAGCCAAACGAAAAACTGAGCGCGCTCGGGAACTGAATAAAACTGTATTTGGTAAAGGTAACCCAATTAAAGGACAGGCGCGGGAAATAATATGCTCTGTGAGAGAATATTTTGAAGAGGAGAAGTTGAAGAGAAAATAATTCAGTGGCTTGTTCGCCGCAATATACCGATGAAGGAGGGACTGAAGAAAAGTGAGCTACTGGAACTTGTGAAAGCAAACAAACCGCGGTTTCCATGTTAGGTAGTCGATGGCATTGCTGCAGAACATGGTCACAAAATAGTTAGGCTTCCCCTTATCATTGTCATTTTAACCTGATTGAATTAATTTGAGCCGACATAAAGGGTTGTGTTGGGCGAAGCATAAAGGTTTCACTGTGTCGTCAGTAATAAAGCTTACAGAAGAGGCACTAACAGCACAGTAAAAGCTGAAAACTGGTGGGGAAGCGGTGACATACAAAGGGCGTAATAAGTGCAGCTTGGGAAAATGAAGGTATTTTGGAAGAAACTATAGAACAGCTTGTCATTTCCGTGGGGAGTTCTAGATGATGACGACGGTGGCGGTGGCAACATTGTCTATCAAACGAGCAGCAGCAACAACAACAACAGCGATGTAAGCCATTCGGAAGTCAGTGGCATTTTTCCATTAGAATAAGCATCAATATTTCACAGGTATGTCTCTTCTGTTAACGCAGATCTTTACACTGATATATTCTTGCATTTTCTATCCTCTGCACGTATATTCATTATTTTACAATTGTCCTCGTATACGAATATAAATAATACCCGCTCTGCAATGCAGGCGCAACCCAGTCGCCTACGACACAGTTCTAGCGCGCTCTCCACGTGGTCGCGATGAGCGGCAACGTCGCCTCTCTCTTCCCCCGAAATGTCAATCACCTTCTTGATTGGCGCCGAGTATAGTAATTTATATTTCCCAAACATGTTTATGTTACAGCCCACCTCTGTTTTACAAGATCCAAGATATTCCAAGTTGACGCAGTAATTTGTATCACAAATTATGTAAATGTAAAGAGTGATTGTAGTGTGAATATGCATTATTGTGTGACATTGATTTGAGATGTTTGTTGATTGTAAGCATTGTCGAGAAGTAAGTTTATACGGCCTTACTGAAACTGACAATAATAGCGTGCAATAATGTAGCGAGGGGGTGAGCTGTTTATCATTATTAGAGACGAGCAAATGACGTAATATTGGCGCGTTTTTCTTAGAATTTGCTGGAACATTTTTCCTAGAGCATATGTTTTCGTAATTTTCATTGGATATAAAAATAGACGCTAATGTTGGCGCGTTTTATTAACCAATAGCAGCTCGGTTATAATCTTTAGGTATATCGGGGTGTAGGAGTATAAAAAGGGCTAGGTCAGAGTCAAATTCGTTCAGTCCATCGGAAACATGTGTACATTACACGTCGGCTCCAGTCCATCGGAAATATTTGTGCATTACACGTCGCTGAATACATCGCACAGTTTATCGATTCGCAGGTTACGCGTAGCAGAGTTATGAAAAATCTCAAGTGTTGTAAAGTTAATTACACAAAAAAGTTCAAGTACGCGAATTAAGAATGAGCATTAAATAAGTTATTATAACAGTTTCAGTTTGGCGAGTGTCAAGATTAATATGTGAAAGTGCATAATATGTTACGACAATAAAAGTGTAAAACAAATTCTTCATCAGTGTTATCTTTGGATAAAAGATAAGTGTATAAGATAAGTGCTCGACCAAAAAAAGATCATAGCTAGCCGGAGGACAGTGAACCCAAAATTAAATAAAATAACAGGCGCTCAGTAAATGATAACACGAAGTGACCGCGACAAATTGTCTTTTATACGTGCGGCAAATAAACTGTAGCATTCTTTCAAACAAACGTAACAAAGAATCACGTCACAAAGTAATTTTATTTAAGGTTTATTTCGAAGATATTGCTGACTATGTTCCGTTGTTTAATATATAATGCTATTATTCTAGATATGAAATGCAAAAATTCCATTTGTGTTAATGCACTACAAGGCCAGAGAAAAAGGCAAATCATTAAACAGAAGTAAGCAATATTATACATACACAAAAAAGGAAACATTCATATTCAACATATAATAATACTACTAAGCCAAATGGTACAAATAATACAGCAGTATGAGCTTATATATTACCATTTAGCGTCATCTTGTCGTCCTCCGTGGTGTAGTGGTTACATGCAAGTCTCTAGTTCCCAAGATGACGGGTTCAAACCCGGCGGAGGGCGATGGATTTTTTTTCGGGCGTAAAATACTTAGCATGGTTTTTTTTCTGAAGGGAAGTTAAGCCGGTGGTTCCGTGTCTAGATTTACGCCACGTAAAAGAACCTCAAGCTTATAAAGAGTCCTCTGAGCAAAATTACCAGTCTTTCACACCCAATATAGAATGGAACGCCAAGGACCATAGCAGTTAAAGAGCGTCAGTAAAAAACTCAATTAAACTTAGCGTCATCTTGATACACAAACAATTGAACACGAACAAACGGCGCGTGGTTTCCTCATTCGTTTCTAGCTTTAAAAAAAAGTTCATAATAGAGGTTATGTAGCTCTTACGGTAATGGTAAACGTTTGATCAAATTTCGGAAAATATTAATTTAGGACCCATAAGTATGGAATTTTAATCATCTTTTGATGCGTACTACTTCCGCTACGAATATTGCAACATCAGAACGGTATAGGTAGATTATATAATAAATTTCCTGAAACTAAATTAAATTCCGTGGCGCAACAGCCCGTTGCCGGGCCAAGGCCTGCCGCCACTTCTGGTCACAACAGTCGTCATGAGTGGGGTGCAGTACTGGAGGGTGGGACGTGATCAGCGACCCGGGTTCCTCCCGGCCAGTATATGCGGCCTCTTTAACGTGGAGCTCTTGAATTGACCCCTCAGGGACCTAATGAGGCTGAGTGCACCCCGGGCCCGGTCTCCCATGCGGGAAAGAAAGCCTTACGCCAGTATAGGGAATCGAACCGGATCTCCCGCTTGGTAAGCAGCAGCGCTACCACCGCGCTAAGGAGACGATGAGAATAAACTTTCAGCGATTATAGTTACTATGAATTAACAATAAAATGTTATATATTTAATGAACATTCAAAAATCAGTAAGATGTTCATGTAAATGGGCAATTTCAGGTGCAAATGGGCATATCTCCTAATATTTATATAACATAATTCCTTGAAACACGCTGACGACCAAGAATTATTGTATTTTAATGATCAGTTATGATGCATTTCCATTACAAAAACGACCTAACAATCTAACATAATACTCTCTTTTGCAACTATTTTTTCTGTAGATACCTCGTACGATTCCAAGCACAAAAATTTAAGGTAATGTTTCTGCAAATATTGAGTTTTGTAGAAGGTACTGCTTGCAGCCTCTATTCCTACTACGATGCATAGTAATTACAATTTCACCAGTTGCAAACATAAGGTTATAAAATTTTTATTTACCCTTAGTTTTGGTATATTCCTTCAGTTTCCAAAATATTGTATTTAATATCTTCAGTAGTCAATCATTACACTCTTATTTATTTTATTTCTTTGTGAATTAAAAAGCCACATTATTCCACTAATATTTGCTTAAACTTAACTGAATATAGTAATGGCATTATTGACGCAAATAAGGCAAAAGAAGTCATTAGAAAACGAATCGTTGTCTTCCAGATTAGCGAGGAACCGCTACCAATAAATCCCACGCTCAAGAAGGAACTATTTGGTATAGAATAAACGCTTGTGGATAGCGTTAGGAGTGTTTTGTGTTTTCATATGTCAAAGGACTTTACTACCATTATTATGGTGCATCTTACTCAAAACCAATTCTTTTGAGTCATTGTTCATTTGATCTGGATCATTGACACTCATGCATTCGCACGAACGCTTAACCTATCCACTAATATAGCTGTGATTAGGGTTCGTAGTACCTAATTGAAAGACAACGCTGAGAAACAGTGATTTTGTTAAATGGATAATTTTCACCGATTCTTATGTTTTGTGGTCTGCTAATTCTGAATATGAACTTAGAATTGCTTTATTGGGCTGAAGGTTTTAGTAATGCGTTTGTATTTTTTCCCCTTATACTGCATTAGTATCATCGTGTGAATACATATGAAACTAAATTATTGCATAATAATATTTGTTATTGTTATTAGCAGTACCAGTGTGCTGAAATGATATCTTCCTGTCATCAGAATATACCAGGTGAGTCAGCTGCGCCTATTTATTTTTTAACTTATGCAATTGCTAAGCGACATATGTGACTTTCGCTTTTCTTTAATGCCTCCTAATCACTGATTTGCAGAACACTTTATAGAGGAAGAATACATAACTCAGTGTATAAGTGTTTTACGGGACAGAATGCAATCGCTATGTATGTCGATGCAAAAAACATCCCACTCTGACGCTGAGAGCTACAATAGTACTTTTAGCCAATTTTGCAAACTTTTATTCTTTAGCATACATTCATGCACCCCTTTTAAAACGCTCCTGAAGGAACAACCTATCACATGCATCGGTTGACAAAACCATTTGAAAACAAAATGGGAGATCTACGCAGTGCGAACAGTTGGATTTAAGCCGTTAGTCAATGTACAGCCTTGTCAAAAAATGCTAAGTATTAGGTAGATAATTTCTCTTATTTCACAAACTATGCGTATTTCAGATCATACAGTAATTGTAATGACTGATACAGTTTATTTGTTTGAATTAAAACTACCAAACCGAGCTCAAAACACTGTATGACGCTGCAAAGAGAGTGTATAGATTCAAGGTAGGGTCTAGTTCTGGGGTTACTAGTTCGTATAGGAACCTCAGCTCTCTAGGTAGCATAGGCTGAATGGTATTATCATGGTTGCTTTATATCTGCATTACCTTAATTCGGGTTCAAATCCTTGGGGTTGAATTTCAAACCTTTTAAACCTTTTGTTTTATCTCTTTGGGCCTATAATTTGATATTATGATACAAATAGCATTTTTGATGACATTATAAGTGTGTACAAAATAGAATAATCGTCATGTTTTCCACCGCAAAGTCCAAATCATATAAGGGCACACTCATACGTGAAGCATGCAGGCAGATTACACCGCGCATGTTATAGCATGCAAGAAGGTCTCTCCGGCAACGTACACAAATGTGCATTGTTGAAGGGGGTCGTCATTTTGAACATTTACTTCCTTGATGAAATCCACGCTCTTTAGCAATTTGTTATTTTGTTTACCCGTGAACTTAGCACATTTGCAACTCCTTTGTCAATAGAAGAAGTGAAACATAAGGTTTAAACATGAAACAAAAACTGTTATATTTAATATCGTCCATATGCGCCCAAAAGAATGAAAGCTAACACGATTTACAACACCAGATACGTTACAGATTATTACAGTAAACATGATACACAATTATCTGATTGTAATTCTTATGTGTTTGGCTCACAGGAGAGCCAGTAACAAAAATTAGTAAATTAGTACATTAAAATACAGAAATTAAACACAAGGAGGGGGAAAAATATCCAAACAATTTTATATTTGTATCAGATTCGAACCTCCAAAGCTAACCTTTGCTTCACCACGTGTCGGCAGCTAAGCCACTCGGCCAGAACCCATGCAATTTATCCCGTTCTTCGGGAAAACGTTCCTTTATCTCCTTCCAGGCATTATATCCATGAAACGCCGCCTTTGTAAGGCTTTCACAGCTCGTTGGCTCTCATTCAGACCTTTCATCATTAATGCTAATTGCGTATAGTACCGAATAAAAGGGAAGAGCTACAATAACAGTTTGTTTGCTAAAAGGTCAATGTTTTCACATTAGACCGTAAACTGTGGATTGCATAGATACGAATAACTAGGGGCAGCAGACTCTGCTGGTATAACTAGAGCCGTATATCAGTGAATCAATGTGTTTTATGTTGTATATGTTATAAAGTTTGTTAACTATTGTGATTAAGAACTTTCCAAGTTTCTATTGTTTTGTGATCGTATATAGTGTGTTTGCATATTAACAATGTTCTGTACGTGTGTTAACCACCCAAACACTTTGTTACATCTGTGGTGAGGTAACTTTTAAATTTCTAAAGAGAAATATAATTCCCATGGAAGAAAATCACACGAACTTTATTTTGGACGTAAAAAAGACGATCAGGATAAATCCTGAGCCCCACATATGTTGTGATGCATGTATGACGCAAAAGTGAGTGACTGAAAAAAGGGTCTCGTAACATGCGATTCGGCCATGGTTTGCAGAGAACCACAGAACCGCACAACAGATTGGTACCTTTGCATTACACAGATCTCTGGAGTAACAGGGAAACTTGGTTGTAATATGTCTCTAAAAACTTCTTTCTTGAAGTCACATTTAGACTTCTTCCCCTCCAACCTTGGCACTGTAAATGACGAAGGATGGAAACCCGTTACAAAGGCAAATAGAACCCAAGGACATTAGCCGACTACTGCTGGACTCTGAAAAGGGATTATCCTCAAGCTAAATACCGCAGAAAATCACAAAAATGTACATTCTAAGCCAGTATACAGAAAAATGTAACATTTTTTGGCACTAACGCATTATGATTTCATTGAATTGAAATGTATATGTTGAAAAAATCTATGTCAATAAAAAAAAGGTTAACAGATTTGAAATCAGTATATAAGTACCACATAAATCACCTTTTTAGTTTCGCTTTTAACACACAAAAGCTTTATTTGTGTTGCTCAGTACAATTAAATAACACCTAAAACAATTCAAGGTAGTGAATAAGTAACTTAGTAAAGTTATTCTCTCGTAAAACCACAGTGTCTTAAGAAATTTGGTTGTTATAACACTACAACGATTCGTTTATAAGATAGATTAATCGGAATGCAAAATTCCTGTTCTTGAATTTGATTTTTAAAAGATAAGAGCATTATTCAACTTCTGTATGACACAAATACTCATGGAAATGTCTTAAAGAACCCCAGCATAAAACATCAAGAAGACAGACAGACAGACGAAAACAGAATATGAGGCCATATGGGCAGGCACAGAAAAGCAAAACTGTGTCTGAGAACTTTTAAACTATGTAACGCGTTATGAGACTTTTCATATGATACTAGTGAACACGACTGTTTTGTTGAACAAAGTAGCAGGGCTCGTAACGAGGATCATGGTAGTCAGCTTATTCGAGTTCGTAATTTCTTGACGAGACATACACTACCACTCATTAATTTCAGTAAATGAACATCAATCAAAATAAAAGGGAAGGTGAATGAAACCTAGCAGTCCTATTTCACATCTACATGTTTACCATTACAAAACAAATCTACATATTTTCGAAATTAGAAACCAAAGATGATAAAAAACAAGAAATTCTCGGTCACTTCGCTAATTAATAGATGAATGACAGTCTATATGGTATTAGGAATGTGGTGATGTTAACTGCATGGACATACAATCCAAACACAATAATTTGAAGGCTGCTAGAGGTCACGGCAGGCAGTGATACGTGCACAGAGCTTGCCTGAAGCTACAGTGTAAACAGTGAGTAACAACCACAGAGAATGGCTCCAAGGAAAGAAATATCAATAGAAAAATATGCTGCCATTATAGCACTACGACAGGCAGGTCACACCATGACTGAAATAGCTCAACTGAACCAAGTATCTACTGCTGGTGTGCAGTACACAATTTCCAGAAGTGCAGATATTGGTCTTTTGAAGGATCGATCAAGGTCTGGGAGGCCAGGAAGGCCTCAGTTCAAACAGATAAGTACATCACACTTGTAAGTAAACTAGTTAGATTCAAAACAGTGCCTGAAATCCGGACTGAGTTAATGGAAACAGGTGATATACAAATATCGGTTTCAATCATTATGCGCTGACACTGCAGTGCGGGCCTAAACGGAGTGTGACAGCTAAGAAACGACACAGGAATTGCACATCTGAAGCGTGGAAAAAGATCCTGATTACAGATGAAAGTCAGTTTTAGTTGTTTGGTTCCAAATGTAGGACATTTATTACTCGCTGTGCAGGGAAATGTATCAAGCCACTGTCAAGTATGAAGGAGGTTCCTTGATGGTTTGAGGGTAATTCGGTGGTGGCTCTGTCAGAGATCTTGTAAAAATAGAAGACAAATTGGGCCAAAAGCCGTACCATAGAATCCTCCAACACCATGCCATACCAAGTGGAACTCGTTTAATAGGGACGTAATAGGGTTTTGTCTAAGGACAACTACCCCCAAACACACATCTCTATATAGAAAGAGGTATGTCGACATAAGAAGCAGCACCGCAGATATCAGACTGCAATCCCATTGAGTTGTTATGGGATCATCAAGACCGTGAAGTTCGTCAAGTGCAAATTACACGTAAATCTGATCTTAGGATGTATTACAAGAAAAACTGCATGGAATTAATGCGGATATTCTAGATAACTTGATAACTAGAATGCCTAGAATATGTGCTGCAGTGATTAAAGCTCAAGGGTAGTTTGAGGAGACAAAAGTTTAGAGTACGATCTTACAGTGTAATTATTTTACTTTCATTGCATTTATCAGGCAATAATAAACACGTTTATGTGAAACAAGACAATTAGTTTTTCATCACCCTCCCTTTAACCGTGATTATAAGCATATATTGAAATTACTGAGCGATAGTGTATGTAGCTTGGAATACTTATACCTTAATCAAGTAATCGTTGCAAAATTAACCTCATACTAATATCCTTGTTTTTATTGCAGTTATAAAGACTGGTATTGAACAATTTGCACTGCATTTTCATTTTTTTGTTGGGGAAAATGCATGCTTTACTGAATTAAAATAATCGTTTGAATGTTCCTGGTATCACAGCGAATAGATGCAGTAATTTTCCAAACAACATGTGTATGCATAAATAGGCAGATACTCATTGATTGCTGCAACACTACGTTCACTATCTGTGTTCATGTGACATTAACAGTCGCAACACGGAGTTGCTAGGCGGATAATCATGCTTCATGAATTTGAAGCCCGCGGGATGCGATAAGAATTTTTTGCTACAATAGCTTTCTCTATTCTGACTGTCATATAGCCATAGGCTTCCCACTATGTGCAGACAGTATACCCTACAGTTAAAGACGGTTGCGCAGTAAACTACCACATTCCCATCGACTGTTTGCTAACCTTCAAGCTGCGAGTTACACCGGGTATTTGTAAAACTTTGATCCATTTGCATGAATCACTCATACTCACCACTTTGTTTTCCCTCTGTGATTTCGAGGGCATTTATTCAGAACTTTTTATAAAGAGGGTTAACATGAAGCTGAATTAGCCAATGTGTCATCTTTAGGTACTTACTAATCACAAGACATATCATTTGTGCATCCGTTTAGTGGCACCGTGTAATCTTATTTTTAGCCAGCCTCTAAAGAACTTTTCATGCCTATTTTTTTTCCTTTCTGTACATACTTTCATTTCTTAATGCTGTGCTCAAAACCTGAGTCAACTCCAGAAATTTCAACTAAACTTGTCGGCGCAGTTTTAACAATTCAATAGTCGCATAGATCATGTGACATCAACCTAAGATGATACCAGAAAATACGCATTTACTCAATCTCTTTGTTCCACTACCTCGAAGAAATGGCCTTTGGACTAATCATCGTGACATGGACATTTTATATCTGTAGCGTCCCAATCTCTCCAAATACCTTTAGCAGTAAACTAAGACATTTAAAGTAGCACACCTATTAACATTCAAATCGTTACTGGAAAACAAAACTGCATAACCAGGCTCACGCTTTAAATATTTACGCTTAAAACCATTTCTTATGAAAAGGAGGAAGGATCAGAAACGCGCGCAATCAGTAAGAACTCATTCATAACAGAATAACAAACCTGTAATACTTTAGGAAGCAGCAACCACCTATAGATTGTTAAACCGAAATGCTAAATATGATAAGAACTAGAAACAAAAGTAAGTAATGAAATAATGAAAACTTGCACGTATGGGACATCCTGAATTATTGCTTTGCAAAGAAATCAAGGAAGTCAGAAGAAATAATAGATCAAATCGCGATGAAAAAGAATACGAAGACAAAAGAAAAACACATTCTTTTCTTTTCTCTAAACTCAATTTCCTATGTTCCCTTTTAGATGGTCGATCCTCCGTTGGGCACAATATCCAAGTGAACACAATTCATAGCTGAATAGTCCTTGTCCTCAATTTCCTCGTTGAAACACTTTCTTTTATCTCTTTCCGCTATTCTCTGTCGATCCTAACATACTTCACGTGCTTCTATTTCTCAATGAGAACCTAAGAACAGCTTCCTTTACTCTACCCCCTCCTCGCTATGCTGACAATGTTGAAAGTTCATGTTCTTTCTTTGTAGGGTGTAGCTTCTCGTTTGCCATATTTTTATGAACATTTGCAATTGCCTAACGTTTTTCTAGATCTAGGGCTCAATGATAACAACTGTTCGTTGCTGAAATGTGCCGCCAAACTTCACACTTATTTTTACTTTCTCTACTACGTATAGTAGGTAGGGGAAGTATTGTATTACACCCAAAAATTCAGTACCGAGATTTCAACGGAAATACATGTTTTGAGACCCCCTGAATCCAAAAAAAGCACTTTTGGAAACATTTCCGTGTGTCTGTCTGTGTGTGTGTGTGTGTGAGTGTGTGTGTGTCTGAACAGCATAACTCAGAAACGAACCGTCGGATAAACACCAAACTTCGTATTTAGGTTCAGCATCTTCCACACATGCAACATGAAGGTTTTCATGAAAATCCTCCCACTACAGATTACCCTTTACATGGAACATTTTTCGAAACTTTTAATTTTCTCAAAATGCCTAACGATTTTGATTAAAATATCATATGTTTAAGATATTTTCATGACAAATAAAATGTATATCTTGAATTTTTTGGGAATGTCTCCAAAAGTATTCTTCAGTGTGAACGACTTTTGAATAACTGGTAAACCATAAGAGATAGATAAAATTTTACTACACAAAAAATGTAGATCGCGTTAAAATACAAATTTATGTCATATACATTTTTTTTTTATTTTCTCAAATGGGAATTCGTTATTCATTTTTTTGTCTTTGATATCCAAAGAGTATTAATCCGTGGCAAAAACAATGGTGCTGCACCTAGCAACCACCTATTAAGGGATATGTCTATGCTTAAAGGCTACTGTATTTCTATATTGCCGTTGCAAATACCTAACAGGGGGAACATAGTAGACCTTAAGCGATAGTCAAATATTTTTATAACTGGTCGCTATGTGTAAAATGTAATTCTCTTTGCATGTCCAAAGATCGTTTCTGCAAATGTTTATCTCGATTAATATGAAATGGATGGAGCATAAGATTTTGTAAAAATAGTTTGTACAAGAGTAGAGAAAGTCATGTGAGTGTAACACATCAGATATTTTAGTAAGCAACAATGTATGAAAATGTTCAAACTCTACTTAAAAATCGACGAATCTTAGAATTTTACAGGCAATTGTCATGGGCATTTCACTTATTGTGTATTTACCATTCAAGCATTTTCCTTTATCTACTGAGGAAATGCACTGTTTCATAAGACCCTTCCAAACAATCCCAAATTTTCCAAAATTGGTGGAGTAAACGAGAGCAAGTGCTAGTGAGGATTCATCAGTCACGAATTTAAGTAATTAATTTTATCTCAGCAATTAAAACCAACCACAACCTATTTTGAAACGGACGAGCTGTTTTCGGTAGATTGAAGAGCATATAAAGCACTAAAGAAACTAACTCATTGTAAAATAAATAAGTAATTTATTATTATTATTATT